>VDFB02000017.1:384009358-384060672 GCA_007258455.2 Sequoia sempervirens
TATGAAGTGATTAATGTATGGTACTAGAAATTATATCCAAAGATTGGAATTTGACCTGGCTTCTCCCATATTCCTTTCACATTGAAATCTGAATCCAAAAGAAAGAAATCAACACCTTTTGCATTGCTATCTTTGTCACCCATTCATGAGATCAAAATGTTTCCAAATGCAAGACAACAAGAAATATAAAAGCCAAAATTTGTTTTATCCAAGATAGTCTTAAGATCAATGACTCTTGAGAAGGATTGACACCCTTGGATTGTCTCTTGTATCAAGAATATAGACACAAGAGGACAGTAGTGATGGTAATGTCTTTGAGGAGAAGGATCCAAGTGACTGGATCAAACAAACAAGAATTCCTCAAGGCTTGCATGATAGTCTTTGTTAACCATTGAGCATTAAGAATTAGCAATTCCCTGATTCTGAGACTTGATTAGTCATGATGATAACATCTGCAAATATTTCTTTGTATTTTATGCTTTGACAGATGCTCTCATATTGTTCCAGCATTCCCCCTTCGGTGCAAAACAATGAGGAGGCTAGCAAACATTCAAGAAAATGCCAATTGGATTTGCTTGAAAATTTCTAAAGCCTTTTTAACAACTCCATTGTGCACATATCCGTGCAAGTTTCACTCAAGTTAGCACATACGAGTGGGGCTATAATCGTTAGTGACCACTCAAGATTTGTCTCTTTCTACGACTGATTTGAGCCTCTTTGTTTCGGTTTTAAATATGAAGTTGTTAACTTATAACTTTCCTGTTATCATCGGCTCCATCATTTTCAGCTGAAACTTGGAGGTAGTTGGCAATCTGGAGAAGACTACCAATAATAACTAACTCACCTTTGTGTATCGGTATTTGGGTCTCCTTTCACAAGTTCATAAGTTGCATTTGCCATTCGAAGTAGGAGTCAATAACCCATTGTTGATTGTTTGAGGATGGTTAGATAACTTGATTGACACCACCGATATGCCTATAAGAATAACTTTTAAATTTGAGTTATTTGACCTTTACCTCCACTTGAATTTGGTGTTAAGGAGCAGTTTGCAACTTCACAAAATCACGATTCTTAATTATAAATCTCAAAAGTGTTAATAATCACATTCAAACTTTAAGCCTGTTGACAAACTCTATTGGTATTTTAGGTGGCATTAAGAATTTATATACCTTTAAACTTATGCTCTTTCAAAAAAAATTTACTCACCAAAATCTCAGATTAATTATCCTTATCAGTACCTAGAAGCTGATGTACAATTCTCTAACTTCACAACATCAGAGATTTAAAACTCATTTATTGGATTAACTTTGGAAAGTGTTGATAAACCATTGAACTAGCAAACGTGGTTCATATATAACTTTTGCTTGGGTGAGTATTTTTCAGTGAAACTTTGTTACATTATCAATACTTTGATCATGATCAAAATCTAGAATTATTGTTCCATTTAGACTGAATAAACCTTTAATTAATAGTTTCTGCAAATCAACCAACAAAAATCAAAGATTTAATATTTCAAAAACTGGAAAGTGGGTTAGTGCAAAAACCAGCCACATTTGATGTGACATAATTAAGATTACGTCCATAAAATATTTTTGCATGAACCTTTCAAATTTATGAAATTTAATTGTTTTCACAATTTTGACCAATCCACCTAATCAATTTATGATATAACAATGTATAATAAATTTTTGTTTTGGAATAAGACACAAAATTGGAGATGTTTTGAGATGGTCTTGACAAAAAAATGACAGGAGACACAACTCAAAAGTTTTAGGATAAAGCTTCTAGATGACAACCTCAATTACACATACTCTTGCTAACCCAGAAACACTCGCAAAACATGATTCAAATCAGCCTAATAATGAGTTTGATGTGAAAGTTTTATAATTGGGTTAATCGAAATTGGGGGTAACAATGGCAAAGGCCCAACATTAACCTATTCAACATCCAATATGGGTTATAATATTACCAATCATACAAAGTTAAACTACTGACATGTACTATATTTAAATTATTTCTTTACTAGTTACATACTTATGGACTCGATATCATCATGTAATTGGAAGTTGGAGGGCCGCCAAATGCAAGGTGAACATTCTGAACTTGAAATTTTATTACAATCAATCTAGTAATTTAGTTAATCTTACATTAAAAATAAAATACAATAAATTGAATTTGACCTTGTTCAAATTTACATGTCTATCAATACCAAATGTTTGATTCAATAGCTCATTTGTCAAGATAATTTGATCTAATAAAGATGTATCTTGCTATTGGACATGTGCATTTTGATCCTCTCTAGTTCCATAATTACAAATAGACCCATAATTTTGACATAAGGTGAATGCCAAAACCTAGAATATTCACCCACATCATCCTACGCTAGAGGCCCAGTATGCTATAAAACAATTTGAGTGAACGAGATAATGAACTATAGGATTTTGACCTCAATACCCTACTTCATTATGGGAGGGATAGTGCCATTCTCAATATATAGCCTAGCAAGGGGTCTCGGTGCTTGGTTTTGGGTAGGTCATGCCCCCACTCCATTCTATGTAGAATCCTCACCTCTACCCTAGAGTTGTCGCATGTTGAAGTAATTTGGGATCTCATTGAGGACAAACTAGCAATAGAGTTTCCTCAAAAATTATTGTAGGAACTCATTGTTATTAAATGGGGGATGGTAAAAAACCATCCACCACCTATCCCAAAAATTATTCCTTATCGCTTAGTGGTGGAAACAATGGATAGGGAACCTCTTGCAAGCATCGTGTATGGGTCCATTTGTTTATGGATCAGCGAGCAACACACAAGTCATATTTCAATATTTTTTATTTGTTCACAAGATGACTTGTCAAAATAATATTATCTTGATTCTTCCCTCTCACTTGACTAAGTGTAAATTTGGCCACTCACAAAATCTATGTTAGAGATGATATATTTCAGTGAAGTGGCAAGGGTAGAGCAATGTGAGGTTGTTACCGATGGATCTCTCAAATTTTGAATTATTAGCTCAAAAAAAATTGTTATTTTTTATTTGTGCTAATATTTTTTTGTGTGTCCTAGGAGGATGTTGAAATTTTTTTGGAGGGGTTTGTTGAGGTTGTTCTTCACTAGGGTTTCCATGAATTGGGGAATGAGGGTTTTCATCAATTGTTGGGGGATTTTGAATTCCTATAAATTAAACAACATTTACTCAAAACCATATCTATCTAGCTATTTAATAAAAAATTTACACTAAAAAAATGAAGAAAACTTACCTCCTTAACCTCGAGGATGTTGTGGCAGCATTTTGGTGGCTATTCGATGGAAAATTAGTGACGAAATGGTAATTTCCCAAATGTGAGTGCACTCCTCCAACCTGTTGTAGGTTGTTATTTTACAAGTTAGAGGTTGAGTTAAAATGAGCTTGACCTCTTGATTTTTTCTTTCTTATGTGAAGAAAAATGTGAGTGTATTATAACACACTCACTTTATGACTTAGATAGGGCCAAAATGTTGCATGGCCAATTTTTGGTCCTCCATCTTGTTGCATGTACCCTTCAATAACTTTGTTGCAAACTTAAACAAGTCACAAAATTTGCAACAACAATAACCTAAGACTTCCCTTCAAATTATCATGTCATAAATTTATGTAAATCATAAAATTTGTGAGAAGAATAACTTGAACATTGTTTAGAAATACATGAACTCGTGAAATCACTTTCTTTTGGTTGATCTATCACAAAATTAGCCACATTGTGAACTTTACAAACCAGTATTTTACCCTAGATAGGTCAAATTAATTAATAAATATAAAATAAGTTAGTAAAATAATTATTTAACTCAAATCTCTATCACAAGATTCAATAAGAGGCCTTGAGTTGGTCTATATTAATGGATATGCTAAGTGTTGAATTCAATTAAAATTTGGATTCTAAGTGTTGAAATCTTATACTCAGGTTGATTCTTAAGATTAATACTAAATATTTATATAATTTGTATATTTGATTTATGCTTAGCATAGAATAATATTTTATTTTATTCAAGTAAACTAAACATATTATTTTTCTCTTTTCTTTCATAAATGAAGAGATCTAGATTTGGCAAACAATTTGACAAAATCATAAAAAATAAAAAACCAACCATAATTAAAGATATTTTATATGATATAGAGACCTTAGTGATAGTTATGGGTCAAGTTAAGTCAAATAAAATAAAGCAACTAACAACCAAAAAACAATTCAAATCCAAGAAAATAAAACTTTAGCAATCTGTGACATGTCTTTTAGGTGTGGTTGTAATGCACCTATTATGACTAGAGAGGTGTTATAGGAGTACATGTGCATACATCCTAGCTCATAGTATTAAGGTAGCTTTAGATAATGAAGAACCTAATGAAATAGATATTAACTAGTATCTATGGAATGTATCAAATTATGACTATTTATTTTTATAAAGTAAAGATTCAATTTATATTTATATTATATTTATTTATTTATATTTATTTTTTATTTAATATATATTATATATTAATAAATTTATTGTATACATTTAATACTTATATTATATAAATATTAAATATATAGATGCATTTATATTGTTTATATAATAAATTTTAATAAGCAATTTAAATGTATTGATTAATTATTAATATTATATTTAAATCATATAAATTTGGAAAATAAATAATATATAATGTATAACTTAATATTTGTTGTGATTCCAATCAACTATTACGGTGAATAAATATAATGGCTCTAAGCGGGAATGGAGGAGGTGGGTGATTTTTGAAAATCCCTGATGGTGGAGGAGATGGGGATGAAGATTCTGAGGGTGATCATGTTGTTGTCTGTTTGCCTGATTGAGTGTTAGGCTTGTTTGGCTCTTGCTCCACCTCTGAGGATGTCGCTGCTATCTTCTGTCAGGTGGTTTTCATGTTGCTTAGCCTTGTGGTAGATGTGAGTTCTGCTTCCCTCTGGTAGCTTGCTTTCCTTGATGGGTTGGCTGGTGTTCTTTCTGGGGCACTGATGGTCTGGGGGTCATCTTTTTTCTTTTCTCTGGGGTTGTTTGGGCTCCTTTTCTTTCCTTTTGAGGGTTGTGGTGGGGAAGGCTTGGTGCTCTCTTCATCGCAAGTTTTTATTCATCCTTCTATGTTTCTTTGTGAGCCGACTTCGACGAGAGGTGGGACTCTGGCTGCTCATGCCCTCTTGTTGTTATGCTGCTTTGATGGCCTGGAAGTAGCCTCGGTAGTGGATTCTGGTTATTCTCAGACAGATTCCTAGTTGATTTTCCATGTGGCGGATGTGAGTCACTTCCCCCTGGAAGCTGGCCTGCCTTGAGGGGATGGTAATTAACATTGTGGATGGGTCATCGATGGTCTTGGGGGTGACAATCCTCTTTGCTCTGGGGTCACTCAGGTTCCTTTGTGTGCCTGTTGGGGGTTGTGGTGGGGGAGGTTCGACACTTTCTTCTCTACAAGTTAATACTCCACCTTTTGCGTTGGCTTGTGATCCAACTCAGTCAATGGGTGGGACTCCTACCACTCTTGTCCTCATGTTGCCTTGCTGCTTCGAGGGTCTAGAGGTTGTTTTGGTTGTGGCTGCCAGTATATCTCTTTGTGATGTTGGGTTTGTTGCTTTCTTGGAGACTTCGAGACCCTTGTTGCCCATTTTTGGGTTGGTTGGGGTGGTCCCCTCCCTTGTTAACACTTGTTCTCTATGCCTTCTCTCCAGTCTTTCCCTTTCAGGGCATCTTGGGAGGCTTTGTTTTGTTGTGGTGATGTCTCATATGGTGTTGAGGAAAATGTATGTAGTTTGGGAGGATGGTTTGAAAAGTCTCTATTGAATAGGTTGTTCTTTAGCAGAAGGTTATGGTTTCACTTTCTGTGAGGTGGTTTTGAACCGGTGTAGCAAGTTCATGTTAACTAGTATGCTCCTTTGCTCTAGCAATTTTTTTCTTCCGTTGGCCCTTTATTATGGGTGTGGTGGGGATTTAGGGCTTGTGGCTTTCTGCCTTGCTCTGTTGGTGTAGGGTCTCTTCAATTTTTGTAAGTTGAAGTTGTGTTTCAAGGGTTCCAAGGTTACTGTTGGTTCCCTTTGGAGTTTTGTGGATTTTGGAAGTGGTGGAGGGGGTTCTTCTCTACCTCGAAGACCCATGCTTCAAGCAAGCATGGTTGGGTTGAAGGTCCTCTCATGAAGGCTTGTGGTAGTCTGTATCCTCTCTTGGTTGGGGTGATTTCTTTTTCTTCCTCTGTGTACTTGTTGCTTGGGCTGCCAAGGGGTGTGGTGAAAACTTTTTCTTCTTGTGTGTTGGCTTCCTATTTGGTTCTATAGTTGTGGTCTCTTATGGAGGTGGAGACTACTCCTTCAGAGGCGGAGCCCTCTCCTTTTGAGGTGGAGTTGGTTCGTGTAGGAGATTGGTGGCACTAGTGATTATGGTTCTTACTTCACCCTCACTTCTAGAGGAGAGCTCTCTCCTATAAAGATGGAGTATGAGTTGGTGCTCGGTTCATGGTGGTGCTTTAAGGGATGGAGTTATACTATTGTTGTTTGGATGGTTTCACTTGTGGGATATGCTTTCTCCTATAGAGGTGGAGAGGCAAGTAGGTTGATAGAGGCCCTCTATCCCATCAACACTTTGACTGTTTCTGGTTCAAAATTGGTTTCTCTCAGTAACAAGTTCAATGTGGGAA
The DNA here is from genome assembly GCA_007258455.2 of Sequoia sempervirens. Classification (NCBI taxonomy): domain Eukaryota; kingdom Viridiplantae; phylum Streptophyta; class Pinopsida; order Cupressales; family Cupressaceae; genus Sequoia; species Sequoia sempervirens. Next base: position 384,016,032 of record VDFB02000017.1, read on the forward strand.
GGTTCTATCAAAGAGTCTTGATGGGAGTAGCTTTTTTTTGGTAGTTTGGATTTCTGAATCTTCTAAAAGATTGCTTGTATGAGTTTGAAGTTCATTTTACATCTCACCCACCCTAGGGGTGGGCACTATTTCAAATTATGGTTTGTCTGCTTGGAGGATGTCCTATTGGCCTATTTTGCTAGCTTTTAGGCCTAGTTTGAAAGCTAAAGATAGCCCATTGGGAGGGTGTTTGTGATCCAATTTGGCTATAATTGGGAGTTTTTTTCTCTAATCTTATGTCTCATCTTAATCATTCGGTGCTCATTTTCACTGTCCCTAATAGCTATTTCTTGATAGCTTTGTTATGGATTAGTACCTGTTGGTCCTTGGTTGACCTCATAAATGGTCTACGTTCCATTTCATGGACTATTTTAGGGATGCTATATTTTATTATGTTGCTGACAATTCTATGGTTGCAATTATGGTTATTGGGCCTGTGTGCCTTCTTAGGCTCTGGTTTGGCCTGTCTATTGTTGTTTCCTGGTAGTGGCAGGTACTACTTCTCCTAGTTTGTTTCTATGTTTGTCCTAGCTTTGTACCACGGGATCAAGGCCCTTCACTTGCTTATCTAATCAAAAAATTAATATTTTTTGCAAGTATGAAGGTGTTGTCATTGATGTCAACTACATGTTGATGAAGGTTGTTGAAGGATGAAGGTGTCGAGGATATTGAGAAAATTGTGAAAAAGAGGGAAACAATTTGTTGCAATTTGTGTGCATGTATACTTGATAAATTGAGGAAGTGTTGTGAGTACATGGAGCTATCTATATGTTGTTGTGTTTGGAGATGTGTTGGAATGAATTAATGTGAGATGGTGTCTTTGGTGCTTGGTTTCCAAGTGATTTTGAGAAAATTTAATAAATAGAGAAAACAGTGTTGTGCAAGTGTTGAGAACGTGCTCCACGTTTCTTCTGTGTTGATGTTATGCCTGTGCATATTTGATATGTTGTTCATGGTTGTCATTAGTTTCCATATCTAGAGTTTGGGTTTCTAGATTGTTGTGTAGAGTGAGATATGTTCACCAGTGTGTGAACTAGGTGTTCAATGTTGTTTGTTGTGGTTTGGGAGAAATGTATTTGCTTTGCATTCTCTACAGCTTGGTTTTAGGTGGTGCAGATTTGGGAAGTTGCTTATGTTGTTTATATCTTTTATAATTCAAGTTTTCTCTTGATTTGGTGTAGTACAATGTGTATTTCATGCGTTAGTGTGCATATGAGGTTAACTGGATGTTCTAGGTTGAAGTATTTCTATGATGCAAGTTTGGATGAAGTCTTTGTTGGATCTTAGGTGGTTCATGGATTGTTTAGATCATGTAAAACATATTTTTGTGGTCCATGTGTCATCTTGATCAAGTGAGAAGTGTGTACCTAATAGTTTTATGGTGTTTAGCATGGGTAATGGCCGACCTATTGAATACCCATAATACTGAGATGGGGGGGTATAGTGGGGGTGTTGAGAAGAAAAGAAAGGTTGGAAACAAAGGTGACTAAGCAAGGTAGGGAGGAAGCTCTTGATACCTCAAGCTAGGGAATTTCAATGGCATCACGACCAACTAGCTTGTGCAAAGAAACTGTGGCCACTCTGACCAATGTAATGGAAATACCAAAGGTGGCATTTTCTTCCACAATAAAGACAAGAGCTCAACCCTTGACCAATGAGGATGTGGGAATGAGAACACAATTACATGCTAAGAAAATGTTTGCACTGTGGAATTTAGCATACATGTTTACCTCTCCACCCTTGATTGATACTACAACAATGAGGAAAGCTTTGGGAGGAACTCCCATAATTGCAGAGGAAGAACCTAACATAACTAAAGAAGAATTTGTGGAGCAACTTAAGAAATGGTCTGGTAGGATGAAAATATTTAAGGAGAAATGATTTAAAGGAGATCCAATAATGCAGCCTGTGGTGGAAGAAGTGCTTGATACAAGGTCATATCCTGAGAGTAGAGAAGAAAAAGAATTCATAATAGGATCACTCGCCTAGGAGGCGGGAAACCCTGAGGAAATGGATGTAAGGGAAGAGGTGTTGCTGCTGAGAGAAATGGGGGGCGCTATAATTCAAATTCCTATTTCCATTATTGATGAAGAAGATGTAATTGATAATCATACAACTGAGGATCAATCTTCACAAGGAAGAGTTGAAAATATTACTGAGCAATCACTGACTTTTGGAGAGCTAGGAGAAAGTCGGAATATGATTAAAGGTATAGAGTCCTCACAGACCTTGGGCAGTAAAATAGGAAATGATGAGAATCTTGATGTTACAAGACAACATGAAAAGTCTGCTCCAAGGATTGATTTTGAAAACAGGGCCCAGGATAGGAAAATATAAGTCTTGATGAGAAAGAGGCAGTGGCATATCAAGGTAATCCAGAATCCTTGCCACTGGGGATAGAAAATGTAAAATTTTCGAAGGTTGTGACAAGAAATATTGGAGAATTGAAAGAAAAGGTTCTTGAATATTTTGATCATCAAGAACAAGGCAATACTCAAGAGGCAGGACAACATGAAGAAGCACCCGACTAGTTAGTCAGGCAATTAGCTCCATCGTTGGAGGTGGAATTGGTGCCTCTAGATTTTAAAAGTTTAATGTAAGAAATGGAAACCCCTAAACCTAGAGCTAGAGAAAAGACTAGACATGCTATAAAATGAAATTTAGATGGAGGAAGAACTCTCCAGATAGCTACTCCGGTAGGAGAAAAGAGCAAGCATGAAATGACAGCTAGGGATTACAGGGTGACAACAATTGATGTAGGACATTCATCATGGGAGCAGGAGTTAGAGGAGATGAAGGTAAATTTAGAAACTACTGATGCCCGAGTGAAGAAGACTAAACAAAAGAAGAAGGAATTAAAAGAATGGGTTGCGTTCCTAGAAAATCTTATCAGATCACTAGCCCAATCTGGTCAATCACAGATTGAATTACCGCATAACCCGATGTTGATGTCCAAAGGGTGGGTAGATGCTATCACAATGCTTCAACATAAGTTGAGAGTGTTTGAATAATGGATAGAACATCTAGTGAGGAAAGGTGAAGAATCAATAAGGGAGGCAATTGGGAAGTGCAAGGAAGCATACTATTGGCTTGAAAAGTCTAGAAGACTTGAGAGTGAATGCCAAGACCACCAAGAAAAAAATGACATAGAAGGGTGAAGGTTAAAGATACTTCTTCAAACGGATGTCAGAGAATTGATAAGTGAGAAGGTGGTTGCAGAATAGGAAGTTTCGGTCTCAAGAAATGGAGAATACAATTAAGTTGGGAAAGTGACACTTTATTACAATGCATAAGTGGACTAGAAAAGGTCATTGAAGTATGTAGGAAGTTAGTGGATAAGGGCGAGAGCTTCATTCAAATGTTAGCTTGGAAAAATTATGATCCTTGGACTCTAGGATAAGACAACAAGGAAGTGAAAGATTTCAAGGGATGGATAAAAAAGGTAAATAAGGACCTTGTTCAGTCATTGAGTCGATAAGTCATTGACGATATCATAAGATGTAGGAGCGCCATGAGAAAATATGGAATGAAAGTAATGCTAAGGAATGAAACTATCATTCAAATAATAAAATAATATTCAAGGAATAAGTATAGTTGGAAGGTAATTCAAAGTGTTCCAAAATAACACATACATCAAGTGTTGATTGCTTTCTGGTAATATTAGTGAGAAAGGGTGAAGATGAGTCTTTAGATCAGGAGTCTAGTGAAGAAGAGCATACAATTGAGTAGTGGAAGACCGAGAGTTTTGTGCATGGGTAGAATTTTGAAGTGAATTTTATATGGTTATTCCTAGCCCCGACAAAAATAGTTGATCTCAAGGATTTTGAAGAAAGTGTTGATAGTTTTACATTCTGTGTGAAAATACTCACGACTCGGAGCCTGAAAGTTGGAAGTTTGTTGTTGAAGAAAAGTCAAAGTACATATTTGACTTAGTTTGGAAAATTCCTATGCCAACTATCATCTACCGCACGCTATTATTTGATTTTTTCCTCTAATTCTCCTTTATATATTCCATTTGGACTCTTTGGGGCCTTGTTCTTATAAAATTTCATTAGTCATTTTATTTTAATTTTAAGTTCAAAATTTGTGGATTCCAGAGAACTAAATTTTTTTCAAGTTCTATTCTTTTTCATATTTTTTGTTCCATTCGAGATTAAAAATTTGTATTTTTCATTTGAGATTAACCAATATCAAAGCCAATTCAAAGCTATTTCCTAATATGAAATAATACATAGCTGATTGTTTGTTCCTATCGGAAAAGACTGTGTGTTGGCCAAATTTGGGTGCATATTGGCACTATTCGGTGGCAAATAATCCCTTTCCTTTAAACTCTTGCATCATTGTATGCCTAACTGTGAAGCAATCTAGTGAAGTATAGAATAGTTTTCTTTGGTTTAGTTATTTCCTGAGGCATGTGTGGATAATACCTGGGATAGATCTTTACATTTCAGTATTTTTCATTCTTTATTTTAGAGTAGATGCTTTATATTTTCAGAAAATGTTCCAAAAAATTGATGAATACATGGAGTTTTATTATAAATCTTTTGATTCCATGAATTTGTTGAATAATTAATGCTAAATATGCTTGATTATATGCAAGTAATTTGAATTTCATGGAATATTATTGCAAATTATTTGATTTCATGAAGTTATTGACTGACATGTGAATGATTGGACTTAGATTATGTTTCAATATTCTAGATACTAGCCAATTTGTGACAACCATAGACCCCTCATGTTTAACAACAATTTACACAACGAACCCTAAGTGAACCTAGTGTGTCAAGACCTAACATTCCTGAGCCTTGGGATTGAGCTAAGATTGCCTTAGATTTAGGTTTTCCCAGTGGATCTTTCAAGAGAGGTAGGTTCCCACAATACTCTGTGAGAATTTATTTTCCTATTGGTGTGCATGTGCAACATCTGCATCAATAGATAATGAAGAAGAACTTCAAATGTACCCATGAAAAGAGTGACATAATCAATTATAAGTTTAAGATCAATTTACCTTCAAAAATAGCTCTTCTTTTGTCAAAATAAGTCCTTTTTGTATTTTCTCGAATATCCTTGAATTGAAAAAATAAAAATAAAAATGTATTTATATGAATGTTTTCAGTTGGATATATTTTGACCAACAAACTTTCGACCAAATATGTTTTGGTCAAAAGGGTTTCAGATGAAACACTTTCGAATAGAACATACTCAACCAAAAACAGTCTAGCCAAAATTTTCTAGTTGGCATCCTACTTGCCAGCCAACTCAGCCATTTTTAGAGTTTTTTGAAACTTTCAACTTCAACTAAGTATTTTTTCAATTGGGATGATTTTTTTTTAAAAAAAAAAACACCCTTTTGTAGAGCTCGGAGTGGTGAATCCAAATATGTAATTTTTTAATATTTTGATTAGTTTTAATATATATATTTTTAAATAATGCAAGTAGGTTGTTAAAGTTAAAAAAGAGGTTGATTATAAATTAAAAAAATAGTAAAACATATTAAAAAAATTTGAAAAATATATGGTGTAGTAGAGGAGAGAATCCTCTTCAAAAGAGTATATTTTTTTTTTTGAAAATGATTAAAAAAGTAGATAATAGTCAACGTCAATCTGACAAGTTTGAATTTAAAACGTTATTACGAGAAAAATATACATCAAAATTTGATTTTTTTCCATGCACTAGATATTGAAGTTACCTATTTGGAGAAAAAAAAATTAGGGGAAAATAAAGTTTTTTTCAATTTGTTTCTTGACATCAAGTGAACGTCACTTTTTCCTAAAATTTTCAACATTCCAAAATTTTCTCTTAAATTGATAAAAAAAATATGAAAACATTTTAAAAAAATATGAAAATTTTAAAGAATAAACTTCATCAAGAGTTCTACATTTCATTAGTTTACATCATTTTGAAATTCAAAACATAAAGACCACTTTTATGTGGTCGAAGTTCAGAATTTTTTTTGGTGTTGGCCAATTGTTTTATAAAGTGTGGCACATGTTTGTACTTTTACTCTATTAGAATACATAATATATAAAATATTTTATGTATTATATATGAACTTTTAATATATAATATATAATATTATATTATATTAAATATTATAATATTATATATATTATATATTATAATATATAATATATTATTTAATAGTTTAGCGGCACGAGAACAGATGCCCAGATGTGAGGCAACATCCATCGATATGAAGTCCCCCTATCCGCAACTGTTGCTACCAAACATAGCGGGAGAACATCAGAAACAAATCAAGAAAGTCCAAACCAAAACATCTCATTGTCAGTTAGAAATATTTGCTAGGGATGAAAGGGCAATGCCAATGCCCAATATTCTATTTATTAAGCTCCATGAGTTTGAAGAGTAATTTTGTTTGCACAAACCCATACCCATTCCAATAATCATATAGCTCCAACCTTCCATATTTAATTTAAACATTTCACAAAAATTTCAACAATCCAATCCCATCTCACAAGCAATTCAACCTAATCCATCCACACAACTTAGAGTCAGAATACCCAAAAATATAGCCACTCTAGTATAAATCTTTCCAAATATCAACCACCTTTAAACCAATCAAAAAAATCATTCAAAAATTCCATTTACATCCATCCCACCCCTCAACATAACACAAAATTATCTCCCAACCCTTAATATTTCACACACATCACTCCCCCAACGTACAACATATGTCACACGTACTTCTAACCCAACTCATTATAAATATAACAACCCAACCAATTCACAACAAAACCTTCAACATTCAACTTAAATTCCTATATCACATCACCAAAAAATACCCTTTAACTAACAAAGCATAGATCCATACAACTCCATGCACTCAAGGGCTTCAAGTAGGAAATAAAAATAAATCATACATATATTTATGACATATGCCCTTATCCTTTTGATATCTCCATCACCATGGTTTTTTTCCCTCAAAAACTTGAAATTCCTAAATTTGATAAATACAAAGGGAGAGGTGATCCTAGAGAACATATCAAATAATTATACATAATTTTTCAAGAATTATCTTATAGAAATATATATCTTATGATACTATTCCCTTGAATCTTAGAAGGTAAACCACTAGAACGGTTCATTCATCTTCAATATGGATCCATCACCACCTTCAAAGACTTCGCTGAAAATTTTGATACACTTCTCTTATAGCATTGAACATGAAATCACTATGGGAGAGGAGAGAGGGAGAGATATAGAGATATATATATATAAGGAGAGGCTTGATGATTCTTTTTGAATAAAAAATTTACCCTTAGAAAATTGCAAGATGTTAAGAACCTATTGATTACTAAAATTCAACATAGTTTGAAATATTATAAGATCTTTCAAAACATAGATTTTTTTTTTTTTGATAAAGTAAACCTGGTTTTACAGGGTCCAAGAACCCGTAGAAAAAAAACAAGGAGCATTCAAAATACAAAACAAGCAATACAGAGGAAAGTTTGTATCGAAACCAGAAGGAAAACCTTGCACTGCCAAAGCAAAAGCAAAACAAACAGCTGAAACGCTAATCAAACAAGTCATTAATGATCAATATTTGGGCATCAAATGGGATGCATTCAGACCAAACCTTGGACAAGCTTCCAAACTTCTCTTTCAAATAGACTCCCTCATTCACAGCCCAATCAACAACCATAGAATTTATGTTTTAACTCCTAGAGATCCAAAACAATTATCAAGCATCCCGAAACTATATACATGAATATAACTTAAATTATAAGAAAACTAAATGTCCATATGTAAATGTCACTTATACTTAAATTTTTATTTCATGTATATAGTCTAAGGAAGAGAGAGAGAGTGTGAGCTATGCAAGGAGGTAGAGATAGGTGGGAAGAGAAAGAGAGAGATCTGTTTTTGCTTCTTAGAAACATGAGCATGTTATAGCATGCTTGTGTAATGAATTGGTAATGACTAATCCATACCACTAGTGCATTGTAACAAAAGCACACTATAATGTGCTCATGTTATTACCTTCTTTGGAAATTTCTAAACCTTAGGGTTGGATTTTCCTTAGGTATCCAACCCAAAGGGTTGGACTTACATGGCAACAACAATAGACATATTTTTGAAAAATTCTAAAAAAATGACACAATGTCAAGTGTTCTCTTCATCAAGTTTGCACATATTTCAATGTCAAGTTAAAAAATAACATAGTAACATTGATATCCCTCTTAGTTTTATAACCATATAATTTTTTTATGTTTCAAATATTTTAAGGTTTTGATCTTTAATTTTTTTTGCTAGTGCCTCCATATTTTTTCAAAAACCTATATAAGGTATTTTTGGCTTCATTTTTTACCTATTCATCAAAATTTGAGATAAATTACATATTTATAAACTAGACTATTATTTACACATTCAAAAAATTGGTTTTCAATTACTTTCCAAAAGCTTTAAGAGGGAGCACACTCATTTTTTAAAGATGTGTCCACATTGAAAATTAGTTTATATTCATTAAAAAATAGTAGAAAATCAAGCATAAACTAAATGGTGTTAGCTAATTTTTCACTAAAGCAATTTGTGAAATACTAAAAAAAGAGTTAACATTTTAGGGGGGTCACACCAAATTCTATTTTATATTTTTTTTGATAAAAATGGGACCACTTTATGTGACCCCCCTTTTTCAAACCCTTAATCTCCACCATTCAAAAAAATACTAATTTAGAAAGTAGATTTAGAGAACTAACAACTCTTGTTCTTATTGCATCTTCAAATTTTGAGTATAAATATCTTCAATTTCTCATCCAAGATCATTTTTTCTTGATTTTAGAAAACAAAAGTGGTCACTTAGAACCCCCTTTTAGCCACCCATTTCCTTGCACATACCCTTAGAGAGAAAGTACAAAAAGAGCTCGTCCATAAGAGGACCAAACAAAATAATAACTACAAATTTTTACCTTTCTCAGAGAGACTATGGAGAAATTGCCTCACTTGCAAGTGAAAGATGTTACACTTGTAGTTGATTATAACTATCCTCTAATATAGAAGAACTCCCAACTATAAGAAAAGAATTTGTTACAAAAATAGAGGAAGGAAGAGACTCAAATGATAATGCCAATGATCCCAAGAAACAAAAAGAGCTCATACAATGGTGTAAAATTATATTTCCAAGCTCGAGAATGTTGCAATATTTTACTAAGGAACCTAAAGGATGTTATGATTTTCTCATGAATTTCAACTTGCATGCAAGAATGATAGAGTTATGTGGAAGAGAAGCTTAAGTACAATTCAAATACTAATATGAGTGTTTGGATTCCTCCTAATAGCTTGTGTGATGGTTGCATAGGAGATCTTAAGATTGGGAGGTGGCTAGGTTTGTAGGAAATGGTTGCTATACAACTATACTATCATAGGGTTATAGTACACTTGCACTAACATTTATTTTTCCATGCAAGTATCCAAGTACAACATGGAAAAAAATTCCAAAACGAAAACAAGACAATACATGGACACAAGAAACATGTACAAGCACATAAAAAAGTTAGAGACACAAGAGTGAAAATATAAGCTAGCACTAGGGATAGGGTAGAGTCCAATACCAAGCTAAATGAATCCTAAAACATGTTATAAGAAATTAATGCAAAAATGAAGCTAAATTGTAATGTTAAAATTGTAGGATAAGCAATTTGTTACCTCAAAAAATATCCCATAAGGAAGCCAAAAATATAAATATTTTTATTAATTCAAAATAATCTTTCTTTACATGCTATGTATAGGATGATAAGAAAAATATCCTACTATCCATACATTTCCCCATTCTTTATCACTAAGACATAAAACAATAAAATATAGGACTCAAATTATCCTCTACCTCTTAACTCCTTTCTATTTCCTTATTTCCTAGCATCCTTAGCCACTTGTGACCAAAATTTGGTCGATCCCTTTCAGGGAAAACTTTAGTGGTGAATCTTCACCAATTGGCGAATTCTAGGAATCGGCCAAGTCAAAATTGGAGAATTTCTCACACCCAATAGGGTGTCCAAATCACCCGGATTTTACGAGCTATAGGTCCAATGCATGTCCATTCACCAATGAGTTTTTTTATGAGGCATATTTAAGCAACGAATTCTCTATTGTCAAACTACACGTTTCAATTGGACCGACTAATATTTTCTCCTGGAATCCTGAAAGCATTTAACAAAACAACTACATATTCGCCAATACTATTAAAACAACATTGTATCAGGACCCATTCCGCAAATTAAAATTTACAAATAGTTGCTTGTGAAGACCCATTTCGCCAATTAAAATTTATAAATAGTTGCTCATGAGGACCTATTTCGCCAATAACATTAAAAAATAATTACATTTGAGGATACATTTCACCTTGAAAATTACAACGTATCATTGTATAAGCACACGTGATTCGCCAAATTTTTAATATTCCATTTAGAAATTCTGTAGAATTAGCCAAATATGGAATCATGGATTGATATAAATACAATCGAAAGTGTCATTTATTCTTACACATTTTGTTAAGTTCTGAGGTTCTACTTCTCCATTTGGAAGTCAATGAAATCCGAAAATGTAGACTTAAAAGGTGAGTGATCATTTCTTCATAGTGTTATTAGTTATAATAATAAGTTTTCTTTATCTCTTTTCCATTCTTGCTTCAACAAAGTGAACCTTAGAAGTTAGAACCAAACTCTGAAGTTTTAAAGTTTTCAAAACCTCCGACCCACCAAGTAGAAAGATGACCAAGGAAGACTTGCAACTCAACAAAGTGAACCATCAACCAAGTCGGGGAATCATAAAGTTATGAAAATTTAGAACTTCGCGACAAGGTTATATAACTCTGAAGACTAGCGACTAAGTTTAGGAAAAGCCAAAAATTTTATATTGTATTCCATGGTATTGAATTTGATATGTGATTCTGCACCATTTTTAAAGAACAACACTTATCACACTACTTATAAATTCCTATTGCATTTCCATTCACACAATCTTTGATAAATAACTAAAAGGAATATTATTAATCCATTCCTTTAACATAAATAAATACAATTGAAAGTGTCATTTATTTGGAAGTCAGCCAAAGCCAAAAACGTAGACTTAAAGGTGAGTGGTCATTTCTTCATAGTGTTATTAATTATAATAATAAGTTTTCTTTATCTCTTTTCCATTCTTGCTTCAGTCTTAAAGATGGTATTGAGTAGGGAATGGGATCTATATTATTATTCTCTGTCCTTAATCAAGAAGAAAAATTTTCTAATTTTTATTTGAAGTAAGAGATAAATATGTCGAGCGATTCAGAGATCAATATGTCAAGCGACTCGAGCAACAAGGGTAAGGCTCTTTCCACTCCTTAGGGTGGTGAAGAGACTCCTACCGCTTCTCAGACTCCTTCCGCTCCTCAGGGTGGTAAGGCTCCTGCCGCTCCTCAAGGTGGTGAAGAGACTCTTTCCGCTCCTCAGGCTGCTCAGGGTGGTGAAGAGACTCCTCCCGCTCCAAAGGCTCCTCAGGGTGGTGAAGAGACTGGGAGGCCATCAAAACTCAAAAAAATTAGACGTACCATACAGTCTTACTTTGGAATTTCCAAAGCTTCTGATCCATCAGGTCAAGATTGAGCTACATCATCAACTCTTCCACCAAATATTGGTAGCATTCCCAATACCTCACCGTCACCAGAAGGTCAAGTTGAGATTGTCATTGATTTAAATCAAAATGTATCAAATCAAGATAGCAATACCGCAAAAGATGTTCCAAGTGATACCCTGGGCCCGGTTAGCAAGAATGAGATAATTGACTTGGATGGGGATGATGATGTTGGTAGCAAGAAAAGGAAAAATAAACCAAAAAGGGGGCGCGAGTGGGAAATGACAAGGAGTTTTCAACTTGGTTGGTTGTCAAAATACCCATTCATGGTACCAGTGGGGATTGGCAATGCAAATGATATTGAAAACGAAACATTGGTCAAATGTAAGATTTGTAGTTGGAAATGTGGAAGAGCCAAGACGTTGCAGCTAAAGATTGACACTATAGAAAAGCATATCAGTAAAGTTAATGAAAATAAAATCATAGACGGAAAGGAAGAATCAGTCGTACGATGGAAATCAAAGGAAGAATGTCTTCATGTTAGGTATGTTGTGGATTATGAAGAGCATGAAAAAAGAATGTCGAACATTGCTGCATGTAAAGGTACACTTGAGGCTCAATTTGGAAAAGCAATGGAAGGAGTAAATCTGTCAAAAACTGTTCAGATGAGTGTTGTTTTTCATATTTTGTCCAGAGGGATTCCTATGATAGACTACCCAGAATATTCTGGTTTATTATCTTATTTGAATGTTCCTCACTATCCCTACTCACATTGGTTAGTAAACGCTGGATGGGATTGGGCAAACTGTCTTGCTGTAGTGGAAAAGGAAGATTTAAAGGATAAAGTAAAAGAGTCAAATTTCATTGCATTATCCTTAGATGAAGTTATTGCAGTAGACAATACTTCTTGAGTCTATATGCATTTGTATACTATACAACAACATGTTCACCAAGCTCATCCTCTCTGTGTTCATAAAATGAAGAACAATTCAACATCGCAAAATATATTTGAACTAGTCAAAAAATCTTTGAATGAATTTGCAGGTATGGATGAGTTGAAAATTGTGAAAAAGTTGTTGTGTGTAGGAGTTGATGGAGCTGCAGTGATGCAAGGTCAAAGGACCGGTGTTTACACAAAGCTACAAAATACTTGTGCACCATACATGCTTGGCATTCACTGCATGACCCACAAAATGAATTTAGCATTCAAAATTGTAAGCAAGTTTTCTATAGTATCAAAAGTCGGAAATCTAGTCTGTGAGATCCATGCATACTTTTGCCGAAGTCCTAAACATTTCACAAAATTTCAAAATTTTGTTGAGGGAATAACACCAGGAAACAAGCTTCTCAAGGATGTCGATACCAAATGGATCTCCCTGCATGGACCATCACAATGAGTTCTTTCAGAATATCAATCCTTGATTGGAGTGATGTACAAAAATCGTAGCACAGTAGACAAAGCTCCTGACCTCTTATACATAGGTTAAGCGATATAGAGACACTCTTGACTTTAACTATTCTTCTCCCCATGTTGGATGTGATGAACGAGCTTGTGAAGAAAGCTCAAGACAAAACTATGTATATTAATGAATATGCCAATTTACGTAAACATACATGTTTGGCCCTCGATCATCTATATCTAGATCTAACACAAGATGGCCCAAATTATTTCATGTGGCAAAAAATTACTGATTTGAATTATCCAGGTGATAATTATTTACAGTTTAATGAAAGTGGGAAATTATGCATCTGTGTATGTGGATATGAGATACAAATGTACCAATGTAAGACAGTCAGGCGCTCTAGTAGAGAAGTTGTTAACAAGGAAGATTTTCAAGGCATTGTTAAATCTGTTGGTGATAATTTGAAGGAAATTGCAAAATATCTTTCCTTAGATATTCATGAAAGATTCCCTCGACATGAAATACTTGAAGCCATGAGTATTGTGTATCCTCAATTTTTGGAAAACCGAGATAACCCAAAATATTTTCATGCTAAGGTAAAAATCTTGATCAAACAATTTTTGAAAACTGTAACATACAATGAGCAAAAAATAGAAGGAATTTTAGATGAAACTAAGCTTAGAAAACAATGTAGGGATTTTGCAACAACTATGAAGGACCAGTATAAATCCATGGGCAAGGACAAGGCCTTTGAACTGGGATCAATAAAAAAGGTCTAGACAAACTTAGGTCACAGTGAAATATTGTGTGGTTCGATATCAGAATATTTCAAACTTGCTGATTTATGTCAAACAATGATATTGGGGTCGGTGGAGGATGAGAGAGTTTTCAGTACATTGGGGTTTTTGAAATCAAAGTTAAGAAACAAACTAGACAAGAATTTGGAAAATTTCTTGAGGATGAAAGGAACTGCGTATAATGTCAGAAATTTTCCTTTTGAAAGGGCACTCACAATCTAGAGGTCCACATGTGAAAGAAGAGGGACCGGGTTGTGCAACACTCCAATTCCAAAGGCTAGTACTGGTGGCACTGGCAGTGGAAATGGGACTCAGACAAATGACATTGACAAAAATGACACAATGAATGTTAAATTTGAGACACAGGCCGAAGAAAATGAAGAGTAGACTTCGAATCAAATTCAAGACGACTGTTTTACTTTATCTGACGATGAACGTCAGTTTGAGGACCCCAAGTCCATTTTGGAAATGGAAGAGATTCAAGAGAATTAGCAACTTTTAGGTATTTATATTGCACTTCATGAATCATATTCCAAAGTCAAATTTTAGTTGATGATATTTTATGTTGTATTCCATGAAATTGTGATATTTTATATTTATATTGTATTTTATATTTTAAATTAGTTTGTACATAGTATTCAATGAGGTGTCAGATGACGGTGCCTTTGAAAGGTTAAGGCAAGATAAGTTCTTAATGTCACATGGTCGCTGAAACTTGGAACCTTAGAACCAAAGTCGAAAGTTTTAAATTTTTCCAAACCTCCGGCCCATCGACTAGAAATATGACCAAGAAAGACTTGCAACTCAACAAAGTGAACCATCAACCATGTCGGGGAATCGGGGAAATTTAGAGCTCTGCGACAAAGTTATAAAACTCTGAGGGCTAGCAACTAAGGTTAGGAAAAGCACCAAAACTACGACTTTGAGTGATAGTAACCACAACAATGAAACTAACCAAAAATCCATGATTCCAATTCCAATAATAGATAATCCACTGCATGATTCATATAAATGTTTAGTGGATATGCTAAGTAGTCATGGAGATTGAGTATTGATGTGTGAATTGTAATGCAATTTCACTAAGATTATGGATGCCTAAAATTAAAATCACCTTATAGTTCATATTTTAATTGTGTTAAAAGTAAAACTTGAGTATGTGCTCAGTGATTCATCACTCAACTCAATGCTTATTAGATTAATAACATATTAACAATAGTATTAGTAGTATATACAAAAATGAACATAATAACAAGTGTATCTAGAAGTTGAAACCACTACCAGACTTTTAATGTAAATGATATAATAAATAATACATATAATTGAGCTTCAACACATTACTGAAGTCTGAATTTGAGCTTTTAATTTGATTATCACTGTATCACTTGAAGGAATACATAGAGGCATTGGCAATGCAAAATTTTTCTTAAAGACAACTCTGCACATAGCTGAGTTGGAACTTGGAAACTCATATTATCAAAAATTAAATCACTACAACACCTTTTCTAGAAACTTCCACTCTTCAGGTGTTGGAATTGTCATTTCTTCTAACTGATGTTGTTTGACTTGAAGATTTGTTAACAATTCATGATTCAAATTGGAACCTGTTTTGGATTCTTTAGTCAATTTTGCATTCAGGGTTAGCAATGGTTTGATGGAATCAAAATAGGTCACCACATGTGGATCCGAGGAAACTGATCCAAACCAATCTTCCTTGCATCCTCCATCTTCTTTTTGAAATCATTCCATCAAATGAATCGGTCATTTGTGTCAAAAGCCTCTAGTAAACCAAGCTCTATGAAGTTCCTTAACTTTTCATCCACCTTCTTCATCTTGTTTGCAGCCAAATGCAAATATTTCTCTATTTCACGCATTCTCAAACACTTTTCAATGACAGATGACAATGTCATTGATGTAGCAAGCTGATTAGTAATCCCTTTTGATTTCAAAACATTGTCACTGGCTTTGTAGATTGTTTGTTGAATTTGATTTGCCGATTTCTCTAATGTCAACACATTTTTTTTCTCCATTAAATATTTGTTGAGCTTCTTATGATGTTGTATGATAGCATCAATCAATTGAAACATGTCACACAAATGATCAATCCCCTACATTATTTCATCCCAAATATTTTGTTTCATATGCCTCATTGTTTCTCTACAAAATGAAGATAAATTATTTTGACAAGACTTAATTTCATTTTTTGCTTCCATTAGCTCTGCCTCCAATCTTTCATTTCTTTTTCTCTCCTCCATTTTTTGTTCCCACTGTGTATTTCCATTTGCAATGCTTAGTCTTAATTTTTCTGAAGTGGATTTTTCCTCATCATATTTCTTGTTGCTCTCATCTAGCCTTTGCTTCAGTTCATTCACTGTAGTCTCATTCTACTTATCCTCTTTGCTTGTTAATGTAGAGGCAAATTTTTTTATTCGTTTTTTTAATTCATTGCTCTTGTTATCTGTTGCTTTCCTCTTTGCTTTCTCATTTGCTCTAGGTCTACCTATAACTTTTCAATTTGAGTCTGCAACCTTTTTTTCTCTCTATCTTGCTTTAGCAATGATGTGTACACTATTTCATTGTTCTTTGATACATTAATTTTGTCAGTATTTCTAAGTCTAGAAAAATTCAATTGAAAATTGTTCACCTCGAATTCAGATGGAGCCATCTAATTTGCTGGTTTATTTTGAACTGTGGGAACAAGAATTGTGTACTCCATGATTTCTTTACTTGTGTCAAATGTGGGTAATACCATGGTTGTTGCAGGCTCTAAAGTTAGAGAAGATACACTCTCCATCAATTGCTTATTTTATTTTTTATTCAATTCTGATTTCTTTTTAAACTCTTCAATGTAATCAAAACCTGGGGATACAGGAACAATGGAATGCTTGAATGGTGAAGGAATAGGAGTACTTGCAATTGCTAATTATGTCACAGCCAAACTAACTGGCATTGGGGGAGTGCCTGGAAATAACTCCTTTGTGGTGGATCCACTAGTAGTGTGACTTGGAGTTGGACCAGTCAAAATCCTTTGCCTCTTCTGTATGCCTTGATCACCTAGTGTTTCTGTGGTATATTGTGTTGTTGTCCTCTTGTGTGTAATTTGATTTTGTAGCACATGTTGACCACTACTAGTGCTACTACCCATACCATCGCCACTAGAGGCAGTGCCAGTTGCACTAAGCCCTCCACCATGGGTATATCCTAGTTGTGATTGTGTCTGACCATGAGGATGAGGATTTGAAGCTCTAACAAATTGAATTGTTTCAGCTCTACTTGTTTTCCCTTGGTCTACTTTATCAGCTCCAAGGCCAGATTTATCAATTGGTTTTCTATGTTGTACATCTATTACTGTAGGAATTCCTTGTCCTTGGGACCCCAAACCACCACCTTCATAACCCATTTTTTTAGCTATGGCTACTCCTATAGTAAATGCTTCTTTTGTGGCCTCACTTAAACCAAGTTTGAAATTGACATGGCTTTCTTCTTGCCTATCATCATCACTTTCTTCATCTTCTTGTTCATTTGGATGCTCTATATTCCATAATTTTCTAAACTCAAGATCTTCTTCGTTATCTCCATACTCTGCAAGAGCTCTTGGATCACCTAGGTCCTTCCTCATAGACCAAAAGGTAGTAATTTTTTATCGTGACCAATTTTTTCCTGTAACTTCCTTCTCTAGAGAATCTGACATTTTTACTCTACTAGATGGTTTATGACTTTTTTCATAAAAATGGTTGCACCTCCTAATTGTCTTTCGATGCAATGCCATAATTTTTGCTAACGATTCTTCAAAAGAAATACCATTCTCAACAACACTTTTCTCCATTGCTACTTTGACCTCATCCCAAGAATCCTTGTTTCTCAAGTTTTCAAGCAAGGGTTTACTTTGATGTTGAATTCTACTTCTAGTATTCTTATTGAGCACAATCATTGATTTAATGGTGTCACATGGATCATACTGCCAGTGACAGATAGCATCAAAATCAAAAAAATTCAAAAGATCATGTACCACACTAAATGCTTTTCTCTTGAATGTCATCCCTCCACATGAAAAAGGTAAAGAAGGAAATAAGGTCTTCTTCCCCTAACCGCTAAAGTGTATTTCATTAGTACTTTGCATCTGCCTTACATATTCTAAAGCAAAAACCCTTTCTCTCACATATATTGGAAGTTTGTATGGCTGTACTTCTGATCCATAAAATATTAGCACAATATATTCTTCCATTAAGTACCAATCAGCCAATTGTATTTCTTTTCCTAGTTGAATGCAACTTCTACATGACATAGGCAATCTAGGTATTGGAGTATTTGTAATTACTTGATGCAATGGAGCCAAAAAGTAGTCTACAAAATTATTGCAGTTCCTTCGAGAATCATGCAACCTTATAATAGTGGTCCATTCATATACTGGAGCCATTTTCTTTTGCTCGGGATTACTATTACCATAGGGCTGAATCTGAAGCTTGTTTGTCTGAAACATTCCTCTAAATTTGAATAGAAAAAGATAGCACAAGTAGGTTGTGAACCTAAATGTCTTGGTGGAACCTCCTTTAATCATTAAAAATTGTTTATGCATGGATTCTACAATGTGCTCAACAAAATTATATTTGGCATGTGGAACACCATAATGAATATTATACACCATTTCAAGGAGGCATGCACCCACTTCCAAATTGCTATCCAGTCCGAGGAAAAATGCTAGCATGGAAATAGTATCTTGAACCCATGGTTTAAAAATATCCAAATCATAAGGAGGCTTATGATCACCTTTCAATTTGTTTCTATCTTGAACTATTCTATTTAAGAAAGATTTTTTCTCCATTTTATCCACTACTTCATAATCACTAGCAAGCTTTTCTAGGTCAATGTGGACATTTCCAAATTCTTCGGTTGTAAACCCCAAGCCCAACACTTTTCCAAGTTCTTCTGCATTAATGGGTAACAATTCTTCTTTGCTATCTTTATTAACAATTGCTCTTTTGTTATCATCATAATTTAAGGCACAGATCATGATAAATTCTGGGCAAGGGAAAACCTCATGTAACATCATGCGCCCTAATCCAATTACCCACGGTGCACTAATACTATTAACTTGCAACTGCATTTGCTTTGTAGCCTTATTCTCAGATGAAAATCTAAGTTATGAGGTACGCCTACCATAGGTTTTAGGATCATAAATATCATGGTATTCATTAGTGAAACCTGGGGTTTTAAGCAATTTTGCATAATGTATTTTTTTATCCGACATTACTCTAGTGGTATTGGTGGTAGACATGTTGATACAATCAACAATATGAAATTTGTGAATTCCCTATTAGTCCTTAGTTTTTCTTAATTCTTAAGCCTCTTAACCCTAAACCTAAACTTCAAAGTTTGACAAAATAAGATTTTAAGAAACGTCAAGCAATGAAATGTAGCCAAAAGAATTCTTTAACTTACCTGGATTTTGAATTTTGATTCTTGAAGTTGAAACTACGTTGAAGCTTGAAACTGGGTTACTGGAATGGCTTTGTTGGAAGTGGAATTGTGGAACCCAGAACAGGGTGGTGCACTGCAATGAGCAAACTGAATGACACTGAAACGTCTACTCATTACTTACAGACTACATAGTACACACAATTAGGTAGTACAATGTACATGGCTGACAACATTTAAAACAAGCCATTAAAAACAATGATTTACTCCTGCATTGACAACAAATTCTAAACCATTGATCTTTGTTAATCTAACGGTTATAGGGTGATTTCGAAGGTTTAAGTTCGCAAGCGTAGCACTCTGTGAATTTCATTACGGAATGCAACTACAACCATACATCAAATGTTTATCGAATGGTTGAGTAATTTATGATATAAATAATAAACATAAAACACGTGTTTTAAATTTTCTTTAAAACATGTATTTTAAATTTTCTTTAAAGTTTAATGTGCTAGGATTGACATCAAGGCCAAGGGGCTGGAAACTTAACATTTCAAAGGCCTTAATAAAATGAATTACAATGTCACATTAATAGCACAACCATTTATTTTATTACAACTGAATTACAATGTCACATTATTACATAGTACAAATACAAATGTAAGTGCAAGCGCCAAGCTTTTGCTAGATTGCTGGTGAAAAGTTGAAACTGTAAATGTGATACATGTATCTCTGAAAATAAATGGAACTTGTCGGGTCAACCATGAGCTCTGAAAATAAACACATGGGACTTGTCGAGTTAGCAATACACTCTGAAAATAAATGCATGGGGAAAGGGGGCCTGATCAAACTAGGGAAATGGGAGCCGTGAAGATACAAAATGTAATTAGCCCCTTTCAGAACTAGACTGATGTAGAAGATGAGCACTAAAAATAAATGCTTGGGGCTTGCCTGGTAGGCCATGGTGTCTCAAAATAAATGCAAGGGACTCTCCTGGCCAACCATGCAGACAATGAGGGCTAGTAAAATTGCTCCCATGCAGAAGATGAGCATTGGAATTAAATGCATGGGAATTGCCTAGGCAACCATGCAGACAATGAGGGCTAGTAAAATTGCTCCCATCTTCTACTTGCAGCTTCCATGCACTAGGATAACACTTATCTCCATCAGAGCTCCTCATCCTGGTTCAAAACTTGTCTGAGAAGTCAGGTAAACCAAATCAACTTCTTTCCAATTCCACCCATTTTGAACTTGAAGGAAATTGGTCTTTTACTCTGTAACTACATAACTAGAGGCAGGAGAGTTTAGAGCATCCCCAATAATACCACATCATCTTCTTCCTGGATCCTTATTAAGTTATTAACCCTACAAAATGAAAACCCTTATGACAATTAAACGAATGATTTTAGTTGTGCTCACTATCCTTAAAAGTGCCGCCAAAAGTGCCACTACTAGCCTGGTCCCTTGTACACCTCACACGTGTCATGTGTGAGGTTGTGTATAGTTACTACTAACTAGTAATAATTGCGATTCGCGCAAACCAAAAATCCAACTTAATTGTTACCTCAAGCTAGCTACATGCAAAGTTGCAAACTGTACCTCACGCTGACAAGCTGTCAATTGTCAAAATCGGCAGTGCCACACAAGCTGTCGATTGTCAAAATCACTGGATTATTGACATCATCATCTTTGATTCTATAGTACATCATGTAGTTTTCAATATAAAGCTATCCAATCAATCACTCTGGCTATTCATATGGCATTAATTCGCCCCGCTGCCCAGTACCACGGCTAAATTGAGAATTTCAATAGAATAAATGAAAGGTAGAGTACTTAGACGCATTGAAAAGAGAGAATTAAATATCTCATTTTACCTTAATCATTATCAATGTCCTAATAAGTTGCAATAAATTTCTCTCACTTATGATCAGAACTATATGTTGATTTCTGAAACCAATAATTAATAAAATCTCAACCATTGATTTTTGAAAATCTAATGGTTCTAGTGTTATTTCGGAGGTTTCAGTTTGCAAGTCTAGTGCTTCAAGGATTTACTTCTAGAATACATCTATAGCTGTCCATCAAAAATTCATTGAACGGTCCCTCTTTTAAAACAAACTTTATGCACATGTGTAATTTCAAATGGGGGCATCGCTAGGTTGATGAGACTCGACCCTCAAGATTAAAGAGTTAAGATTTAAGGCTTTATCATAAAATATTTTGGTCTGACTTAGGCAATATTAAACGGTAAACAAGAGCACCAATATTTAAACGGTAAAATATTTAACGGTTCTAGTGTAATTCTGGAGGTTTCAATTCGCAAATCTAGTGCTTGAGAGATATACTTCCAGAATGCAGCTACAACCGTCCATCAAAAATTCATCGAATGGTCGTGGTCCATAATGTCGCATGGTCATTGAAATTTGGAACCTTAGAACCAAAGTCTGAAGTTTCGAAGTTTTCAAAACCTCCGACCCAACGACTACAAACTACAAAGATGACCAAGAAAGACTTGCAACTAAGGTTAGGAAAAGCACCAAAACCCCGACTTTGGTGAATTAAGATAGGAAAGGTGGCAACTAAGGTTAGGAAAAACAACAAAACCCCGAATTCAAGGTGAATTAATATAGGAAAGGTGACAAGGACGGTGCATTTATGAAGTGAAGATCGTAGGCAGATTTTAGCAAGTGGACATGACTGGAGGATTGATAGGTAATTAAGATCGGTACGTGCAGAGTTTGGAAAATTATTACATCTCAGCCCTCAATTAGTGAAGTTAATAATAGAGTTTGGCATGGAGAAGAAGGCACGCAGAAAGTATGAAAGAGTGGTGGTGGTGGCGATGTAGCTGCAGTAGTTTTCAAATGGAGGCCAACTTCACTCTGCGTTCGAGGAGGCAATTAAACCCGTTTTATGGTGAAGCTTCTGACAAAAGATTAATGGGTATGTTTTTATTCACTGATGGGAGGTTGGTACAAAGTGTGCAGATGATTTTGGGGAAATCCTTTGGAAATTTGAGGTATAGATACAAGACTAACATGGATGTATACTCTTTGATTATAGCATGGGGTTTGGACTTGGGGGAATCGACAAGCACAATGAGAGAAGTGATGGAGATGATTGTGCATAGAGATTTCTTGGAAGGATTAGAATCAATACTTGAATGGGCAGTTCCAAGTGAAGGTTTCGACATCCAGGAAGGCTATGAAAATGTGGAACTGGAAGGGGTAGAAGGATGCATCCCTTTCGTGCGTTGGTCGGAGGATGAGATTAAAAATCAATGTAGGGAAGAAGCAAGGTTAGGCTGGGAAGCATTGAAGCTCTTTATATAGCTAATGAAGGTGGAAGCACAGGCGAAAGCAGAGGAAAATTGTATGAAAGCAAAAGGACAGAATGCGAGGAAGCGGAAGATGAATTAACACACTTTTTGCAAAATTTGTAGTTTTTTGTAGGGTTTTTGCAGAATTAACGCAAGACTAGTACTAAATTTTTGGCTTGTTGAAATATGTAAGGTAGATACAGATAGTTGTGGAACTGGTTTTAGTTGGGCAGGGTTACTTTTTCTGTTATGAAGCATGTTAAGATGCTTTTTTGAAAAAACTGTTATAGCTGTAGGTGATTTTTGGATGGTTGATGAAAACAATGAGGCAAATAATCTTTATTTTCATGCATTTTTTTAATAGTTTGATATTATGTTGAATTCACCAATGTTTTTTTCTTAATCATTTGAAAATAGGTTTAATTCGCCAATGAATTTTATTTTTTAGTTTGAAAAAAAAGTTTTAATCGCCAACAAAATTATTTTTTCTAGTTTGAAAACAGGTTTAATTCGCCAATCGAAATATTTTAAATTTTTTTGAAAATAGATTTTAATCGCTAATGGAAAAAATTTAGCAGTTTTTAAAAAATTGCATTTCACCAAGATTTTCCACAGACTTTTAGCGATTAGAAAATATTTGCCAATGGACATTATTTTTTTTCACGAAAAACGAAAAACTTTGCCGCTAAAATTAATATTTTTATCAAGAAGTATAAAAGATTCGCCAGGATTTTACACCTTCGCCGAGGGGGGGGGGGTTTCTTAAAGTTTTCCCTAACCCTTTACTCTCTTCTCTTTCCTTTGATTATCCTTTAGTCAATCCATCTCTAATTGAATAAATTCTATATTGTTTGTTTTATTCCACTTCTCTACACAAGGAAAGATTGATCCTTTTATTTTCTAGAATATCGAAAAGTAATTGTTGCAACTATCCAACTATCATAATAATTAGCCAAGAACTCACATAGATTCAAAAAATAATAGAACACCTAACCAAATGATTATGATAGTCACAAAGAAAGGATAACTACCCAAGGAAGAATATTTACAACTTATCCAAGTTCAACTATCAAAGAATTGCAAACCAAAATATGGTTCATTCAAACCTTAAAACTACTTAAGAAATAAAATGTGTGCCACAAGCTAAAGAGTAAATACCACTGGGATAGGGAAACCAACACACAACCCAAAAATAAGATAATAGGTTGTTAAGGAAAGACTATCAAGAATAGAAACATCACAATCCAAAAAAGAAACATCCACAAGCTATCATCATTAGATTTATCATTCAAATTTGATAGCATTGATTATATTATTGAAGGTAATGATAATCGCCCAATAAAATTATTGTCTTGTTCCATAGACACCTTGCTTACAAAATTATCTGATGTAATGAAAATAAAAGATGTTAAAGTTGATTCATATATTGCTGAATTTGTCCCAATTGTTAATAAAATTTTAATTCTTACCAAAGTCATTTACTTGTTGTAGAAATTGCATAGATAGATCCTAATGAAGTGACATAGTTAGATGTTGACGAGGTCACACATAGGCATATAAGTTGATGAAGTGCACCACAAGTTGATAAAGTGGGTTTTTTAGTTGTTATAGAAGTAACTTATATCGTTATTGAAGATGAAATTATATATTTTTGTTGTAGAAGTCAACTAGAACATTTTTAACTCTAAATTCATTCAAGCATGCTCAAAATCCACATACCAAGAAAAATTCTCTCAACCACCCTTATTTTTTGGGTGATGTAAGATTGCTCATGGTCCTAGATGCTCCTACATCAGTTGATCATGGTAGGTTTCAATTGTTGAGGTTTCCTATGACTAGTGAAATAAGGCGAATGAAAGTATTTTGCTAGGTTTGATGACTAGTGTAGCTAGCATAAAATTTTCCATTGCATAAGGGGAGACTCTACAAGTCATTTCCCTCTAGTCCTGTCTACAAACTAGTTAGACCCTACTATCCTCTCTCTCCCCCCTAAAGTGGGAACCTCTTCTGCACTATTTGGGGATTGTGCCCACTCGTCTTCATCTCTCCATCACTCCCCTCTTAGGTGGTGACACCTTTGCAAGAGGTTACTTGCACTACTTCAATGCCTCACCATGTAAACATAGCCAAATCTATAATTGATAATGATAATGGCTAATATGCTTTAATACAAATATATTGTTCTAATTGTCACTTTACATTAGACTAAAGTAAGGTGATGTCCTTAGATGTAAATTCTAGACATATAATTTGAAACCTTTAATATGTTGTTTGATAGATAACAATCATCTTTGAAAAAGATAGTATGAAAAATAATTGAATTTGAATTTGAAAATAGAAAAAAAATAGAAATATTTTATAAATGTATCAACAAAACCAATTAAATGCTAAGACTATAAATTAGAGACATCTGAACAAAATGATGTAAAACGAATGAGAATTTTTAAGAAAAAAAATATGCAATAAAATATTGAAGCTTGGGCAAATGAATGAAAAAACAATCTGACAATTTTATTTTAAAAAGTAAATACCTAATGAATTTTTTTAAAAATACAATATTTGTTGACTTTACTTTTCTGGCAATTATATTGAAAAAAGTCAATACCTAATGAAAATTTAAAAAATACAATATTTGTTGACTTTACTTTTTATAATCTATAATTTGTAAGAGCTTCATTATCAAGCATGTGTTCAACAACAAAGGGAAGAAATTGAGAAACTTTGGTGATCTCGTTTGTTTATGTTAAGATGTTATTCTTTACACTATAATAAATTATTTTTATTGCTTCTCTGGATTGTTTTGTTCTGTTCAACTCTGCATCCGAATTTTTAACACTTTCATATTTCGAAAGCTTATTCTTCTCCTCAATAGTTTAATAGAGAAAACGCTGTTTCCATTTAATGTTTTGCAGCACTCTGCAATCCCAAGGTTTTCTCAAAATAAGCTGAGATCGAACAAAATCCCTGAATCTTTGCAAGAAAATGCATCCAACTTGATTAGAAGATAAGTGATTAACTTGCCCACTTTGCAATTAAACTCCCTCATCAAGATCACAATTAACAGTGTTTACACCTCACAAATTGTATTATATATGCACTGTGTATATGTTTCGAAGCATTGTTTACACCTCACAAATTGTATTATATATGCACTGTGTATATGTTTTCAAGCGCTGACTTACTGCTAAGATGGAAGATTCACTGTATCGTTGACATTTGGTTACAGATGATCATTTAAACTTGTTTTGTCAACGCCAACCTTATGCATATAAGATTTCAAGCGTTGACATACATGCTAAAAAAGTCTTTCCCAGCAATCTTACATATTCCAATTCATCCACCAACTTGCATATTACAATTACAAAAGAACTGTGTATGCACCTATAAATAGACAGAGGGCTATAAATTCAGAAGCTAAAGCAAAGAACTCTCAGTTTAGATTAGCATTCCAGCAAGTTCTATATCAGAGAATATCACAATAAACATGATGATCTGGTTTTTGGCAGCAGTGATAGCTGTAGTCTTGATAATGGTAGTCTGTGGAGTTTGGTTTAAGGTCTTAGAGAGTTTAGGATCTTGTCCAGAGAGTGGAGAGAAACCACTGCCTCCTGGTAGCATGGGTTTGCCATTTATTGGAGAAACACTTGACTATCTAAGTCCATTCAAGTCTAACAGCATTGGACCCTTCCTTCATAAAAGGGTCTCAAGGTACATACATTTCTCTTCATTTTTTCACTGCTACTTGGGGTGAGTGTTTGCATACGTTGTGGAGCTGCTTCCAATGGTTTTCTTCTCAGGGACTTCTGCAGATTTTTCACAAATGGGTTAAGGTTGATTGACAGTTTTGTTGTTTAACTATCCTTGTTTGTCTATTGGCCAGCTTTCTTATTATTAATCTACTCCTTTGTCGGATTTAGAGGTATAGTTTTAACTAAATCTAACAACCTAATATGCTTAGACAAAGCACTGTCACTTAAGCTTTTCGTTTTTAGCAAACGGTTTCTAAGGTGTTAAGGTGTCGTTTAGGGTAGACCACTTATCCCTTCCCTTCACATATTTAGTGTCTTAGAAAGCTTGTCTTGAGTATATGTTGGAGGTGTTGAAAATGAGTTATATTTGAATCATAGATGGAGTGGTCATCAATAGGTCGGTGGTTCAGTTGTAGAATATTCTCATAATAGATGAGAATTCTTAGGTTCAACTTTTAATCAGTCCATGAAAAGTTTAATACGGTATCAGAATCCAGATCAGCCAAGCCAAACCAAATTAGGATTTCCAAAAACCCGCAATGTGTCTCAAATAATAGAAAATAGACCACACCCAAACCAAAAATAGATCAATTACCAAAATTTAATAGAAAAAAATCAATAAAAAAAGCTATTATTTTATAGCTTGCAAAGCGCTGAGATATTCCATGTTTTTACACCATCTGCTATTATATACAGTTGGAAGGGCTCAACCAGCTGGCATGGATTATTTATTTGGGAACTTGGATCCCCACATAAATGGTTAAAAATACAGTACATATATAAATACTCTATCAAATAACTTGAATTTTTTATATTATCATATGGCCCCCATTAATTTAAGCATTTCCAGCTCATATCTCCATCTGCATGTTTGTAGCTGTTAATTTTTAATATTGTTTCTTTTTTATGGGCAAATTTTCAAATAGCTTTGTGTTCTTCAAGAACAGCTACGTACGGTGAGCTCATATGTTACGTTAAATTGAACATGTTCATTCATAAATCAAATGATTAAAAAAATATATTATACTATGGTTTTCCATACTTTATCATGTGAAATGGGGTTCATTGCTAGACGTAGTCATGCTGACGTTGCCTCCCTTTCAACAGATATGGAAAAGTATTCAAGACACACATATTTGGAAGACCAACTATCATAACGACCAGTGCCGAAGCAAATCAATTTATTTTCCAAAATGAAGGGCGTCTATTTAAGTGCGCTTACCCAGCTGTATTTGTGAGCATTCTAGGGAAGAATAATATTGCAGAAGTACATGGTCCCATGCACAAGAAGCTTCGACAGTTAAGTCTCTCTCTTATTGGCCATAAAAATCTCAAGTCCAAATTGGTGGAACAAGTGGAGATGCAGGTACTTCAAACACTTCACACTTGGAAGGATGGTAGCCTAATCCAATTAAAAGAAGAAGTTTCCAAGGTAAATATCAATATGGTTTCCAAATCCCCAGATCAAAACTATCTAATTTCAAGAAAACATTGCATTTACTTTCTACCCACCTCTATCTTATCATTCAATAGACTGAAGAACTTTTAAGATATCATTACATATCATAAGCAACAAAGTCCCCAGTGCTGTTCTCCCTCCAGGTAGTTTGTGTTGGGTGTGCTAGGTGTTTTTGGTTTCGGTGTTGGATTCTTTGTTGTGTTGTTCTCCTTCTAGATAATTTGTGTTGTTTGTGGTAGGTGTTTTGATTTCGGTGTTGGATTCTTTGTTGTGTTGTGTGTTATTCATATCGTCTCATTTTTTTCTGTTATTCTTTTTTATGATTTTCATCTTAAAAGCATGTTTTCACTTTTTTTAAAAGCATGTTTTCACAAAAAAAAGGTGGGGACTCTTGTTTTTCCTCTTTTATCTAATAAAAAATAAAACCCCTTGCAATCAATCATAATGTTTATGATATTCCTCAATTTTTTTTTCCAGATACCATTCAATTTGATGATGAAACAATTTGTTGGTTTGGTGTCTGAAACCACCGAAGCAAAAGGCCTCCTGAAAAGTTTCTCAGACTTCATGGAAGGATTATTCTGCTTACCTATCAAACTTCCTGGCACAACTTATAGCAAGTGCTTGAAGGTATGAACTTTACTTATTCTCCCAGTGTTGAGTCTTTGTTTTTCTTGTGATTCTTGTGTAAGGGTGTGTTTCAAAGAGCTTCAATAACAAACATCTTCAGAAATATTTGTTCCCATATGCTTCTTAATATTCTCTTTAATTTTGGGAAGTTACCCTTCTGACACAGATATGGATATTATTCATGATTATGCAGGGACGAAGTAAGGTATTGGAGTATCTTGAAAAAGCTATATCGGAAAGACGAAAGGAGAGAAGAGTTGCGAAGGAGGATTTCCTGGATATAGTACTAGACGAGGCAGATAAAATGGGGAACCAGTTTAGTGACGAAAGAATATTGGATTTCCTGTTTGCTTTTCTTTTTGCTGGATATGACACAGTTTCAATAGCCATGAGTATGGCTGTCAAATTCCTCACTGAGACAAACAAAGCACTTTGTGAACTCAGAGTATGTTTCAATTCACATAGAATCA
The DNA here is from genome assembly GCA_007258455.2 of Sequoia sempervirens. Taxonomy (NCBI): domain Eukaryota; kingdom Viridiplantae; phylum Streptophyta; class Pinopsida; order Cupressales; family Cupressaceae; genus Sequoia; species Sequoia sempervirens. Next base: position 384,044,875 of record VDFB02000017.1, read on the forward strand.
TTTTCAGGTTTGATTTTAGACTATAATGGAATGGTGAAGAAGCCCATTTGAACTTACAGTTAGATTCTAACGTATCTGGTTTTAAAAACTGTATGATGTATTAATTATCAACTACAGGAGGAACATGAAGCGCTTATTCATCAGAAGATAAAGAAAGGAGAGTCAAGTTTAAACTGGGAGGACTATAAATCAATGACTTTCACAGGATATGTAAGCATTACATGCTCAAAACTTAGTCTTGTAATTAAATATGATATCAAATGAATTTAAATAAATTAGGCTAAGTCATTAAGAGTGTTTTGAAATTCATAGGTAATAAAAGAGGCCCTTCGCCTAGCAAACATAGGCCCCTATTTGCACAGAGAATGCACACAAGATACAGAAATCAACGGTGAGTTTTCCATTATGTCTCTGCTCATTTCCTTGTTTTCTTCTTTAATGGTACATATAACAATTGCAAATAAGAAAATTGAGTCTTTAATTAATGTAGCTTTCTTTTCATCTGTTCTGAAATAAATTAGGCTTTAAGATTCCAAAAGGCTGGAAGGTCATTGCATGCACAACAGCTGTTAATCTTGATCCATCTGTATACCCAGACCCATTGTCTTTTGATCCATGGAGATGGAATGTAAGTAACTAATCTGAGTTGGGCTAACATTGCTTCAATTATAGCATGGTCTGTTGTCTCATATACTATCTTTGGCTCCGTGAATGTTAAAATTCAATTATAGCAAAGTCTGTTGTCTTATGTACTATCTTTGACTTTGTGAACGTTAAAATTCGGAATAAAGGAATAGTAAAATAAAAAGGAGCTATGAAATTGATCTATCCACACTGAACCCAAATAAAAAGAAGCTCAACCATTGCAGTGGAAGGTGGTGTTGCTAATTTTAAAAAATGCTCTTTTAAAACATGGAAAATGTAGATAATGATACTGTAAAACTAATGGGTTATGCATTAATGAAATTGAACAGAAAATGAAAGGTAATGGGAGCCATTTCCAACCTTTTGGAGGAGGGCCAAGATATTGTGTTGGATCAGAACTGGCCAAACTGGAAATGGGAGTGTTTCTGCATCATTTTGTGACTAAATTCAGGTGGGCATCTCTGTATTAATCTCTGTGTAATTCATCTCATCTATAAAATGTAATGCTCATTATCACCATATTTTAACAGGTGGGAGAAAAAAGATGGAAGCAAAGAGGATATAGTCCGTTGTCCAGTTGTTCTGTTTGAAAATGGCTATCCAATCAATGTGAAGAGGAGGTCGCTATCTTCTTCTTTGGCACCTACCTGCTCAAAGGAGAACTCAAAATTAAGGAATATCAAGTTGGCATAACTTTCTGTCTGCTGAAAATGTGTCAATTACTTCTTTAAGGAATTACTAAAATAAGGAGAAGCAAAACAGATTTTGGGCTAGGAAAATTCTTGCAAGTGCAATAGGAACGGAAAGGATTTTTCTCTAAGTTTGAGAAAACTTCTCTGTACTTTATGTATGTATATTTCTTTGTGTATAGTGAAAAGATATTATATCCTAAAGGTTCATTGTAAATTGTAATTGACTTTCTTTTTGGAAGAGCCTAAGGTGGCTCAAATTTCCTATTAAAAATATTGTAGGGAATGGTGTATATCCAAAATTTTATGGAAGTCTTTTTTTTAAGTGTAATTTGTTCAAATAATATATATATGATTATTAGTTGGTTTATCACACCTAAGTGATTTAAGACTTATACTTTCTTATTAATTTTAAGTGATATATCTTAATAAATTTAATTTAGATTAATTAAATAATTTAAATAATAATTAATTTAGATAAATTAGTTTAGATGGACAATTTCAATAATTAATAATAAATATAAAAATTAAAATAATAATTTTGATATTTATTTTAATAATTGATGATGAAATTGTATTTTTTACAATTTGTCTTGATATCAAGATTTCTAGTTTTATAATTTAATAGTTTTGTAATGTTTTAAGTTTTTACTAGAGATATTAATAGGTGAACAAATATTTTGTGATGTAAATTTGACAAGGTTCATTTTATGTCAAAATGGTGACACACTAACATATACATATGTTTCTTTCATAGGACAAATAACATATGAGAAGGATCTTAACTTTATCAAGAGTCAAATGCACAACATAAACTAATGATTATACTCCACAATCATAGTAATGGTCAAAGCATAACATATAACTTGTAGGCATTAAAATGGTACGTCAAATGTGACAAGCATAAAAGAGAAAATCAACTCCTACCATTGTGTCGACTACACAACACCATATCATTTATTCTATTATACGCATAACATTCAAATGATAAACAAAGCATAGCTTCTAGTTCATAACAACTTCACAAGTAGATTAGGCATATACATCTTGTAGACACCTAAAATATGATCTTACCAAACCACACCTAATTTTAGTCAATCTTTAGCCATTAATTAAATGACTATCTATTATTTACTTGATTATTCCATTTGTTCTCATCTTTATCATAATCTTTTAATTAAAATATTTATCATGTTTATTTAATCATTATCCCTTCACATGATCCCATTAATTAAATAAAAGCTTTATATATTTAATTTATTACCATTTATCCTCTACCCTTGTCCATCTAATTCTAGCCATTTGTTTTCTTCACATGGATCATAATCTAATTTTTTCCTCATGTGACAAAAGTTCCCTTCACATGTCTAACTAACTCCTTGCCTAGATTCACTAAACCTTGACACCTACCCAAAATTCAAACTATCTTTTCCATTTTTGCCACTCATCTCATCTAACCTCTTAATCCTAGCCATTCCCATAAGGATTTTTTTCCCTTATCTCAATCGTAAACCTAGATATTGTGTATCATTTGACACTTGTCATATGATTGCATCCTTGAGCCAAACCCTAATCCTTCTTCAATATTAGCCATCCATCATCAATCATTTTTAGCCATTGATTTTTCCTCTTCAAGACTCTATATATCTAGAGGCTTTCATCCTCCATTTTCACCTAATGCAAGCATCTCTTACAAGTCTTATCAAGCTATCATACCTACACACTATCATTTTGATCATTTGTATATCAAGCCTACCACCATTATCAAATCATGTCAAGGTTATGCTAGAGCATTGGGCAATCCACATATCGACATCCAAGAGCAAATCAAATAAAATTAGGGTGCACTCCATTTCTGATGATCAAGGAGAGAAGCAAAGATTCTAGGTGAAGGTATTGTTCTTTTTTCTTACTTTTATCTTCCTTTGTTTTCTTTCAATATTTTCTCAACCTCTTCACATATCATTAGCAAGACAGCTCAAAACATGAAAATACCTTCTAAGATGATAAGCAAAAATAAGTCAAATAAAAACACACATTTTAAAATACAATATATTTCATCCTAAACATGGATGGAACATACTATAGATGGTAGAGCTCAATTACATACAATTAATAACTCTAATCCAAGATCACAAGATCCTACTTTCACATACACTTTATTAAAGTACAAAACACTATAAAGATTACAATTATAATCTCACATCCAAAAAATACATGGATGGGAAAAATACAAAATCAAATTATAATATTAAATACAACGATGGCATGATTACAACCTTTACAGAACTTGAGGCATGAATACAAGCTTACAAATATACCAAACTAAGAGCTCTTCAAGCTCCCAAGAGATCTTAAAGAAGGGAACCAATGAGGTGCATTACTTTCCTCTCAACCATATTACCATCATCAAGTATAATAGATCATACGTATGCCATTGTAGGAAAATATCAAGCTATAGAGAGAAGATCATGGATACACTTCTAACACAACCAAACTCACACACAAAATTTTCTCACAACCATGACCTAATCAAAGAAGGATAATAAAATAGGCTAATAACATGGAGTATCAATAATTTTCATTCACTAAGAAAATACTTTATTATTCATCAATACTAACCATTTCATTTTAATACAATAGAGGAAAGAAGTAAACAACTCCAAAACCATATTACAAATCATTTGTTAACACATGATAAATCATTATTTACAACTGTGATAGATCGAATCTAGGTGCTAGAAAACGAGCAACAAACGAGAGAATGCAAATAACACTAAAAACAACCTACACCTCAAGATTAGCCTAGTTGGATTCAATACAAAGTAAAGATGACAAAATAAAACTTTATACCTTGTGTTGAATTGATCCTTTGGTTGGCCCTTCGATCTTTGGTGTTGTATGCTCCTTGGATGGCAAGAGATGCAAGCTAGATGATGATGTGAAGATGGATGCAAGTGGGTGCAAGCATGAAAATGGCTAAGTATGGATTCTAGGAAAATTTTGCAAGAGTTTGGCTACAATGCATGATCTCCCCAAAATGAGAGAAAAGAGGGGGTATTTATAGAGAATTTGGGATTCTCTAGGGAAATGGATAGTCAAGATTGAGCCACCAAAATCAAGATGTAGGGCTAAAGTGAGTTGAGAACTCACAAGCCCTCACATCTTGACATGTGGCATGTGAAGTGGCTCAAAAGGGGTGATGTGCACATGAGGTGGAAGGATAGTACATGACATGGAGGGAGTACAAAGTACCTTGGGATTGGGACAAGATCTCCTCATAAAGGAGGTACTTGTCCCCATGTGGGTGAGAGGACAAGTGGGGAATTAAAAATTCCTCAAATATTCTCATGGGGATGAGAGAAGGAATTTAAAATTCCTTTAAATGCATTGGGGGATTAAATGTGAATTAAAAATTCACATGGGGAATGGAGATGCCTTGTCCAAAAGGAGAAAACATTTAATAGGGTTGACTTGATTAAGTGACATGGAGTGATTAAGGTTGTGCAAGTACTTGATTAGACTAATTAATGACATGTTAGAATAGGGTTAGATTTCACATGTGACTTGATGTGACAAGTCAAAGATCACATGGGGAAGAGAAAAAATAATTTAATATTCCTTGGAAGGATAAAAGGAATTAAAAATTCCTTGAGAGGTTGATTAGGCTAGTTAGTGAAGGATTAGAGAAGCGTTAGGTGGCTAAGAGAGATTAGAGGCCAACTTGCAAAAGTTGGAGGATGTGACACATCCTAATCAAGGATTAGGCATGTGCACATCCTAATGATGAGATTAGAAGATGGATTAGGATTAGATAAAAATAATGGAGGATGTGACATATGAGGAATTAAATAAATGTCATATTTATTTAATTCATTTGATGCATGGGGGAAGGTATTTAATTATTTAACTAGATACCTTAGGGATTTGACAGAATTAAGGATATTAATTAAATAATAGCGATATTACTTAATTAATGCAAATAAGGGGATGCTTAGACGAAAGGGAATAAATTTGGATAAATTAAGTGTCCAAATTTAGGTGTCTACATTTTGCCCCTCTTTGAGATGGTGTTACGAAGTAGCATCATTTCAAAGAATATTAAAACATAGAACCTAGAAGAAGATGGTTAGATTGGGAAAGATGCCCCAGTCATTAAAGGAGTGACTAGGAAGGGAAGATGAAAATGATGAAAAATTAGGGATGAAGGATGCCCCCTTGGGAGGACATGCGGGTTCAAGAGAACACGGGTGTGCTCTCGAAATGGATGGGGTGATGCAAGGGGAGATGAAGAAGATGATGCAAAGTGATGGGTAAGAAAGGATGAAAAGGCAGCAAGAGATTGGGAGGGGAGCGTGATGAAGGATGAATGGATGGGGGGGATTTGATAGATGAGAGATGTAGATGAAATGCAATCCAAATGCAATATGCCATCTTTAGGAGCACTAATTTTTGCTATAACATAAGACACAAGACGCCAAGGTATGAAGAACCAAGGCGGATTAGTGTCTAATGCATAAAACAAACACATCAAACAAGAAGGATATCCCAACACCCCAAAGTCACGATAACCTTGGTCGGGCCAGGTATTGGGATAACCACAAGCACACAAGGATGCCCCAGCGTAACACAAGACCTCAGAGATCTTGGTGGGTACTACGTGGAACAACCGAGAAGACAAAGAAAAGATCAAGATACACCCCTATGTTGACTAGTCAAAGCACACCATGATATGATGGATCAAGGCGACCATGACAAGTGATGATAAGGAGCTCAAATGATAAACAAAAGCCAAAAGCATCAAAAAATCACAATCAATTTCAAACGTCCTTTGCCATAGGATCACAGGGATGGATGGGATTGATGAGGTCTATTAGGAAGAATGCATCCTGTTGAGACTAATGATGGATACTAAACTAAAAGACCGATATGACTCAGGATATTCGAAACCGATTGGATCTGATGATACAAGTGGATCTCGTTTGTTAAGAACCAACGAGATAAGGGCATAGCTTGACGACACGACACAAGAGACATGACACAAGATAGGAGACTGACACATCCTAGCGACCTAGGGGCTCAGGGGCCGATCAAAGATTAGCCTTGCCTACGTGGAAGCGTAGAGCCCTCGTAGTTCGATAAAAGGCTGACGACAGACCATGGACAAAAGCGGAAAGAGGATGATGAAGACCTCGATGGATGACCAAGATGGGAAAGACAATAGGAACAAGATATGAAGACTGATGATAGATGATAAAGGATCAGATGGACAAAGTAGAAAGACTAATGATAGGTGATAAAGGAACCCCGGGGGTGGATCAAATGATTGACCTTGCCTACGTGAAAGCGCAGGGGCAACGTAGTTCAGCGAGAGACCTAAGACAAGTGATGGATAAAAGATGATGAGATAACCCTAGATAAGGGGATAAAATGATTGGATTGACACGATGGGACACGATAGACCTGTTGGATTGGATCAGAGGATGGTGACTACACAAAGCTCAAGGATGGGATAGTTATCCAAATCATCAAAAGATGAATTGGGAGGATGATATGATGGAGATATACTAATGACAAGGGATTATAAGATGGGATGAGGAGGAGATTGAAAAGATGGCGCAAAAGAAGTAGAAGTGATGATATGAGGTAGATGACATTGGATTGCGTGGGGAGTAGCCTATAGCTAGATACCAATGACAAGGGATTATGAGATGGGATGAGGAGAGAGGATGGGGGGAGGAAAAGGATTGTTTGGATGGATTGGATAGAGGGATAAGGATGGGGAGATGGATATAACGATAAGGAGATGAAGATAGGAAATGAAAGGGATTGCTCTGATGGAATGAATGATGTCTCTAAGGACTATATCACAAAGGAAGATAAATGCCCCCACTCTAGATATGTCATGTATAATGAGGCATGAGAGATGGGAAAATGAAGGAGATAACTGGAGGAGGATAGGATGGGTGATTAAGGGATATGATAAAGCATGTGTGAGGGGAATGTATACCAAGAGGTGTCCAAAGCATGCATAGATAGGTTCCCCTATTTTTTTATTTTATTTTATCAAGATCACAAGAAGGATGGAAGGATGGGATAAATGAGATATGCCAAGCAGGATGTGTAAGATAGGCAGGATGGAGGGGATGAATGAAAAGGACGTATAGCAAGAAGACGGGTGCATAGCTAGAAGCATAGCATGAAGCGTAGCGGATGGAGGGAATGCATATCAAGAAATTGCCCCCAAGTGCAGATGGGGATTTGCGCATGACACCTGTTTGCCAGGTTTTCATCATGGTACTTATCTAAGGCGCTTGTTTGCCAAGTTTTCACCATTGGATAGATTATTTCTCTTTACAATTTTATTTTATTTTTTTCTAAAAAAAATTTGGATTTTTGGATAGCATACAGAAGGAGATGGATAAGGATAGGGAGGCGAATAAGTGGATTTAGAAGGCATCTGATAAGGATATGGATGAAGGACTCAAGCATCAAGTTCCATACAGGGTATTAAGAGCTCATGTTTGAACCGACTGTTGGATGTTGGTACAACCTTATTAGGAGAAATGGATTATGCAAAAGGATGAATTAGAGGGATTTGATGGGGGAGATATGTGGGGTAATGGATGGGATGCTGCAAGGGGTATGGATAGAATGATGGGGTGGATGTATGATGGGGTGGTGAGTTCAGGACCAACATTGGCACATATGGTGATGGATGTGAAAAGATAAGAGGATTAATGGATGGAGAATGTGGGGATAATGGAGGAGATGGAATAGTGAATTTCGGGACATAGGGACTCAAAACAAACTTAGGAGATGAAAGGGGTGTATGATTAGTTTTTGGATTAGCAATTTTGGATGTTCTTACAGATTTTTCATTTGATGGCATTGCATCTTTTTTCTTTGGGATCCACATGGTTTTGATGTTTGCTTTAGTGGGCCTTTGTGGCCTATGGATTTGATTTGGATTTATATTTTTCTTCTCTTCACCATACATCTTTTAGAGGGGACATGGGGAGCGTTAGAGGCATGTGGATGTTTGGATTTATGAATTTTTACTTTAGCATCCAAAGTGCTTTTGATAGGAATGGGATGGAGGCGGGGAGATGGATGATGTGGAGCGATGGAGGTAGGATTATGAGGATTACATGTAGATGGAAGATGTGTAGGTATGTGCCTTTGTTGATCCTGATTAGGGGAAATGCGAGAGGGATGTTTATGATGGATGACATGGATAGGTGTTGGATGGATGAAAGGATAAGATGGAGGAGGTGATCTTGGGATATACGGACCCAAGATGGATGGAGTAGATGAAGGATGGGAGATGGTGGATGGAGGGATGTAAGGACCCAAAATGGATGGAGCAGATGAAAGAGGAATATGGACGGTTGTTTTGAGGTGATACGATAGAGGAGGAGGGATGGCAGTATATGATCTAGTGGAGTGATGGGTAGAGCCAACATTTCTTTTTGAAAAGGCTCGTTGAGGATGTTTGGAGGTTGTACCAACATCTTTAGATTGTGAGTCTTGGGAATTAGGTCCAAGACCTTGCATGCAGATTTTCTCTTTGACTTGGATGGGCTCTAAAATACCTTGCTCATGAAGGCCTAGACCTTTTCCTTGATAGTTGATTTTCTTGAGCATGCGATCCATGATAGGATTTGTGTTATTCTGAAAACATGATGCGAGTCCATTGTTAGGTGGAGGATGATGGGTGGTAAATACACTATGTTTTTCTTCTGCAAGGAGGCCACCATGGAAGAATGTGAGAGTACCAAGGGGATATGCAAGCAATGTGGGGATAGTAGTTTTAGGCGATGATGGGGGATCATAAGAGGGAGATGATGGGGTAGTAGAATTTGGATGGGTGGTATCAGGAGAGGGATTAGGGGATATGATAGGATATGGATTTGTGGTAGCGGGCTCATGCGATGGAGATGGAGATGGAGCGATGGGATCTTGAATGACAAGGGAATCATGGAATGGAATGGATGGGGGACTGTGATCTTGAGGTGGACAAGATGGGGTGGTAGGATCTTGATTTGGAGAAGGGGATATGTTGGCATGCTTTGGATTAGACTCTTGGAATGGCTCATCTTGTGTGGATGGCAGGTTGACAGAGTGTTAGAGAGACTCTTCAAGTTGGGGAGATGGAAGGATGGAGGATTCAATGCAGTCATCAGAATGGATTTTAGTGACACTAGGAGTGGGAGAAGTGGATTGAATTTGGGTGTCGTTGATGGGTTTGACAACTCTCGAAGTAGGGGGTTGGTGTTCAATGGATTCAGAAGATGTGATGGTAGGAGATGGGGGATCAGTGGATTCAAAGGATGTGATGGTTTCAATAGTTTGAGTGGTGCTAGGGGTGGTAACATCAATGATAGGTGTTGGGTGGAGAAGAGTCTTGTCACTAATGACTGTGGATGATGGGTTGGGATGGCACGATTCCACAACTTCAAGGTGTGGAGTGGGAGATGTCTTCTTTGTTATAAGTCCTTGGAGAACTTCTGAAATGAGAGACTTGCATACTCTAGGCTGAGATGGTGTGGTAGGAGTGGATGAGGGATTATGGATTAGTGGGGGATTAGGACTATGGATTGGTGGATTAGGATTAGATGGGGGAATGGGATTGGATGAAAAAGTGGGAATAGATGGGGGATTAAGATTAGATGAAGGGTTAAGATAGGGATATTGGGATGGTGAATTAGGACACGAGGATGTGGGTGGTGAGTTGTAGTAAGGATATTGGGATGGTGGATTAGGATGGGGAGATTGAGGAGGCGGATTGAGATAGGGAAATGTGGATGTCGAATTAGGATAAGAAGATGTGGATGTTGGATTAGGGTGAGTAGATTGGTATGGAAGATTGGGGTAGTGGGGATATGTGAATGAAGGATTGATATAGGAGGATGTGGACAGGGGATTAGGATAGGGGTATTGTGATGGAAGACTAGGATAAGAGGATGATGTAGATGAAGGATATGATGGATATGATGGGTATCCCTTGTCACAGGTAGCATAGGGAGCATGATTAGGCATGGATGAAGACATAACAGGATAACTCAAAGGGATGATTGGATTTTGGAAAGCGGGTGGAGAAAACTTACTAGCAATGATAGTGTCAAGGGGATCCATGTCACATTCTTCTTGATTGACAAGACTTTCGTTATCGTCATCGACATAATTAGGGTTTCCCTTGACCACTATTGATGGAGGATAAGAATTCATGATGATGAAAGGATAAAGAGGATGGATACAGATTTTGGATGGAAATGGACTAAAGCTCAAATCAGGATTTAGGGCAAGCTCAGATCAGGATTGAATTAAAGCTCAAATTAGGATGATTGGATGATGCAATGGGATTGATTCTGACGATTGGATTTGATTATCAAAGGATGATTACGACACCAAATTTGCTTCAAGATGGAAGTAGATTGATTGGGTCGAAGGTGATTGGATAAATATGCAATTGGATTGGATTGGATTGATCGATTGATTGATAAGATTGACTGATGGATCAGATACAATGACGACAGGGACTGCAAACCCCGTTCAAAGATTACCCTAGGTGGCTTAGGATACTAATTGATCGGATTAAAGGATAAATGGATGATTACAACACCGAATCCACTTTGAGATTGAAAATGGATTGATTGGGCCGATGATGATGATTAACTTAGGACGGATGACAATCCTAAGCAGATTTTGATGATGACGATCAGATCAGACACTTAGGTCAATTTGGATAATAACCCGAGACGAAGTTCAAGGGATTTGGATGGGGAAAATGATGATTTGATTTGAGAAATGGATGATAGAAATGGAAAAATGAGTAAACGATTGATCGGAACGGATGAACGCCTAATCAGAACGAGTAAACGATTGCTCACAACGGATGAATGATTCTCGAAATGAGAAGATGAAGGTTTGGAATAGCTGAAAGATTACTCAGAATGAGTAAATGATTGATCAGGATTGTTGAATGAGAGTTCAAAATGATAGGAAGGAGGTTTGAAACGTTTATTCAAAATGAGTAACTGGATGATAGGAATGATAGAATGAGAGTTCGAAATGATAAACGAAGGTGCGAAATGGATGAATGTTTACTCGGAATGAGTAAACGGTTGATCAGAATGATAGAACGAGAGTTCAGAATGATGAAAGGATGTGTTAAATGGATGAACGTTTACTCGGAACGAGTAAACGAATGATCGAAATGATAGAACAAGAGTTTGGAATGATGAAAGGATGTGTTAAATGGATGAAAGTTTACTCAGAACGAGTAAACGGATAATCAGAATGATGAAAGGATGTGTTAAATGGATGAACGTTTACTCAGAACGAGTAAACAGATGATCATAATGATAGAACGAGAGTTTGAAATGATAGACGAAGGTGAGAAATGGATGAACGTTTATTCAGAATGAGTAAACAGATGATCATAATGATAGAACGAGAGTTCAGAATGATGAAAGGATGTGTTAAATGGATGAACGTTTACTCAAAATGAGTAAACGGATGATCAGAATGATAGAACGAGAGTTTGAAATGATAGACGAAGGTGCAAAATGGATGAACGTTTACTCGAAACAAGTAAACAGATGATCAAAATGATAGAACGAGAGTTCAGAATGATGAAAGGATGTGTTAAATGGATGAACGTTTACTCGGAATGAGTAAACGAATGATCAGAATGATAGAACGAGAGTTTGAAATGATAGACAAAGGTGCGAAATGGATGAACATTTACTCAGAATGAGTAAACAGATGATCATAATGATAGAATGAGAGTTCATAATGAAGAAAGGATGTGTCAAATGGATGAACGTTTACTCGGAACGAGTAAATGAATGATTAGAATGATAGAACGAGAGTTCAAAATGATGAAAGGATGTGTTAAATGGATGAACATTTACTCGGAACGAGTAAACGACTGCTCACAATGGATGAATGATTCTCGAAACTAGAAGATGAAGGCTCAGAATGGATGATGGATTACTCGGAATGAGTAAATGATTGATTAGGACTGTTGAGGAGGGAATATATGGTTGTCTAGAGAGGATGCCCTGGTCTCACAAGGGAAGGCTTATGATGGAAGATTGAGAGATAATGGTAGGGTATCCCCCTCGAGAAGGTAGATGGGAAAGGAAAATGGGCCCCGAGAAACTTCTCAAAAGTATGAATTGGTATATGTCATTGCAAAGAGCACGAAAAATCGAGAATATTGGCACTTGAACGGAGGAAAACGGGTAAATGGTGTGGAAATGGCGGGGCATATATGGCTATCTATCAGGGCAAATCCGCCCAAGGAGCAAAAGTTGGTCAAAAATGGCCAAAATAGGCTCCAAAAGGACTGGTTAGTAGGGAAAGTCTACGCAAGGAGAGGGCAAGTCCACCCAAGGAGCAAAAATTGGTCAAAAACGGTCAAAATAGGCTCCAACAGGACTAGTTAACAGGTCAAGTCCACCCCTATAGAGGGCAAGTCCGCCCAAGGAAAAAGAGTTACTCAAAACTATGAAGTGGTATATGTCGTTGGAAAGAGCACGAAAAACCGAGAAGATTGGTGCTTGAACGGAGGAAAACGGGTTTATAGTGTGGAAATGGCAGGGCATATATGGTTGTCTGTCAGGGCAAATTGCCTGAGTAGAGGTCAGGGCAAGTCTGCCCAAGGAGCAAAAGTAGGTCAAAAATGGCCAAAATAGGCTCCAAAGGGACTGGTTAGTAGGGCAAGTCCACCCAAGGAGAAAAAGTTGGTCAAATTTGGTCAAAATGGGCCTAAAAAGGACTTGTTAACAGGCCAAGTCCGCCCCTATAGAGGGCAAGTCCGCCCAAGGAAAAAACATTGGTCAAAAGTATGAAGTGGTATATGTCGTTGGAAAGAGCACAAAAAACCGAGAAGATTGGTGCTTGAACGGAGGAAAATGGGTTTATAGTGTGGAAATGGTAGGGCATATATGGTTGTCTGTCAGGGCAAATCTGGCTATCTAGGGAAAATCCGGCTATCTGTGAGGGTAGATCCGCCTGTCTGGAGGTTTAACTTGACTTTTGACAAAAAAAGACCAAGGAAAAGGGCTGAAAACACAACAATCATCAATCAAAAGGCTATGGCAAAGTGAAGCAAATCAGACAATCACTGGTTTCGCACAAAGAGGACAATTCAGACAATCACAAGCCTAAGTCTAGTAGAGAGGGTATGGTCAACAAAGTCCTCTAATATAGGATGAACATGGTTACTAGGGAGTCCTTGATATACACTCGGTACGTGAGGCCCAAACCGTGAACACCAACCTGTTACCAAGGAAAAGGGCTGAAAACACAACAATCATCAATCAAAAGGCTATGGCAAAGTGAAGTAAATCAGACAATCACTGGTTTCGCACAAAGAGGACAATTCAGACAATCACAAGCCTAAGTCTAGTAGAGAGGGTATGGTCAACAAAGTCCTCTAATCTAGGATGAACATGGTTACTAGGGAGTCCTTGATATACACTCGGTACGTGAGGCCCAAACCGTGAACACCAACCTGTTACAAGCATGAGTCGGGAACCTAAAAGGCTCAGACCAACTCTTCACATCATCCCAATGCTTCGCCAATTACAACGTGGTTGGATTGAGGTACAACTTTCGCTCTCCCCCCTTTATATACCCCACCGGTACGCGTGGTTGGAATCGTCCCTTGGGGTGATGAAATCCTCAAGCAGGTCCCGCTAAGAAAAATAAAATGGGTAGACTCAAAGGACATGGTAAGCTACGATTTCTCATCATCCAGGATCGATGAATGGCGCAAGGGGATTGGATACGTCAAATAGCTCACCTAAAAACACAACATACAAGGTTGATTGACACCTCTTAATTAAACTATGTTCCTAATTAGGGGTTAAGAACCCTTAAAATAGCCAAAAAATCGCTAAAAAACTGAAATTTTACCTTTTGAAAAAAGTTGTCTAGGGAAAATTCGGCTGTCTGTGAGGGCAGATCTGGCTGTCTGGGGAAAATCCAGCTGTCTGTTAGGTTGGGTCCACCTGTCTATTAGGTCAAGTCCACCCCTTCGTGAAAATTTTCCAAAAAACCAATTTCTGCAGTCTGGGGAGGGCAGGTATGCCCCTGGAGAAGGTCGGGTCCGCCTATCTGTTAGGTCGAGTCCGCCCCTCCGTGAAAATTTTCCAAAAAAACAATTTCTGCAGTCTGGGGAGGGTAGGTCCGCCCCTGGAGAAGGTCAGGTCCGCCTGTGGAGGGCGGGTCCGCCTGTCTGTTAGGTCGGGTCCACCCTTTTGTAACTTGTACTTGCAAAAAGTCAAAAAATAGAAAACGTGAAAGCAAGAGACCTGTTTGTGGGTCCCACCGAGCATGCCAGAAATGTGATAGGTTGAATCTAGCACTACTGAATTTGACACCATTTTCTGACGGTCGTTCGTCAGTCGTTCGACAAATTTTTGTCGGAAGAGCGACACAATGGCGAAAATATTTCCGTCGCTGTTTTTTCGTCGCAAGGCCGACGATGAATTAAACATCAAAATAATGGTGAAGAATTGTCGATCGACGGCATCGTGAAATACCTCGGGATTTCGTCAGAATATCGACACAAACTTTGTGTATCCGCCGACGAATTACACCAGAAGTTCGTCGCTAGTTTGACGAAATGGGCAAGCAGTAGCGTCGAAACAACAGCAGACGTTCGTTGCCATTGCAATGAAATGGGAATGGAGTAGCGTCGAAACAACACCAAAAGTTCGTCGAATGTGCGACGAAATAGGCAAGTAGTAGCGTCAAAACAACACCAAGAGTTCGTCGACTTTGCGATGAAATTAGCAAGGAGTAGCGTCAGAAGAACACCAAAAGTGCATCGAAAGTGCGACGAAATGGGCAGTGAGTAGCATGGTAGCAACGTCAAAAGATCGTCAAAATTGCGATGAAATGGGTAGGGAGTTACGACGAAAGATTCGTCATAGCTATAGCAACTTCGTCGAGCCTTTCTGTTGATTCGTCGGTGGTTTTCGTCGGTGGTTGTCGTCGAAATTGCGAAGAAGAATAAAGTTTTTTTTTAAAAAAAAATATTCATGAAAATGTACCATTGCGGAGACTGACGACTGATCATACATATAGACTGCATATTGGTTTGATGCTTCAAACGATGCATTTCTTATATTGAAAAGTGCATTACCTTATTGAGCTTCTCTTTGTTTCGAGAATAGTTTAATATTCTCTACTTAACAGGGCCAAACATGTGACGGTGGAAGCTCATTTGCCCCCCTCCCCTCACATCACTCTCAATTCCCCATACCCAGTCATATAACATTAATCATTCATTCATCCATTAATAAAATATAACATTCATTCATTAACATATAGCATTCATTAATTAACATATTCACATTCATTCATTAACATATAATATTCATTCTTTTAGTTTTTACATATTATCAAAAATATGGTTGTCATGATACGATTGCAATAACTTTTT
>VDFB02000017.1:384060772-384360882 GCA_007258455.2 Sequoia sempervirens
ACCGTCATGTGGTTGGCCATGTTAAGTAGACAATATTAAACTATTCTCGAAACAAAGAGAAGCTCAATAAGATATTACGCTTTTTCAATATAAGAAATGCATCGTTTGAAGCATCAAACCAATATGCAGTCTATATGTATGATTAGTCGTCAGTCTCCGCAATGGTACATTTCCATGAATATTTTTTTAAAAAAAAAAACTTGATTCTTCTTCGCAATTTCGACAACCATCGACGAAAACCACCGACGAATCAACAGAAAGGCTCGACGAAGTTGCTATAGCTATGACGAATCTTTCGTCGTAACTCCCTACCCATTTCGTTGCAATTTTGACGATCTTTTGACGTTGCTACCATGCTACTCACTGCCCATTTCGTCGCACTTTCGACGCACTTTTGGTGTTCTTCTGACGCTACTCCTTGCTAATTTCGTCGCAAAGTCGACGAACTCTTGGTGTTGTTTTGACGCTACTACTTGCCTATTTTGTCGCACATTCGACGAAATTTTGGTGTTGTTTCGACGCTACTCCTTGTCCATTTCGTTGCAATGGCAACGAACGTCTGTTGTTGTTTCGACGCTACTGCTTGCCCATTTCGTCAAACTAGCGACGAACTTCTAGTGTAATTTGTCGGTGGATACACAAAGTTTGCGTTGATATTCAGACGAAATCCCGAGGTATTTCACGATGTCGTCGACCGACAATTCTTCGCCATTATTTTGATGTTTAATTCGTCGTCGGCCTTTCGACAAAAAAACAGCGACGAAAATATTTTCGCCATTGTGTCGCTCTTCCGACAAAGATTTGTTGAACTACCGACGAACGACCGTCAGAAAATGGTGTCAAATTTAGTAGTGCTAGATTCAACCTATCACATTTCTGGCATGCCCGGTGGGACCCACAAACAAGTCTCTTGCTTTCACGTTTTCTATTTTTTGACTTTTTGCAAGTACAAGTTACAGAAGGGTGGACCCGACCTAACAGACAGGCGGACCCGCCCTCCACAGGCGGACCTGACCTTCTCCAGGGGTGGACCTACCCTCCCCAGACTGCAGAAATTGTTTTTTTGGAAAATTTTCACAGAGGGGCGGACCCGACCTAACAGACAGGCGGACCCGCCCTCCACAGGCAGACCCGACCTTCTCCAAGGGCATACCTGCCCTCCCCAGACTGCAAAAATTGGTTTTTTGGAAAATTTTCATGGAGGGGTGGACTTGACCTAATAGACAGGTGGACCCGACCTAACAGACAGCTGGATTTTCCCCAGACAGCCAGATCTGCCCTCATAGATAGCCGAATTTTCCCTAGACAACTTTTTTCAAAAGGTAAAATTTCAAATTTTTAGCGATTTTTTGGCTATTTTAAGGGTTCTTAACCCCTAATTAGGAACATAGTTTAATTAAGAGGTGTCAATCAACCTTGTATGTTGTGTTTTTAGGTGAGCTATTTGACGTATCCAATCCTCTTGCGCCATTCAACAATCCTGGATGATGAGAAATCGTAGCTTACCACGTCCTTTGAGTCTACCCATTTTATTTTTCTTAGCGGGACCTGCTTGAGGATTTCATCACCCCAAGGGATGATTCCAACCACGCATACCAGTGGGGTATATAAAGGGGGGAGAGTGAAAGCTGTACCTCAATCCAACCACGTTGTAATTGGCGAAGCATCGGGATGATGTGAAGAGTTGGTCTGAGCCTTTTAGGTTCCCGACTCATGCTTGTAACAGGTTGGTGTTCACGGTTTGGGCCTCACGTACCGAGTGTATATCAAGGACTCCCTAGTAACCATGTTCATCCTAGATTAGAGGACTTTGTTGACCATACCCTCTCTACTAGACTTAGGCTTGTGATTGTCTGAATTGTCCTCTTTGTGCGAAACCAGTGATTGTCTGATTTGCTTCACTTTGCCATAGCCTTTTGATTGATGATTGTTGTGTTTTCAGCCCTTTTCCTTGGTCTTTTTTTGTCAAAAGTCAAGTTAAACCTCCAGATAGGCGGATCTACCCTCAAAGATAGCCGGATTTTCCCTAGATAGCCAGATTTGCCCTGACAGACAACCATATATGCCCTACCATTTCTACATTGTAAACCCATTTTCCTCCGTTCAAGCACCAATCTTCTCAGTTTTTTGTGCTCTTTCCAACGACCTATACCACTTCATACTTTTGACCAATTTTTTTTCCTTGGGCGGACTTGCCCTCTATAGGGGCAGACTTGGCCTGTTAACAAGTCCTTTTTAGGCCCATTTTGACCAAATTTGACCAACTTTTTCTCCTTGGGCGGACTTGCCCTACTAACCAATCCTTTTGGAGCCTGTTTTGGCCATTTTTGACCTACTTTTGCTCCTTGGGTGGACTTGCCCTGACCTCTACTCAGGCGGATTTGCCCTGACAGACAACCATATATGCCCTGCCATTTCCACACTATAAACCCGTTTTCCTCCGTTCAAGCACCAATCTTCTCAGTTTTTCGTGCTCTTTCCAACGACATATACCACTTCATAGTTTTGAGTAACTCTTTTTCCTTGGGCGGACTTGCCCTCTATAGGGGTGGACTTGACCTGTTAACTAGTCCTGTTGGAGCCTATTTTGACCAATTTTTGCTCCTTGGGTGGACTTGCCCTCTCCTTGGGCAGACTTGCCCTACTAACCAGTCCTTTTGGAGCCTATTTTGGCCATTTTTGACCAACTTTTGCTCCTTGGGCGGATTTGCCCTAACCTCTACTCAGCCGGATTTGCCCTGACAGATAGCCATATATGCCCCGCCATTTCTACACCATTTACCCGTTTTCCTCCGTTCAAGTGCCAATATTCTCAATTTTTCGTGCTCTTTGCAACGACATATACCAATTCATACTTTTGAGAAGTTTCCCGGGGCCCATTTTCCTTTCCCATCTACCTTCTCGAGGGGGATACCCTACCATTCTCTCTCAATCTTCCATCATAAGCCTTCCCTTGTGAGACCATGGCATCCTCTCTAGACAACCATATATTCCCTCCTCAACAGTCCTAATCAATCGTTTACTCGTTCTGAGTAATCCATCATCCATTTTGAGCCTTCATCTTCTAGTTTCGAGAATCATTCATCCATTGTGAGCAGTCGTTTACTCGTTCCGAGTAAACGTTCATCCATTTAACACATCCTTTCATCATTTTGAACTCTCGTTCTATCATTCTAATCATTCGTTTACTCGTTCCGAGTAAACGTTCATCCATTTAACACATCCTTTCTTCATTATGAACTCTCGTTCTATCATTCTGATCATCTGTTTACTCATTCTAAGTAAATGTTCATCCATTTCGCACCTTTGTCTATCATTTCAAACTCTCGTTCTATCATTCTGATCATCCGTTTACTCATTCCGAGTAAACGTTCATCCATTTAACACACCCTTTCATCATTCTGAACTCTCGTTCTATTATTTTGATCATCTATTTACTTGTTTCGAGTAAACGTTCATCCATTTTGCACCTTCGTCTATCATTTCAAACTCTCGTTCTATCATTCTGATCATTCGTTTACTCATTTTGAGTAAACATTCATCCATTTAACACATCCTTTCATCATTCTGAACTCTCGTTCTATCATTATGATCATCCGTTTACTCATTCTGAGTAAACGTTCATCCATTTCACACCTTCATCTATCATTTCAAACTCTCGTTCTATCATTATGATCATCTGTTTACTCGTTCTGAGTAAACGTTCATCCATTTAACACATCCTTTCATCATTTTGATTATCCGTTTACTCGTTCTGAGTAAACTTTCATCCATTTAACACATCCTTTCATCATTCCAAACTCTTGTTCTATCATTTTGATCATCCGTTTACTCGTTCCGAGTAAACGTTCATCCATTTAACACATCCTTTCATCATTCTGAACTCTCGTTCTATCATTCTGATCAACCATTTACTCATTCTGAGTAAACATTCATCCATTTCGCACCTTCGTTTATCATTTCGAACTCTCATTCTATCATTCCTATCATCCAGTTACTCATTCTGAATAAACGTTTCAAACCTCCTTCCTATCATTTTGAACTCTCACTCAACAATCCTGATCAATCATTTACTCATTCTGAGTAATCTTTCAGCTATTCCAAACCTTCATCTTCTCATTTCGAGAATCATTCATCCGTTGTGAGCAATCGTTTACTCGTTCTGATTAGTTGTTCATCCGTTCCGATCAATCGTTTACTCATTTTTCCATTTCTATCATCCATTTCTCTAATCAAATCATCATTTTCCCCATCCAAATCCCCTGAACTTCGTCTCGAGTTATTATCCAAATTGACCTAAGTGTCTGATCTGATCGTCGTCATCAAAATCTGCTTAGGATTGTCATCCGTCCTAAGTTAATCATCATCGTCGGCCCAATCAATCCATTTTCAATCTCAAAGTGGATTCGGTGTTGTAATCATCCATTTATCCTTTAATCCGATCAATTAGTATCCTAAGCCACCTAGGGTAATCTTTGAACGGGGTTTGCAGTCCCTGTCGTCATTGTATCTGATCCATCAGTCAATCTTATCAATCAATCGATCAATCCAATCCAATCCAATCGCATATTTATCCAATCACCTTCGACCCAATCAATCTACTTCCATCTTGAAGCAAATTTGGTGTCGTAATCATCCTTTGATAATCAAATCCAATCGTCAGAATCAATCCCATTGCATCATCCAATCATCCTAATCTGAGCTTTAATTCAATCCTGATCTGAGCTTGCCCTAAATCCTGATTTGAGCTTTAGTCCATTTCCATCCAAAATCTGTATCCATCCTCTTTATCCTTTCATCATCATGAATTCTTATCCTCCATCAATAGTGGTCAAGGGAAACCCTAATTATGTCGATGACGATAACGAAAGTCTTGTCGATCAAGAAGAATGTGACATGGATCCCCTTGACACTATCATTGCTAGTAAGTTTTCTCCACCCGCTTTCCAAAATCCAATCATCCCTTTGAGTTATCATGTTATGTCTTCATCCATGCCTAATCATGCTCCCTATGCTACCTGTGACAAGGGATACCCATCATATCCATCATATCCTTCATCTACATCATCCTCTTATCCTAGTCTTCCATCACAATACCCCTATCCTAATCCCCTGTCCACATCCTCCTATATCAATCCTTCATTCACATATCCCCACTACCCCAATCTTCCATACCAATCTACTCACCCTAATCCAACATCCACATCTTCTTATCCTAATTCGACATCCACATTTCCCTATCTCAATCCGCCTCCTCAATCTCCCCATCCTAATCCACCATCCCAATATCCTTACTACAACTCACCACCCACATCCTCGTGTCCTAATTCACCATCCCAATATCCCTATCTTAACCCTTCATCTAATCTTAATCCCCCATCTATTCCCACTTTTTCATCCAATCCCATTCCCCCATCTAATCCTAATCCACCAATCCATAGTCCTAATCCCCCACTAATCCATAATCCCTCATCCACTCCTACCACACCATCTCAGCCTAGAGTATGCAAGTCTCTCATTTCAGAAGTTCTCCAAGGACTTATAACAAAGAAGACATCTCCCACTCCACACCTTGAAGTTGTGGAATTGTGCCATCCCAACCCATCATCCACAGTCATTAGTGACGAGACTCTTCTCCACCCAACACCTATCATTGATGTTACCACCCCTAGCACCACTCAAACTATCGAAACCATCACATCCTTTGAATCCACTGAGCCCCCATCTCCTACCATCACATCTTCTGAATCCATTGAACACCAACCCCCTACTTCGAGAGTTGTCAAACCCATCAATGACACCCAAATTCAATCCACTTCTCCCACTCCTAGTGTCACTAAAATCCATTCTGATGACTGCATTGAATCCTCCATCCTTCCATCTCCCCAACTTGAAGAGTCTCTCTAACACTCTGTCAACCTGCCATCCACACAAGATGAGTCATTCCAAGAGTCTAATCCAAAGCATGCCAACATATCCCCTTCTCCAAATCAAGATCCTACCACCCCATCTTTTCCACCTCAAGATCACAGTCCCCCATCCATTCCATTCCATGATCCCCTTGTCATTCAAGATCCCATCACTCCATCTCCATCTCCATCGCATGAGCCCGCTACCACAAATCCATATCCTATCATATCCCCTAATCCCTCTCCTGATACCACCCATCCAAATTCTACTACCCCATCATCTCCCTCTTATGATCCCCCATCATCGCCTAAAACTACTATCCCAACATTGCTTGCATATCCCCTTGGTACTCTCACATTCTTCCATGGTGGCCTCCTTGCAGAAGAAAAACATAGTGTATTTACCACCCATCATCCTCCACCTAATAATGGACTCGCATCATGTTTTCAGAATAACACAAATCCTATCATGGATCGCATGCTCAAGAAAATCAACTATCAAGGAAAAGGTCTAGGCCTTCATGAGCAAGGTATTTTAGAGCCCATCCAAGTCAAAGAACAAATCTGCATGCAAGGTCTTGGACCTAATTCCCAAGACTCACAATCTAAAGATGTTGGTACAACCTCCAAACATCCTCAATGAGCCTTTTCAAAAAGAAATGTCGGCTCTACCCATCACTCCACTAGATCATATATTGCCATCCCTCCTCTATCGTATCACCTCAAAACAACCGTCCATATTCCTCTTTCATCTGCTCCATCCATTTTGGGTCCTTACATCCCTCCATCCACCATCTCCCATCCTTCATCTACTCCATCCATCTTGGGTCCGTATATCCCAAGATCACCTCCTCCATCTTATCCTTTCATCCATCCAACACCTATCCATGTCATCCATCATAAACATCCCTCTCGCATTTCCCCTAATCAGGATCAACAAAGGCACATACCTACACATCTTCCATCTACATGTAATCCTCATAATCCTACCTCCATCGCTCCACATCATCCATCTCCCCGCCTCCATCCCATTCCTATCAAAAGCACTTTGGATGCTAAAGTAAAAATTCATAAATCCAAACATCCACATGCCTCTAACGCTCCCCATGTCCCCTCTAAAAGATGTATGGTGAAGAGAAGAAAAATATAAATCCAAATCAAATCCATAGGCCACAAAGGCCCACTAAAGCAAACATCAAAACCATGTGGATCCCAAAGAAAAAAGATGCAATGCCATCAAATGAAAAATATGTAAGAACATCCAAAATTGCTAATCCAAAAACTAATCATACACCCCTTTCATCTCCTAAGTTTGTTTTGAGTCCCTATGTCCCGAAATTCACTATTCCATCTCCTCCATTATCCCCACATTCTCCATCCATTAACCCTCTTATCTTTTCACATCCATCACCATATGTGCCAATGTTGGTCCTGAACTCACCACCCCATCATACATCCACCCCATCATTCTATCCATACCCCTTGCAGCATCCCATCCATTACCCCACATATCTCCCCCATCAAATCCCTCTAGTTCATCCTTTTGCATAATCCATTTCTCCTAATAAGGTTGTACCAACATCCAACAGTCGGTTCAAACATGAGCTCTTAATACCCTGTATGGAACTTGATGCTTGAGTCCTTCATCCATATCCTTATCAGATGCCTTCTAAATCCACTTATTCGCCTCCCTATCCTTATCCATCTCCTTCTGTATGCTATCCAAAAAAGTCAAAAAATCCAAAAATTTTTTAGAAAAAAATAAAATAAAATTGTAAAGAGAAATAATCTATCCAATGGTGAAAACTTGGCAAACAAGCGCCTTAGATGAGTACCATGATGAAAACCTGGCAAACAGGTGTCATGCGCAAATCCCCATCTGCACTTGGGGGCAATTTCTTGATATGCATTCCCTCCATCCGCTACGCTTCATGCTATGCTTCTAGCTATGCACCCGTCTTCTTGATATACATCCTTTTCATTCATCCCCTCCATCCTACCTATCTTACACATCCTGCTTGGCATATCTCATTTATCCCATCCTTCCATCCTTCTTGTGATCTTGATAAAATAAAATAAAAAAATAGGGGAACCTATCTATGCATGCTTTGGACACCTCTTGGTATACATTCCCCTCACACATGCTTTATCATATCCCTTAATCACCCATCCTATCCTCCTCCAGTTATCTCCTTCATTTTCCCATCTCTCATGCCTCATTATACATGACATATCTAGAGTGGGGGCATTTATCTTCCTTTGTGATATAGTCCTTAGAGACATCATTCATTCCATCAGAGCAATCCCTTTCATTTCCTATCTTCATCTCCTTATCGTTATATCCATCTCCCCATCCTTATCCCTCTATCCAATCCATCCAAACAATCCTTTTCCTCCCCCCATCCTCTCTCCTCATCCCATCTCATAATCCCTTGTCATTGGTATCTAGCTATAGGCTACTCCCCACGCAATCCAATGTCATCTACCTCATATCATCACTTCTGCTTCTTTTGCGCCATCTTTTCAATCTCCTCCTCATCCCATCTTATAATCCCTTGTCATTAGTATATCTCCATCATATCATCCTCCCAATTCATCTTTTGATGATTTGGATAACTATCCCATCCTTGAGCTTTGTGTAGTCACCATCCTCTGATCCAATCCAACAGGTCTATCGTGTTCCATTGTGTCAATCCAATCATTTTATCCCCTTATCTAGGGTTATCTCATCATCTTTTATCCATCACTTGTCTTAGGTCTCTCGCTAAACTACGTTGCCCCTGCGCTTTCACGTAGGCAAGGTCAATCATTTGATCCACCCCCGGGGTTCCTTTATCACCTATCATTAGTCTTTCTACTTTGTCCATCTGATCATTTATCATCTATCACCAGTCTTCATATCTTGTTCCTATTGTCTTTCCCATCTTGGTCATCCATCGAGGTCTTCATCATCCTCTTTCCGCTTTTGTCCATGGTCTGTCGTCAGCCTTTTATCGAACTACGAGGGCTCCACGCTTCCACGTAGGCAAGGCTAATCTTTGATCGGCCCCTGAGCCCCTAGGTCGCTAGGATGTGTCAGTCTCCTATCTTGTGTCATGTCTCTTGTGTTGTGTCGTCAAGCTATGCCCTTATCTCGCTGGTTCTTAACAAACGAGATCCACTTGTATCATCAGATCCAATCGGTTTCAAATATCCTGAGTCATATCAGTCTTTCAGTTTAGTATCCATCATCAGTCTCAACAGGATGCATCCTTCCTAACATACCTCATCAATCCCATCCATCCCTGTGATCCTATGGCAAAGGATGTTTGAAATTGATTGTGATTTTTTGATGCTGTTGGCTTTTGTTTATCATTTGAGCTCCTTATCATCACTTGTCATGGTCGCCTTGATCCATCATATCATGGTGTGCTTTGACTAGTCAACATAGGGGTGTATCTTGATCTTTTCTTTGTCTTCTCAGTTGTTCCACGTAGTACCCACCAAGATCTCTGAGGTCTTGTGTTACGCTGGGGCATCCTTGTGTGCTTGTGGTTATCCCAATACCTGGCCCGACCAAGGTTATCGTGAATTTGGGGTGTTGGGATATCCTTCTTGTTTGGTGTGTTTGTTTTATGCATTAGACACTAATCCGCCTTGGTTCTTCATACCTTGGAATCTTGTGTCTTATGTTATAGCAAAAATTAGTGCTCCTAAAGATGGCATATTGCATTTGGATTGCATTTCATCTCCATCTCTCATCTATCAAATCCCCCCCATCCATTCATCCTTCATCACGCTCCCCTCCCAATCTCTTGCTGCCTTTTCATCCTTTCTTACCCATCACTTTGCATCATCTTCTTCATCTCCCCTTGCATCACCCCATCCATTTCGAGAGCACACCCATGTTCTCTTGAACCCGCATGTCCTCCCAAGGGGGCATCCTTCATCCCTAATTTTTAATCATTTTCATCTTCCCTTCCTAGTCACTCCTTTAATGACTGGGGCATCTTTCCCAATCTAACCATCTTCTTCTAGGTTCTATGTTTTAATATTCTTTGAAATGATGCTACTTCGTAACACCATCTCAAAAAGGGGCAAAATGTAGACACCTAAATTTGGACACTTAATTTATCCAAATTTATTCCCTTTCGTCTAAGCATCCCCTTATTTGCATTAATTAAGCAATATCGCTATTATTTAATTAATATCCTTAATTCTGTCAAATCCCTAAGGTATCTAGTTAAATAATTAAATACCTTCCCCCATGTATCAAATGAATTAAATAAATATGACATTTATTTAATTCCTCATATGTCACATCCTCCATTATTTTTATCTAATCCTAATCCATCTTCTAATCTCATCATTAGGATGTGCACATGCCTAATCCTTGATTAGGATGTGTCACATCCTCCAACTTTTGCAAGTTGGCCTCTAATCTCTCTTAGCCACCTAACGCTTCTCTAATCCTTCACTAACTAGCCTAATCAACCTCTCAAGGAATTTTTAATTCCTTTTATCCTTCCAAGGAATATTAAATTATTTTTTCTCTTCCCCATGTGATCTTTGACTTGTCACATCAAGTCACATGTGAAATCTAACCCTATTCTAACATGTCATTAATTAGTCTAATCAAGTACTTGCACAACCTTAATCACTCCATGTCACTTAATCAAGTCAACCCTATTAAATGTTTTCTCCTTTTGGACAAGGCATCTCCATTCCCCATGTGAATTTTTAATTCACATTTAATCCCCCAATGCATTTAAAGGAATTTTAAATTCCTTCTCTCATCCCCATGAGAATATTTGAGGAATTTTTAATTCCCCACTTGTCCTCTCACCCACATGGGGACAAGTACCTCCTTTATGAGGAGATCTTGTCCCAATCCCAAGGTACTTTGTACTCCCTCCATGTCATGTACTATCCTTCCACCTCATGTGCACATCACCCCTTTTGAGCCACTTCACATGCCACATGTCAAGATGTGAGGGCTTGTGAGTTCTCAACTCACTTTAGCCCTACATTTTGATTTTGGTGGCTCAATCTTGACTATCCATTTCCCTAGAGAATCCCAAATTCTCTATAAATACCCCCTCTTTTCTCTCATTTTGGGGAGATCATGCATTGTAACCAAGCTCTTGCAAAATTTTCCTAGAATCCATACTTAGCCATTTTCATGCTTGCACCCACTTGCATCCATCTTCACATCATCATCTAGCTTGCATCTCTTGCCATCCAAGGAGCATACAACACCAAAGATCGAAGGGCCAACCAAAGGATCAATTCAACACAAGGTATAAAGTTTTATTTTGTCATCTTTACTTTGTATTGAATCCAACTAGGCTAATCTTGAGGTGTAGGTTGTTTTTAGTGTTATTTGCATTCTCTCGTTTGTTGCTCATTTTCTAGCACCTAGATTCGACCTATCACAGTTGTAAATAATGATTTATCATGTGTTAACAAATGATTTGTAATATGGTTTTGGAGTTGTTTACTTCTTTCCTCTATTGTATTAAAATGAAATGGTTAGTATTGATGAATAATAAAGTATTTTCTTAGTGAATGAAAATTATTGATACTCCATGTTATTAGCCTATTTTATTATCCTTCTTTGATTAGGTCATGGTTGTGAGAAAATTTTGTGTGTGAGTTTGGTTGTGTTAGAAGTGTATCCATGATCTTCTCTCTATAGCTTGATATTTTCCTACAATGGCATACGTATGATCTATTATACTTGATGATGGTAATATGGTTGAGAGGAAAGTAATGCACCTCATTGGTTCCCTTCTTTAAGATCTCTTGGGAGCTTGAAGAGCTCTTAGTTTGGTATATTTGTAAGCTTGTATTCATGCCTCAAGTTCTGTAAAGGTTGTAATCATGCCATCGTTGTATTTAATATTATAATTTGATTTTGTATTTTTCCCATCCATGTATTTTTTGGATGTGAGATTATAATTGTAATCTTTATAGTGTTTTGTACTTTAATAAAGTGTATGTGAAAGTAGGATCTTGTGATCTTGGATTAGAGTTATTAATTGTATGTAATTGAGCTCTACCATCTATAGTATGTTCCATCCATGTTTAGGATGAAATATATTGTATTTTAAAATGTGTGTGTTTTTATTTGACTTATTTTTGCTTATCATCTTAGAAGGTATTTTCATGTTTTGAGCTATCTTGCTAATGATATGTGAAGAGGTTGAGAAAATATTGAAAGAAAACAAAGGAAGATAAAAGTAAGAAAAAAGAACAATACCTTCACCTAGAATCTTTGCTTCTCTCCTTGATCAGCAGAAATGGAGTGCACCCTAATTTTATTTGATTTGCTCTTGGATGTCGATATGTGGATTGCCCAATGCTCTAGCATAACCTTGACATGATTTGATAATGATGGTAGGCTTGATATACAAATGATCAAAATGATAGTGTCTAGGTATGATAGCTTGATAAGACTTGTAAGAGATGCTTGCATTAGGTGAAAATGGAGGATGAAAGCCTCTAGATATATAGAGTCTTGAAGAGGAAAAATCAATGGCTAAAAATGATTGATGATGGATGGCTAATATTGAAGAAGGATTAGGGTTTGGCTCAAGGATGCAATCATATGACAAGTGTCAAATGATACACAATATCTAGGTTTACGATTGAGATAAGGGAAAAAAATCCTTATGGGAATGGCTAGGATTAAGAGGTTAGATGAGATGAGTGGCAAAAATGGAAAAGATAGTTTGAATTTTGGGTAGGTGTCAAGGTTTAGTGAATCTAGGCAAGGAGTTAGTTAGACATGTGAAGGGAACTTTTGTCACATGAGGAAAAAATTAGATTATGATCCATGTGAAGAAAACAAATGGCTAGAATTAGATGGACAAGGGTAGAGGATAAATGGTAATAAATTAAATATATAAAGCTTTTATTTAATTAATGGGATCATGTGAAGGGATAATGATTAAATAAACATGATAAATATTTTAATTAAAAGATTATGATAAAGATGAGAACAAATGGAATAATCAAGTAAATAATAGATAGTCATTTAATTAATGGCTAAAGATTGACTAAAATTAGGTGTGGTTGGGTAAGATCATATTTTAGGTGTCTACAAGATGTATATGCCTAATCTACTTGTGAAGTTGTTATGAACTAGAAGCTATGCTTTGTTTATCATTTGAATGTTATGCGTATAATAGAATAAATGATATGGTGTTGTGTAGTCGACACAATGGTAGGAGTTGATTTTCTCTTTTATGCTTGTCACATTTGACGTACCATTTTAATGCCTACAAATTATATGTTATGCTTTGACCATTACTATGATTGTGGAGTATAATCATTAGTTTATGTTGTGCATTTGACTCTTGATAAAGTTAAGATCCTTCTCATATGTTATTTGTCCTATGAAAGAAACATATGTATATGTTAGTGTGTCACCATTTTGACATAAAATGAACCTTGTCAAATTTACATCACAAAATATTTGTTCACCTATTAATATCTCTAGTAAAAACTTAAAACATTACAAAACTATTAAATTATAAAACTAGAAATCTTGATATCAAGACAAATTGTAAAAAATACAATTTCATCATCAATTATTAAAATAAATATCAAAATTATTATTTTAATTTTTATATTTATTATTAATTATTGAAATTGTCCATCTAAACTAATTTATCTAAATTAATTATTATTTAAATTATTTAATTAATCTAAATTAAATTTATTAAGATATATCACTTAAAATTAATAAGAAAGTATAAGTCTTAAATCACTTAGGTGTGATAGACCAACTAATAATCATATATATATTATTTGAACAAATTACACTTAAAAAAAAGACTTCCATAAAATTTTGGATATACACCATTCCCTACAATATTTTTAATAGGAAATTTGAGCCACCTTAGGCTCTTCCAAAAAGAAAGTCAATTACAATTTACAATGAACCTTTAGGATATAATATCTTTTCACTATACACAAAGAAATATACATACATAAAGTACAGAGAAGTTTTCTCAAACTTAGAGAAAAATCCTTTCCGTTCCTATTGCACTTGCAAGAATTTTCCTAGCCCAAAATCTGTTTTGCTTCTCCTTATTTTAGTAATTCCTTAAAGAAGTAATTGACACATTTTCAGCAGACAGAAAGTTATGCCAACTTGATATTCCTTAATTTTGAGTTCTCCTTTGAGCAGGTAGGTGCCAAAGAAGAAGATAGCGACCTCCTCTTCACATTGATTGGATAGCCATTTTCAAACAGAACAACTGGACAACGGACTATATCCTCTTTGCTTCCATCTTTTTTCTCCCACCTGTTAAAATATGGTGATAATGAGCAGTACATTTTATAGATGAGATGAATTACACAGAGATTAATACAGAGATGCCCACCTGAATTTAGTCACAAAATGATGCAGAAACACTCCCATTTCCAGTTTGGCCAGTTCTGATCCAACACAATATCTTGGCCCTCCTCCAAAAGGTTGGAAATGGCTCCCATTACCTTTCATTTTCTGTTCAATTTCATTAACACATAACCCATTAGTTTTACAGTATCATTATCTGCATCTTCCATGTTTTAAAAGAGCATTTTTAAAAATTAGCAACACCACCTTCCACTGCAATGGTTAAGCTTCTTTTTATTTGGGTTCAGTGTGTATAGATGAATTTCATAGAAAAATAGAATAGAATAAAGGATTTTTAACGTTGACAAGATCAAAGATAGTCTATAAGACAATAGATCTTATCAAAGATAATCTATACAACAACATAAGCAATGTTAGCTCAATTCGGGTTAATTACTTACATTCCATCTCCAGGGATCAAAAGACAATGGGTCTGGGTATACAGATGGATCAAGATTAACAGCTGTTGTGCATGCAATGACCTTCCAGCCCTTAGGAATCTTAAAGCCTAATTTATTTCAGAACAGATGAAAGGAAAGCTACATTAATTAAAGACTCAATTTTCTTATTTGCAATTGTTATAAGTACCATTAAATAAGAAAACAAGGAAATGAGCAGAGACATAATGGAAAACCCACCGTTGATTTCTGTTTCTTGTATGCATTCTCTGTGCAAATAGGGGCCTATGTTTGCTAGGCGAAGGGCCTCTTTTATTACCTATGAAATTCAAAACACTCTCCATGACTTAGCCTAATTTATTTAAATTCATTTGATATCATATTTAATTACAAGACTATAACTTTTGAGCATGTAATGCTTACATTTCCTGTGAAGGTCATTGATTTATAGTCCTCCCAGTTTAAACTTGACTCTCCTTTCTTTATCTTCTGATGAATAAGCGCTTCATGTTCCTCCTGTAGTTGATAATTAATACATCATACAGTTTTTAAAACCAGATACGTTAGAATTTAACTGTAAGTTCAAATGGGTTTCTTGACCATTCCATTATAGTCTAAAATCAAACTTGAAAATGATTCTATGTGAATTGAAACATACTCTGAGTTCACAAAGTGCTTTGTTTGTCTCAGTGAGGAATTTGACAGCCATACTCATGGCTATTGAAACTGTGTCATATCCAGCAAAAAGAAAAGCAAACAGGAAATCCAATATTCTTTCGTCACTAAACTGGTTCCCCATTTTATCTGCCTCGTCTAGTACTATATCCAGGAAATCCTCCTTCGCAACTCTTCTCTCCTTTCTTCTTTCCGATATAGCCTTTTCAAGATACTCCAATACCTTTCTTCGTCCCTGCATAATCATGAATAATATCCATTTCTGTGTCAGAAGGGTAACTTCCCAAAATTAAAGAGAATATTAAGAAGCATATTAGAACAAATATTTTGAAGATGTTTGTTATTGAAGCTCTTTGAAACACACCCTTAAACAATAATCACGAGAAAAACAAAGACCCAACACTGGGAGAATGCTATAAGTAAAGTTCATACCTTCAAGCACTTGCTGTAAGTTGTGCCAGGAAGTTTGATAGGGAAGCAGAAAAGTCCTTCCATGAAGTCTGAGAAACTTTTCAGGAGGTCTTTTGCTTCGGTGGTTTCAGACACCAAACCAACAAATTGTTTCATCATCAAATTGAATGGTATCTGGCAAAAAAACATGAAGAATATCATAAAAGTTATGACTATAGAAGAAAAACAAGAGTCCCCATATAACTAACAAAAAAAATTAAAACATGTTAATGAAAATCATACAAAAGATCATTAACGAAAAATGAGACAACATGAACGACACACAACACAACAAAGAACCTACGCTGAAACCAAAACACCTAACACACCCAACACTGAAACCAAAACACCCAACACAAACCTCCCTGAGGGAGAACAGCACAGGGGACTTTGTTGCTAATGATATGTAATGATATTTTAAAAGTTCTTCAGTCTATTGAATGATAAGATAGAGGTGGGTAGAAAGTAAATGCAATGTTTTCTTGAAATCAGATAGTTTTTGATCTGGGGATTTCGAAACCATATTGATATTTACCTTGGAAACTTCTTCTTTTAATTGGATTACGCTACCATCCTTCCAAGTGTGAAGTGTTTGAAGTACCTGCATCTCCACTTGTTCCACCAATTTGGACTTGAGATTTTTATGGCCAATAAGAGAGAGACTTAACTGTCGAAGCTTCTTGTGCATGGGACCATGTACTTCTGCAATATTATTCTTCCCTAGAATGCTCACAAATACAGCTGGGTAAGCGCACTTAAATAGACGTCCTTCATTTTGGAAAATAAATTGATTTGCTTCGGCACTGGTCGTTACGATAGTTGGTCTTCCAAATATGTGTGTCTTGAATACTTTTCCATATCTGTTGAAAGGGAGGCAACGTCAGCATGACTACGTCTAGCAATGAACCCCATTTCACATGATAAAGTATGGAAAATCATAGTATAATATATTTTTTTAATCATTTGATTTATGAATGAACATGTTCAATTTAACGTAACATATGAGCTCACCGTACGTAGCTGTTCTTGAAGAACACAAAGCTCTTTGAAAATTTGCCCATAAAAAAGAAACAATATTAAAAATTAACAGCTACAAACATGCAGATGGAGATATGAGCTGGAAATGCTTAAATTAATGGGGGCCATATGATAATATAAAAAATTCAAGTTATTTGATAGAGTATTTATATATGTACTGTATTTTTAACCATTTATGTGGGGATCCAAGTTCCCAAATAAATAATCCATGCCAGCTGGTTGAGCCCTTCCAACTGTATATAATAGCAGATGGTGTAAAAACATGGAATATCTCAGCGCTTTGCAAGCTATAAAATAATAGCTTTTTTTATTGATTTTTTTCTATTAAATTTTGGTAATTGATCTATTTTTGGTTTGGGTGTGGTCTATTTTCTATTATTTGAGACACATTGTGGGTTTTTGGAGATCCTAATTTGACTTGGCTTGGCTGATCTGGATTCTGATACCGTATTAAACTTTTCATGGACTGATTAAAAGTTGAACCTAAGAATTCTCATCTATTATGAGAATATTCTACAACTGAACCACCGACCTATTGATGACCACTCCATCTATGATTCAAATATAACTCATTTTCAACACCTCCAACATATACTCAAGACAAGCTTTCTAAGACACTAAATATGTGAAGGGAAGGGATAAGTGGTCTACCCTAAACGACACCTTAACACCTTAGAAACCGTTTGCTAAAAACGAAAAGCTTTAGTGACAGTGCTTTGTCTAAGCATATTAGGTTGTTAGATTTAGTTAAAACTATACCTCTAAATCCGACAAAGGAGTAGATTAATAATAAGAAAGCTGGCCAATAGACAAACAAGGATAGTTAAACAACAAAACTGTCAATCAACCTTAACCCATTTGTGAAAAATCTGCAGGAGTCCCTGAGAAGAAAACCATTGGAAGCAGCTCCACAACGTATGCAAACACTCACCCCAAGTAGCAGTGAAAAAATGAAGAGAAATGTATGTACCTTGAGACCCTGTTATGAAGGAAGGGTCCAATGCTGTTAGACTTGAATGGACTTAGATAGTCAAGTGTTTCTCCAATAAATGGCAAACCCATGCTACCAGGAGGCAGTGGTTTCTCTCCACTCTCTGGACAAGATCCTAAACTCTCTAAGACCTTAAACCAAACTCCACAGACTACCATTATCAAGACTACAGCTATCACTGCTGCCAAAAACCAGATCATCATGTTTATTGTGATATTCTCTGATATAGAACTTGCTGGAATGCTAATCTAAACTGAGAGTTCTTTGCTTTAGCTTCTGAATTTATAGCCCTCTGTCTATTTATAGGTGCATACACAGTTCTTTTGTAATTGTAATATGCAAGTTGGTGGATGAATTGGAATATGTAAGATTGCTGGGAAAGACTTTTTTAGCATGTATGTCAACGCTTGAAATCTTCTATGCATAAGGTTGGCGTTGACAAAACAAGTTTAAATGATCATCTGTTACCAAATGTCAACGATACAGTGAATCTTCCATCTTAGCAGTAAGTCAGCGCTTGAAAACATATACACAGTGCATATATAATACAATTTGTGAGGTGTAAACAATGCTTCGAAACATATACACAGTGCATATATAATGCAATTTGTGAGGTGTAAACACTGTTAATTGTGATCTTGATGAGGGAGTTTAATTGCAAAGTGGGCAAGTTAATCACTTATCTTCTAATCAAGTTGGATGCATTTTCTTGCAAAGATTCAGGGATTTTGTTTGATCTCAGCTTATTTTGAGTAAACCTTGGGATTGCAGAGTGCTGCAAAACATTAAATGGAAACAGCGTTTTCTCTATTAAACTATTGAGGAGAAGAATAAGCTTTCGAAATATGAAAGTGCTAAAAATTCGGATGCAGAGTTGAACAGAACAAAACAATCCAGAGAAGCAATAAAAATAATTTATTATAGTGTAAAGAATAACATCTTAACATAAACAAACGAGATCACCAAAGTTTCTCAATTTCTTCCCTTTGTTGTTGAACACATGCTTGATAATGAAGCTCTTACAAATTATAGATTATAAAAAGTAAAGTCAACAAATATTGTATTTTTTAAATTTTCATTAGGTATTGACTTTTTTCAATATAATTGCCAGAAAAGTAAAGTCAACAAATATTGTATTTTTAAAAAAATTCATTAGGTATTTACTTTTTAAAATAAAATTGTCAGATTGTTTTTTCATTCATTTGCCCAAGCTTCAATATTTTATTGCATATTTTTTTTCTTAAAAATTCTCATTCGTTTTACATCATTTTGTTCAGATGTCTCTAATTTATAGTCTTAGCATTTAATTGGTTTTGTTGATACATTTATAAAATATTTCTATTTTTTTTCTATTTTCAAATTCAAATTCAATTATTTTTCATACTATCTTTTTCAAAGATGATTGTTATCTATCAAACAACATATTAAAGGTTTCAAATTATATGTCTAGAATTTACATCTAAGGACATCACCTTACTTTAGTCTAATGTAAAGTGACAATTAGAACAATATATTTGTATTAAAGCATATTAGCCATTATCATTATCAATTATAGATTTGGCTATGTTTACATGGTGAGGCATTGAAGTAGTGCAAGTAACCTCTTGCAAAGGTGTCACCACCTAAGAGGGGAGTGATGGAGAGATGAAGACGAGTGGGCACAATCCCCAAATAGTGCAGAAGAGGTTCCCACTTTAGGGGGGAGAGAGAGGATAGTAGGGTCTAACTAGTTTGTAGACAGGACTAGAGGGAAATGACTTGTAGAGTCTCCCCTTATGCAATGGAAAATTTTATGCTAGCTACACTAGTCATCAAACCTAGCAAAATACTTTCATTCGCCTTATTTCACTAGTCATAGGAAACCTCAACAATTGAAACCTACCATGATCAACTGATGTAGGAGCATCTAGGACCATGAGCAATCTTACATCACCCAAAAAATAAGGGTGGTTGAGAGAATTTTTCTTGGTATGTGGATTTTGAGCATGCTTGAATGAATTTAGAGTTAAAAATGTTCTAGTTGACTTCTACAACAAAAATATATAATTTCATCTTCAATAACAATATAAGTTACTTCTATAACAACTAAAAAACCCACTTTATAAACTTGTGGTGCACTTCAACAACTTATATGCCTATGTGTGACCTCGTCAACATCTAACTATGTCACTTCATTAGGATCTATCTATGCAATTTCTACAACAAGTAAATGACTTTGGTAAGAATTAAAATTTTATTAACAATTGGGACAAATTCAGCAATATATGAATCAACTTTAACATCTTTTATTTTCATTACATCAGATAATTTTGTAAGCAAGGTGTCTATGGAACAAGACAATAATTTTATTGGGCGATTATCATTACCTTCAATAATATAATCAATGCTATCAAATTTGAATGATAAATCTAATGATGATAGCTTGTGGATGTTTCTTTTTTGGATTGTGATGTTTCTATTCTTGATAGTCTTTCCTTAACAACCTATTATCTTATTTTTGGGTTGTGTGTTGGTTTCCCTATCCCAGTGGTATTTACTCTTTAGCTTGTGGCACACATTTTATTTCTTAAGTAGTTTTAAGGTTTGAATGAACCATATTTTGGTTTGCAATTCTTTGATAGTTGAACTTGGATAAGTTGTAAATATTCTTCCTTGGGTAGTTATCCTTTCTTTGTGACTAACATAATCATTTGGTTAGGTGTTCTATTATTTTTTGAATCTATGTGAGTTCTTGGCTAATTATTATGATAGTTGGATAGTTGCAACAATTACTTTTCGATATTCTAGAAAATAAAAGGATCAATCTTTCCTTGTGTAGAGAAGTGGAATAAAACAAACAATATAGAATTTATTCAATTAGAGATGGATTGACTAAAGGATAATCAAAGGAAAGAGAAGAGAGTAAAGGGTTAGGGAAAACTTTAAGAAACCCCCCCCCCCCTCGGCGAAGGTGTAAAATCCTGGCGAATCTTTTATACTTCTTGATAAAAATATTAATTTTAGCGGCAAATTTTTTCGTTTTTTGTGAAAAAAAAATAATGTCCATTGGCAAATATTTTCTAATCGCTAAAAGTCTATGGAAAATCCTGGTGAAATGCAAAAATTTTAAAACTGCTAAATTTTTTCCATTAGCGATTAAAATCTATTTTCAAAAAAATTTAAAATATTTCGATTGGCGAATTAAACCTGTTTTCAAACTAGAAAAAATAATTTTGTTGGCGATTAAAACTTTTTTTTCAAACTAAAAAATAAAATTCATTGGCGAATTAAACCTATTTTCAAATGATTAAGAAAAAAACATTGGTGAATTCAACATAATATCAAACTATTAAAAAAATGCATGAAAATAAAGATTATTTGCCTCATTGTTTTCATCAACCATCCAAAAATCACCTACAGCTATAACAGTTTTTTCAAAAAAGCATCTTAACATGCTTCATAACAGAAAAAGTAACCCTGCCCAACTAAAACCAGTTCCACAACTATCTGTATCTACCTTACATATTTCAACAAGCCAAAAATTTAGTACTAGTCTTGCGTTAATTCTGCAAAAACCCTACAAAAAACTACAAATTTTGCAAAAAGTGTGTTAATTCATCTTCCGCTTCCTCGCATTCTGTCCTTTTGCTTTCATACAATTTTCCTCTGCTTTCGCCTGTGCTTCCACCTTCATTAGCTATATAAAGAGCTTCAATGCTTCCCAGCCTAACCTTGCTTCTTCCCTACATTGATTTTTAATCTCATCCTCCGACCAACGCACGAAAGGGATGCATCCTTCTACCCCTTCCGGTTCCACATTTTCATAACCTTCCTGGATGTTGAAACCTTCACTTGGAACTGCCCATTCAAGTATTGATTGTAATCCTTCCAAGAAATCTCTATGCACAATCATCTCCATCACTTCTCTCATTGTGCTTGTCGATTCCCCCAAGTCCAAACCCCATGCTATAATCAAAGAGTATACATCCATGTTAGTCTTGTATCTATACCTCAAATTTCCAAAGGATTTCCCCAAAATCATCTGCACACTTTGTACCAACCTCCCATCAGTGAATAAAAACATACCCATTAATCTTTTGTCAGAAGCTTCACCATAAAACGGGTTTAATTGCCTCCTCGAACGCAGAGTGAAGTTGGCCTCCATTTGAAAACTACTGCAGCTACATCGCCACCACCACCACTCTTTCATACTTTCTGCGTGCCTTCTTCTCCATGCCAAACTCTATTATTAACTTCACTAATTGAGGGCTGAGATGTAATAATTTTCCAAACTCTGCACGTACCGATCTTAATTACCTATCAATCCTCCAGTCATGTCCACTTGCTAAAATCTGCCTATGATCTTCACTTCATAAATGCACCGTCCTTGTCACCTTTCCTATATTAATTCACCTTGAATTTGGGGTTTTGTTGTTTTTCCTAACCTTACTTGCCACCTTTCCTATCTTAATTCACCAAAGTCGGGGTTTTGGTGCTTTTCCTAACCTTAGTTGCAAGTCTTTCTTGGTCATCTTTGTAGTTTGTAGTCGCTGGGTCGGAGGTTTTGAAAACTTTGAAACTTCAGACTTTGGTTCTAAGGTTCCAAATTTCAATGATCATGCGACATTATGGACCACGACCATTCGATGAGTTTTTGATGGACGGTTGTAGCTGCATTCTGGAAGTATATCTCTCAAGCACTAGATTTGCGAATTGAAACCTCCAGAATTACACTAGAACCGTTAAATATTTTACTGTTTAAATATTGGTGCTCTTGTTTACCGTTTAATATTGCCTAAGTCAGACCAAAATATTTTATGATAAAGCCTTAAATCTTAACTCTTTAATCTTGAGGGTCGAGTCTCATCAACCTAGCGATGCCCCCATTTGAAATTACACATGTGCATAAAGTTTGTTTTAAAAGAGGGACCGTTCGATGAATTTTTGATGGACAGCTATAGATGTATTCCAGAAGTAAATCCTTGAAGCACTAGACTTGCAAACTGAAACCTCCGAAATAACACTAGAACCATTAGATTTTCAAAAATCAATGGTTGAGATTTTATTAATTATTGGTTTCAGAAATCAACATATAGTTATGATCATAAGTGAGAGAAATTTATTGCAACTTATTAGGACATTGATAATGATTAAGGTAAAATGAGATATTTAATTCTCTCTTTTCAATGCGTCTAAGTACTCTACCTTTCATTTATTCTATTGAAATTCTCAATTTAGCCGTGGTATTGGGTAGTGGGGCGAATTAATGCCATATGAATAGCCAGAGTGATTGATTGGATAGCTTTATATTGAAAACTACATGATGTACTATAGAATCAAAGATGATGATGTCAATAATCCAGTGATTTTGACAATCGACAGCTTGTGTGGCACTGCCGATTTTGACAATTGACAGCTTGTCAGCGTGAGGTACAGTTTGCAACTTTGCATGTAGCTAGCTTGAGGTAACAATTAAGTTGGATTTTTGGTTTGCGCGAATCGCAATTATTACTAGTTAGTAGTAACTATACACAACCTCACACATGACACGTGTGAGGTGTACAAGGGACCAGGCTAGTAGTGGCACTTTTGGCGGCACTTTTAAGGATAGTGAGCACAACTAAAATCATTCGTTTAATTGTCATAAGGGTTTTCATTTTGTAGGGTTAATAACTTAATAAGGATCCAGGAAGAAGATGATGTGGTATTATTGGGGATGCTCTAAACTCTCCTGCCTCTAGTTATGTAGTTACAGAGTAAAAGACCAATTTCCTTCAAGTTCAAAATGGGTGGAATTGGAAAGAAGTTGATTTGGTTTACCTGACTTCTCAGACAAGTTTTGAACCAGGATGAGGAGCTCTGATGGAGATAAGTGTTATCCTAGTGCATGGAAGCTGCAAGTAGAAGATGGGAGCAATTTTACTAGCCCTCATTGTCTGCATGGTTGCCTAGGCAATTCCCATGCATTTAATTCCAATGCTCATCTTCTGCATGGGAGCAATTTTACTAGCCCTCATTGTCTGCATGGTTGGCCAGGAGAGTCCCTTGCATTTATTTTGAGACACCATGGCCTACCAGGAAAGCCCCAAGCATTTATTTTTAGTGCTCATCTTCTGCATGGGAGCAATTTTACAATCCCTCATCTTCTACATCAGTCTATTTTTGAAAGGGGCTAATTACATTTTGTATCTTCACGGCTCCCATTTCCCTAGTTTGATCAGGCCCCCTTTCCCCATGCATTTATTTTCAGAGTGTATTGCTAACTCGACAAGTCCCATGTGTTTATTTTCAGAGCTCATGGTTGACCCGACAAGTTCCATTTATTTTCAGAGATACATGTATCACATTTACAGTTTCAACTTTTCACCAGCAATCTAGCAAAAGCTTGGCGCTTGCACTTACATTTGTATTTGTACTATGTAATAATGTGACATTGTAATTCAGTTGTAATAAAATAAATGGTTGTGCTATTAATGTGACATTGTAATTCATTTTATTAAGGCCTTTGAAATGTTAAGTTTCCGGCCCCTTGGCCTTGATGTCAATCCTAGCGCATTAAACTTTAAAGAAAATTTAAAATACATGTTTTAAAGAAAATTTAAAACACGTGTTTTATGTTTATTATTTATATCATAAATTACTCAACCGTTCGATGAACATTTGATGTATGGTTGTAGTTGCATTCCGTAATGAAATTCACAGAGTGCTACGCTTGCGAACTTAAACCTCTGAAATCACCCTATAACCGTTAGATTAACAAAGATCAACGGTTTAGAATTTGTTGTCAATGCAGGAGTAAATCATTGTTTTTAATGGCTTGTTTTAAATGTTGTCGGCCATGTACATTGTACTACCTAATTGTGTGTACTATGTAGTCCGTAAGTAATGAGTAGACGTTTCAATGTCATTCAGTTTTCTCATTGCAGTGCACCACCCTGTTCTGGGTTCCACAGTTCCACTTCCAACAAAGCCATTCCAGTAACCCAGTTTCAAGCTTCAACATAGTTTCAACTTCAAGAATCAAAATTCAAAATCCAGGTAAGTTAAAGAATTCTTTTGGCTACATTTCATTGCTTGACGTTTCTTAAAATCTTATTTTGTCAAACTTTGAAGTTTAGGTTTAGGGTTAAGAGGCTTAAGAATTAAGAAAAACTAAGGACTAATAGGGAATTCACAAATTTCATATTGTTGATTGTATCAACATGTCTACCACCAATACCACTAGAGTAATGTCGGATAAAAAAATACATTATGCAAAATTGCTTAAAACCCCAGGTTTCACTAATGAATACCATGATATTTATGATCCTAAAACCTATGGTAGGCGTACCTCATAACTTAGATTTTCATCTGAGAATAAGGCTGCAAAGCAAATGTAGTTGCAAGTTAATAGTATTAGTGCACCGTGGGTAATTGGATTAGGGCGCATGATGTTACATGAGGTTTTCCCTTGCCCAGAATTTATCATGATCTGTGCCTTAAATTATGATGATAACAAAAGAGCAATTGTTAATAAAGATAGCAAAGAAGAATTGTTACCCATTAATGCAGAAGAACTTGGAAAAGTGTTGGGCTTGGGGTTTACAACCGAAGAATTTGGAAATGTCCACATTGACCTAGAAAAGCTTGCTAGTGATTATGAAGTAGTGGATGAAATGGAGAAAAATTCTTTCTTAAATAGAATAGTTCAAGATAGAAACAAATTGAAAGGTGATCATAAGCCTCCTTATGATTTGGATATTTTTAAACCATGGGTTCAAGATACTATTTCCATGCTAGAATTTTTCCTCGGACTGGATAGCAATTTGGAAGTGGGTGCATGCCTCCTTGAAATGGTGTATAATATTCATTATGGTGTTCCACATGCCAAATATAATTTTGTTGAGCACATTGTAGAATCCATGCATAAAAAAATTTTAATGATTAAAGGAGGTTCCACCAAGACATTTAGGTTCACAACCTACTTGTGCTATCTTTTTCTATTCAAATTTAGAGGAATGTTTCAGACAAACAAGCTTCAGATTCAGCCCTATGGTAATAGTAATCCCAAGCAAAAGAAAATGGCTCCAGTATATGAATGGACCACTATTATAAGGTTGCATGATTCTTGAAGGAACTGCAATAATTTTGTAGACTACTTTTTGGCTCCATTGCATCAAGTAATTACAAATACTCCAATACCTAGATTGCCTATGTCATGTAGAAGTTGCATTCAACTAGGAAAAGAAATACAATTGGCTGATTGGTACTTAATGGAAGAATATATTGTGCTAAGATTTTATGGATCAGAAGTACAGCCATACAAACTTCCAATATATGTGAGAGAAAGGGTTTTTTCTTTGGAATATGTAAGGAAGATGCAAAGTACTAATGAAAGACACTTTAGCGGTTAGGGGAAGAAGACCTTATTTCCTTCTTTACCTTTTTCATGTGGAGGGATGACATTCAAGAGAAAAGCATTTAGTGTGGCACATGATCTTTTGAATTTTTTTGATTTTGATGCTATCTGTCATTGGCAGTATGATCCATGTGACACCATTAAATCAATGATTGTGCTCAATAAGAATACTGGAAGTAGAATTCAACATCAAAGTAAACCCTTGCTTGAAAACTTGAGAAACAAGGATTCTTGGGATGAGGTCAAAGTAGCAATGGAAAAAAGTGTTGTTGAGAATGGTATTTCTTTTGAAGAATCGTTAGCAGAAATTATGGCATTGCATCGAAAGACAATTAGGAGGTGCAACCATTTTTATGAAAAAAGTCATAA
The DNA here is from genome assembly GCA_007258455.2 of Sequoia sempervirens. NCBI lineage: Eukaryota > Viridiplantae > Streptophyta > Pinopsida > Cupressales > Cupressaceae > Sequoia > Sequoia sempervirens. Next base: position 384,087,366 of record VDFB02000017.1, read on the forward strand.
ACCATCTAGTAGAGTAAAAATGTCAGATTCTCTAGAGAAGGAAGTTACAGAAAAAAATTGGTCACGATAAAAAATTACTGCCTTTTGGTCTATGAGGAAGGACCTAGGTGATCCAAGAGCTCTTGCAGAGTATGGAGATAACGAAGAAGATCTTGAGTTTAGAAAATTATGGAATATAGAGCATCCAAATGAACAAGAAGATGAAGAAAGTGATGATGATAGGCAAGAAGAAAGCCATGTCAATTTCAAACTTGGTTTAAGTGAGGCCACAAAAGAAGCATTTACTATAGGAGTAGCCATAGCTAAAAAAATGGGTTATGAAGGTGGTGGTTTGGGGTCCCAAGGACAAGGAATTCCTACAGTAATAGATGTACAACATAGAAAACCAATTGATAAATCTGGCCTTGGAGCTGATAAAGTAGACCAAGGGAAAACAAGTAGAGCTGAAACAATTCAATTTGTTAGAGCTTCAAATCCTCATCCTCATGGTCAGACACAATCACAACTAGGATATACCCATGGTGGAGGGCTTAGTGCAACTGGCACTGCCTCTAGTGGCGATGGTATGGGTAGTAGCACTAGTAGTGGTCAACATGTGCTACAAAATCAAATTACACACAAGAGGACAACAACACAATATACCACAGAAACACTAGGTGATCAAGGCATACAGAAGAGGCAAAGGATTTTGACTGGTCCAACTCCAAGTCACACTACTAGTGGATCCACCACAAAGGAGTTATTTCCAGGCACTCCCCCAATGCCAGTTAGTTTGGCTGTGACATAATTAGCAATTGCAAGTACTCCTATTCCTTCACCATTCAAGCATTCCATTGTTCCTGTATCCCCAGGTTTTGATTACATTGAAGAGTTTAAAAAGAAATCAGAATTGAATAAAAAAGAAAATAAGCAACTGATGGAGAGTGTGTCTGCTCTAACTTTAGAGCCTGCAACAACCATGGTATTACCCACATTTGACACAAGTAAAGAAATCATGGAGTACACAATTCTTGTTCCCACAGTTCAAAATAAACCAGCAAATTAGATGGCTCCATCTGAATTCGAGGTGAACAATTTTCAATTGAATTTTTCTAGACTTAGAAATACTGACAAAATTAATGTATCAAAGAACAATGAAATAGTGTACACATCATTGCTAAAGCAAGATAGAGAGAAAAAAAGGTTGCAGACTCAAATTGAAAAGTTATAGGTAGACCTAGAGCAAATGAGAAAGCAAAGAGGAAAGCAACATATAACAAGAGCAATGAATTAAAAAAACGAATAAAAAAATTTGCCTCTACATTAACAAGCAAAGAGGATAAGTAGAATGAGACTACAATGAATGAACTGAAGCAAAGGCTAGATGAGAGCAACAAGCAATATGATGAGGAAAAATCCACTTCAAAAAAATTAAGACTAAGCATTGCAAATGGAAATACACAGTGGGAATAAAAAATGGAGGAGAGAAAAAGAAATGAAAGATTGGAGGCAGAGCTAATGGAAGCAAAAAATGAAATTAAGTCTTGTCAAAATAATTTATCTTCATTTTGTAGAGAAACAATGAGGCATATGAAACAAAATATTTGGGATGAAATAATGTAGGGGATTGATCATTTGTGTGACATGTTTCAATTGATTGATGCTATCATACAACATCATAAAAAGCTCAACAAATATTTAATGGAGAAAAAAAATGTGTTGAAATTAGAGAAATCGGCAAATCAAATTCAACAAACAGTCTACAAAGCCAATGACAATGTTTTGAAATCAAAAGGGATTACTAATCGGCTTGCTACATCAATGACATTGTCATCTGTCATTGAAAAGTGTTTGAGAATGCGTGAAATAGAGAAATATTTGCATTTGGCTGCAGACAAGATGAAGAAGGTGGATGAAAAGTTAAGGAACTTCACAGAGCTTGGTTTACTAGAGGCTTTTGACACAAATGACCGATTCATTTGATGGAATGATTTCAAAAAGATGGAGGATGCAAGGAAGATTGGTTTGGATCAGTTTCCTCAGAACCCAGATGTGGTGACCTATTTTGATTCCATCAAACCATTGCTAACCCTGAATGCAAAATTGAATGAAGAATCCAAAACAGGTTCCAATTTGAATCACGAATTGTTAACAAATCTTCAAGTCAAACAACATCAGTTAGAAGAAATGACAATTCCAACACCTGAAGAGTGGAAGTTTCTAGAAAAGGTGCTGTAGTGATTTACTTTTTGATAATATGAGTTTTCAAGTTCCAACTCAGCTATGTGCAGAGTTGTCTTTAAGCAAAATTTTGCATTGCCAATGCCTCTATGTATTCCTTCAAGAGATACAGTGATAATCAAATTAAAAGCTCAAATTCAGACTTCAATAATGTGTTGATGTTCAATTATTTGTATTATTTATTATATCATTTGAAGAAAAAGTCTGGTAGTGGTTTCAACTTCTAGATACACTTGTTATTATGTTCATTTTTGTATATGCTACTAATACTATTGTTAATATGTTATTAATCTAATAAGCATTGAGTTGAGTGATGAATCACTGAGCACATACTCAAGTTTTACTTTTAACACAATTAAAATATGAACTATAAGGTGATTTTAATTTCAGGCATCCATAATCTTAGTGAAATTGCATTACAATTCACACATCAATAATCAATCTCCATGACTACTTAGCATATCCACTAAACATTTATATGAATCATGCGGTGGATTATCTATTATTGGAATTGGAATCATGGATTTTTGGTTAGTTTCATTGTTGTGGTTACTATCACTCAAAGTCGTAGTTTTGGTGCTTTTCCTAACCTTAGTTGCTAGCCCTCAGAGTTTTATAACCTTGTCGCAGAGCTCTAAATTTCCCCGATTCCCCGACATGGTTGATGGTTCACTTTGTTGAGTTGCAAGTCTTTCTTGGTCATCTTTCTAGTCGGTGGGCCGGAGGTTTGGAAAAATTTGAAACTTTCGACTTTGGTTCTAAGGTTCCAAGTTTCAGCGACCATGTGACATTATGAACTTATCTTGCCTTAACCTTTCAAAGGCGCCGTCATCTGACACCTCATTGAATACTATGTACAGACTAATTTAAAATATAAAATACAATATAAATATAAAATATCACAATTTCATGGAATACAACATAAAATATCATCAACTACAGTTTGACTTTGGAATATGATTCATGAAGTGCAATATTCACAATTTCATTGAATACAATATAAAATATCATCAACTACAGTATGGAACAATGGAATCTGATCTTGGGATCCATGAATTGCAATATAAATACCTAAAAGTTGCTAATTCTCTTGAATCTCTTCCATTTCCAAAATGGACTTGGGGTCCTCAAACTGACGTTCATCGTCAGATAAAGTAAAACAGTCGTCTTGAATTTGATTGGAAGTCTACTCTTCATTTTCTTCGGCTTGTGTCTCAAATTTAACATTCATTGTGTCATTTTTGTCAATGTCATTTGTCTGAGTCCCATTTCCACTGCCAGTGCCACCAGTACTAGCCTTTGGAATTGGAGTGTTGCACAACCCGGTCCCTCTTCTTTCACATGTGGACCTCTAGATTGTGAGTGCCCTTTCAAAAAGAAAATTTCTGGCATTATACGCAGTTCCTTTCATCCTCAAGAAATTTTCCAAATTCTTGTCTAGTTTGTTTCTCAACTTTGATTTCAAAAACCCCAATGTACTGAAAACTCTCTCATCCTCCACCGACCCCAATATCATTGTTTGACATAAATTAGCAAGTTTGAAATATTCTGATATCGAACCACACAATATTTCACTATGACCTAAGTTTGTCTAGACCTTTTTTATTGATCCCAGTTCAAAGGCCTTGTCCTTGCCCATGGATTTATACTGGTCCTTCATAGTTGTTGCAAAATCCCTACATTGTTTTCTAAGCTTAGTTTCATCTAAAATTCCTTCTATTTTTTGCTCATTGTATGTTACAGTTTTCAAAAATTGTTTGATCAAGATTTTTACCTTAGCATGAAAATATTTTGGGTTATCTCGGTTTTCCAAAAAATGAGGATACACAATACTCATGGCTTCAAGTATTTCATGTCAAGGGAATCTTTCATGAATATCTGAGGAAAGATATTTTGCAATTTCCTTCAAATTATCACCAACAGATTTAACAATGCCTTGAAAATATTCCTTGTTAACAACTTCTCTGCTAGAGCGCCTGACTGTCTTACATTGGTACATTTGTATCTCATATCCACATACACAGATGCATAATTTCCAACTTTCATTAAACTGTAAATAATTATCACCTGGATAATTCAAATTAGTAATTTTTTGCCACATGAAATAATTTGGGCCATCTTGTGTTAGATCTAGATATAGATGATCGAGGGCCAAACATGTATGTTTACGTAAATTGGCATATTCATTAATATACATAGTTTTGTCTTGAGCTTTCTTCACAAGCTCGTTCATCACATCCAACATGGGGAGAAGAATAGTTAAAGTCAAGAGTGTCTCTATATCGCTTAACCTATGTATAAGAGGTCAGGAGCTTTGTCTACTGTGCTGCGATTTTCGTACATCACTCCAATCAAGGATTGATATTCTGAAAGAACTCATTGCACTGGTCCATGTTGGGAGATCCATCTGGTATCGACATCCTTGAGAAGCTTGTTTCCTGGTGTTATTCCCTCAACAAAATTTTGAAATTTTGTGAAATGTTTAGGACTTCGGCAAAAGTATGCATGGATCTCACGGACTAGATTTCCAACTTTTGATACTATAGCAAACTTGCTTACAATTTTGAATGCTAAATTCATTTTGTGGGTCATGCAGTGAATGCCAAGCATGTATGGTGCACAAGTATTTTGTAGCTTTGTGTAAACACCGGTCCTTTGACCTTGCATCACTGTAGCTCCATCAACTCCTACACACAACTTTTTCACAATTTTCAACTCATCCATACCTGCAATTTCATTCAAATATTTTTTGACTAGTTCAAATATATTTTGCGATGTTGAACTGTTCTTCATTTTATGAACACAAAGAGGATGAGCTTGGTGAACATGTTGTATAGTATACAAATGCATATAGAATCAAGAAGTATTGTCTACTGCAATAACTTCATCTAAGGATAATGCAATGAAATTTGACTCTTTTACTTTATCCTTTAAATCTTCCTTTTCCACTACAGCAAGACAGTTTGCCCAATCCCATCCAGCGTTTACTAACCAATGTGAGTAGGGATAGTGAGGAACATTCAAATAAGATAATAAACTAGAATATTCTGGGTAGTCTATCATAGGAAGCCCTCTGGACAAAATATGAAAAACAACACTCATCTGAACAATTTTTGACATATTTACTCCTTCCATTGCTTTTCCAAATTGAGCCTCAAGTGTACCTTTACATGCAGCAATGTTTGACATTCTTTTTTCATGCTCTTCATAATCCACAACATACCTAACATGAAGACATTCTTCCTTTGATTTCCATCATACGACTGATTCTTCCTTTCCGTCTATGATTTTATTTTCATTAACTTTACTGATATGCTTTTCTATAGCCTCAATCTTTAGCTGCAACGTCTTGGCTCTTCCACATTTCCAACTACAAATCTTACATTTGGCCAATGTTTCGTTTTCAATATCATTTGCATTGCCAATCCCCACTGGTACCATGAATGGGTATTTTGACAACCAACCAAGTTGAAAACTCCTTGTCATTTCCCACTCGCGCCCCCTTTTTGGTTTATTTTTCCTTTTCTTGCTACCAACATCATCATCCCCATCCAAGTCAATTATCTCATTCTTGCTAACCGGGCCCAGGGTATCACTTGGAACATCTTTTGTGGTATTGCTATCCTGATTTGATACATTTTGATTTAAATCAATGACAATCTCAACTTGACCTTCTGGTGACGGTGAGGTATTGGGAATGCTACCAATATTTGGTGGAAGAGTTGATGATGTAGCTCAATCTTGACCTGATGGATCAGAAGCTTTGGAAATTCCAAAGTAAGACTGTATGGTATGTCTAATTTTTTTGAGTTTTGATGGCCTCCCAGTCTCTTCACCACCCTGAGGAGCCTTTGGAGCGGTAGGAGTCTCTTCACCACCCTGAGCAGCCTGAGGAGCGGAAAGAGTCTCTTCACCACCTTGAGGAGCGGAAGGAGCCTTACCACCCTGAGGAGCGGAAGGAGTTTGAGAAGCGGTAGGAGTCTCTTCACCATCCTAAGGAGTGGCAAGAGCCTTACCCTTGCTGCTCGAGTCGCTTGACATATTGATCTCTGAATTGCTCGACATATTTATCTCTTACTTCGAATAAAAAATGGAAAAAATTTCTTCTTGATTAAGGACAGAGAATAATAATATAGATCCCATTCCCTACTCAATATCATCTTTAAGACTGAAGCAAGAATGGAAAATAGATAAAGAAAACTTATTATTATAATTAATAACACTATGAAGAAATGACCACTCACCTTTAAGTCTACGTTTTTGGCTTTGGCTGATTTCCAAATAAATGACACTTTCAATTGTATTTATTTATGTTCAAGGAATGGATTAATAATATTCCTTTTAGTTATTTATCAAAGATTGTGTGAATTGCAATGCAATAGGAATTTATAAGTAGTGTGATAAGTGTTGTTCTTTAAAAATGGTGCATAATCACATATCAAATTCAATACCATGGAATACAATATAAAAAAATTGGCTTTTCCTAAACTTAGTCGCTAGTCTTCAGAGTTATATAACCTTGTCGCGGAGTTGATGGTTCACTTTGTTGAGTTGCAAGTCTTTCTTGGTCATCTTTCTACTCGGTGGGTCAGAGGTTTTGAAAACTTTGAAACTTCAGAGTTTGGTTCTAACTTCTAAGGTTCACTTTGTTGAAGCAAGAATGGAAAAGAGATGAAGAAAACTTATTATTATAACTAATAACACTATGAAGAAATGATCACTCACCTTTTAAGTCTACATTTTCGGATTTCATTGACTTCCAAATGGAGAAGTAGAACCTCAGAACTTAACAAAATGTGTAAGAATAAATGACACTTTCGATTGTATTTATATCAATCCATGATTCCATATTTGGCTAATTCTGCAAAATTTCTAAATGGAATATTAAAAATTTGGCGAATCACGTGTGCTTATACAATGATACGTTGTAATTTTCAAGGTGAAATGTATCCTCAAATGTAATTATTTTTTAATGTTATTGGCGAAATAGGTCCTCATGAGCAACTATTTATAAATTTTAATTGGCGAAATGGGTCTTCACAAGCAACTATTTGTAAATTTTAATTTGCGGAATGGGTCCTGATACAATGTTGTTTTAATAGTATTGGCGAATATGTAGGTGTTTTGTTAAATGCTTTCAGGATTCCAGGAGAAAATATTAGTCGGTCCAATTGAAACGCGTAGTTTGACAATAGAGAATTTGTTGCTTAAATATGCCTCATAAAAAAACTCATTGGTGAATGGACATGCATTGGACCTATAGCTCGTAAAATCCGGGTGATTTGGACACCCTATTGGGTGTGAGAAATTCGCCAATTTTGACTTGGCCGATTCCTAGAATTCGCCAATTGGCGAAGATTCACCACTAAAGTTTTCCCTGAAAGGGATCGACCAAATTTTGGTCACAAGTGGCTAAGGATGCTAGGAAATAAGGAAATAGAAAGGAGCTAAGAGGTAGAGGATAATTTGAGTCCTATATTTTATTATTTTATGTCTTAGTGATAAAGAATGGGGAAATGTATGGATAGTAGGATATTTTTCTTATCATCCTATACATAGCATGTAAAGAAAGATTATTTTGAATTAATAAAAATATTTATATTTTTGGCTTCCTTATGGGATATTTTTTGAGGTAACAAATTGCTTATCCTACAATTTTAACATTACAATTTAGCTTCATTTTTGCATTAATTTCTTATAACATGTTTTAGGATTCATTTAGCTTGGTATTGGACTCTACCCTATCCCTAGTGCTAGCTTATATTTTCACTCTTGTGTCTCTAACTTTTTTATGTGCTTGTACATGTTTCTTGTGTCCATGTATTGTCTTGTTTTCGTTTTGGAATTTTTTTCCATGTTGTACTTGGATACTTGCATGGAAAAATAAATGTTAGTGCAAGTGTACTATAACCCTATGATAGTATAGTTGTATAGCAACCATTTCCTACAAACCTAGCCACCTCCCAATCTTAAGATCTCCTATGCAACCATCACACAAGCTATTAGGAGGAATCCAAACACTCATATTAGTATTTGAATTGTACTTAAGCTTCTCTTCCACATAACTCTATCATTCTTGCATGCAAGTTGAAATTCATGAGAAAATCATAACATCCTTTAGGTTCCTTAGTAAAATATTGCAACATTCTCGAGCTTGGAAATATAATTTTACACCATTGTATGAGCTCTTTTTGTTTCTTGGGATCATTGGCATTATCATTTGAGTCTCTTCCTTCCTCTATTTTTGTAACAAATTCTTTTCTTATAGTTGGGAGTTCTTCTATATTAGAGGATAGTTATAATCAACTACAAGTGTAACATCTTTCACTTGCAAGTGAGGCAATTTCTCCATAGTCTCTTTGAGAAAGGTAAAAATTTGTAGTTATTATTTTGTTTGGTCCTCTTATGGACGAGCTCTTTTTGTACTTTCTCTCTAAGGGTATGTGCAAGGAAATGGGTGGCTAAAAGGGGGTTCTAAGTGACCACTTTTGTTTTCTAAAATCAAGAAAAAATGATCTTGGATGAGAAATTGAAGATATTTATACTCAAAATTTGAAGATGCAATAAGAACAAGAGTTGTTAGTTCTCTAAATCTACTTTCTAAATTAGTATTTTTTTGAATGGTGGAGATTAAGGGTTTGAAAAAGGGGGGTCACATAAAGTGGTCCCATTTTTATCAAAAAAAATATAAAATAGAATTTGGTGTGACCCCCCTAAAATGTTAACTCTTTTTTTAGTATTTCACAAATTGCTTTAGTGAAAAATTAGCTAACACCATTTAGTTTATGCTTGATTTTCTACTATTTTTTAATGAATATAAACTAATTTTCAATGTGGACACATCTTTAAAAAATGAGTGTGCTCCCTCTTAAAGCTTTTGGAAAGTAATTGAAAACCAATTTTTTGAATGTGTAAATAATAGTCTAGTTTATAAATATGTAATTTATCTCAAATTTTGATGAATAGGTAAAAAATGAAGCCAAAAATACCTTATATAGGTTTTTGACAAAATATGGAGGCACTAGCAAAAAAAATTAAAGATCAAAACCTTAAAATATTTGAAACATAAAAAAATTATATGGTTATAAAACTAAGAGGGATATCAATGTTACTATGTTATTTTTTAACTTGACATTGAAATATGTGCAAACTTGATGAAGAGAACACTTGACATTGTGTCATTTTTTTAGAATTTTTCAAAAATATGTCTATTGTTGTTGCCATGTAAGTCCAACCCTTTGGGTTGGATACCTAAGGAAAATCCAACCCTAAGGTTTAGAAATTTCCAAAGAAGGTAATAACATGAGCACATTATAGTGTGCTTTTGTTACAATGCACTAGTGGTATGGATTAGTCATTACCAATTCATTACACAAGCATGCTATAACATGCTCATGTTTCTAAGAAGCAAAAACAGATCTCTCTCTTTCTCTTCCCACCTATCTCTACCTCCTTGCATAGCTCACACTCTCTCTCTCTTCCTTAGACTATATACATGAAATAAAAATTTAAGTATAAGTGACATTTACATATGGACATTTAGTTTTCTTATAATTTAAGTTATATTCATGTATATAGTTTCGGGATGCTTGATAATTGTTTTGGATATCTAGGAGTTAAAACATAAATTCTATGGTTGTTGATTGGGCTGCGAATGAGGGAGTCTATTTGAAAGAGAAGTTTGGAAGCTTGTCCAAGGTTTGGTCTGAATGCATCCCATTTGATGCCCAAATATTGATCATTAACGACTTGTTTGATTAGCGTTTCAGCTGTTTGTTTTGCTTTTGCTTTGGCAGTGCAAGGTTTTCCTTCTGGTTTCGATACAAACTTTCCTCTGTATCGCTTGTTTTGTATTTTGAATGCTCCTTGTTTTTTTTCTATGGGTTCTTGGACCCTGTAAAACCAGTTTACTTTATCAAAAAAAAAAAAATCTATGTTTTGAAAGATCTTATAATATTTCAAACTATGTTGAATTTTAGTAATCAATAGGTTCTTAACATCTTGCAATTTTCTAAGGGTAAATTTTTTATTCAAAAAGAATCATCAAGCCTCTCCTTATATATATATATCTCTATATCTCTCCCTCTCTCCTCTCCCATAGTGATTTCATGTTCAATGCTATAAGAGAAGTGTATCAAAATTTTCAGCGAAGTCTTTGAAGGTGGTGATGGATCCATATTGAAGATGAATGAACCGTTCTAGTGGTTTACCTTCTAAGATTCAAGGGAATAGTATCATAAGATATATATTTCTATAAGATAATTCTTGAAAAATTATGTATAATTATTTGATATGTTCTCTAGGATCACCTCTCCCTTTGTATTTATCAAATTTAGGAATTTCAAGTTTTTGAGGGAAAAAAACCATGGTGATGGAGATATCAAAAGGATAAGGGCATATGTCATAAATATATGTATGATTTATTTTTATTTCCTACTTGAAGCCCTTGAGTGCATGGAGTTGTATGGATCTATGCTTTGTTAGTTAAAGGGTATTTTTTGGTGATGTGATATAGGAATTTAAGTTGAATGTTGAAGGTTTTGTTGTGAATTGGTTGGGTTGTTATATTTATAATGAGTTGGGTTAGAAGTATGTGTGATATATGTTGTACGTTGGGGGAGTGATGTGTGTGAAATATTAAGGGTTGGGAGATAATTTTGTGTTATGTTGAGGGGTGGGATGGATGTAAATGGAGTTTTTGAATGATTTTTTTGATTGGTTTAAAGGTGGTTGATATTTGGAAAGATTTATACTAGAGTGGCTATATTTTTGGGTATTGTGACTCTAAGTTGTGTGGATGGATTAGGTTGAATTGCTTGTGAGATGGGATTGGATTGTTGAAATTTTTGTGAAATGTTTAAATTAAATATGGAAGGTTGGAGCTATATGATTATTGGAATGGGTATGGGTTTGTGCAGGATCGTGGGGTGTCCAAAAAGTGGTGATATGATAAAAAAAAGGCATTTTTCATTTTCCCAAAAAAGTGAAATTCCACTTTGACTTTTACTAGGCTTGGGTAAAAAGTACATGTTGCCATGGTAAGAACCAAAGCGAAACGAATATCTGTTAGAAACATATATCTATTCGTAATGGATATCCATTTTGTTGAAATTATATAAAAAATGTATTAATATATACTATATTTTTATATATTAATATATATAATATATAGTATATGATTTATATATATTATATTCTATAATATATAAATATATTGAATTATATAATTAATATATTATATATAATATATAATATTATATTATATAATATAGTATTATAATAATATATATATTATATTATAATATTATATATGAACTATTAATAACACAATTGCTCTCAATCCCAATGAGGGCAAACAAAATTATTCTTCAAACTCATGGACCTTAATAAATAGAATATTGGGCATTGGCATTGCCCTTTCATCCCTAGCAAATATTTCTAACTGACAATGAGATGTTTTGGTTTGGACTTTCTTGATTTGTTTCTGATGTTCTCCCGCTATGTTTGGTAGCAACAGTTGCGGATAGGGGGACTTCATATCGATGGATGTTGCCTCACATCTGGGCATCTGTTCTCGTGCCGCTAAACTATTAAATAATATATTATATATTATAATATATAATATATATAATATTATAATATTTAATATAATATAATATTATATATTATATATATTATATATTATATATTAAAAGTTCATATATAATACATAAAATATTTTATATATTATGTATTCTAATAGAGTAAAAGTACAAACATGTGCCACACTTTATAAAACAATTGGCCAACACCAAAAAAAATTCTGAACTTCGACCACATAAAAGTGGTCTTTATGTTTTGAATTTCAAAATGATGTAAACTAATGAAATGTAGAACTCTTGATGAAGTTTATTCTTTAAAATTTTCATATTTTTTAAAAATGTTTTCATATTTTTTTATCAATTTAAGAGAAATTTTGGAATGTTGAAAATTTTAGGAAAAAGTGACGTTCACTTGATGTCAAGAAACAAATTGAAAAAAACTTTATTTTCCCCTAAATTTTTTTCTCCAAATAGGTAACTTCAATATCTAGTGCATGGAAAAAAATCAAATTTTGATGTATATTTTTCTCGTAATAACGTTTTAAATTCAAACTTGTCAGATTGACGTTGACTATTATCTACTTTTTTAATCATTTTCAAAAAAAAAAATACTCTTTTGAAGAGGATTCTCTCCTCTACTGCACCATATATTTTTCAAATTTTTTTAATATGTTTTACTATTTTTTTAATTTATAATCAACCTCTTTTTTAACTTTAACAACCTACTTGCATTATTTAAAAATATATATATTAAAACTAATCAAAATATTAAAAAATTACATATTTGGATTCACCACTCCGAGCTCTACAAAAGGGTGTTTTTTTTTTTAAAAAAAAATCATCCCAATGAAAAAATACTTAGTTGAAGTTGAAAGTTTCAAAAAACTCTAAAAATGGCTGAGTTGGCTGGCAAGTAGGATGCCAACTAGAAAATTTTGGCTAGACTGTTTTTGGTTGAGTATGTTCTATTCGAAAGTGTTTCATCTGAAACCCTTTTGACCAAAACATATTTGGTCGAAAGTTTGTTGGTCAAAATATATCCAACTGAAAACATTCATATAAATACATTTTTATTTTTATTTTTTCAATTCAAGGATATTCGAGAAAATACAAAAAGGACTTATTTTGACAAAAGAAGAGCTATTTTTGAAGGTAAATTGATCTTAAACTTATAATTGATTATGTCACTCTTTTCATGGGTACATTTGAAGTTCTTCTTCATTATCTATTGATGCAGATGTTGCACATGCACACCAATAGGAAAATAAATTCTCACAGAGTATTGTGGGAACCTACCTCTCTTGAAAGATCCACTGGGAAAACCTAAATCTAAGGCAATCTTAGCTCAATCCCAAGGCTCAGGAATGTTAGGTCTTGACACACTAGGTTCACTTAGGGTTCGTTGTGTAAATTGTTGTTAAACATGAGGGGTCTATGGTTGTCACAAATTGGCTAGTATCTAGAATATTGAAACATAATCTAAGTCCAATCATTCACATGTCAGTCAATAACTTCATGAAATCAAATAATTTGCAATAATATTCCATGAAATTCAAATTACTTGCATATAATCAAGCATATTTAGCATTAATTATTCAACAAATTCATGGAATCAAAAGATTTATAATAAAACTCCATGTATTCATCAATTTTTTGGAACATTTTCTGAAAATATAAAGCATCTACTCTAAAATAAAGAATGAAAAATACTGAAATGTAAAGATCTATCCCAGGTATTATCCACACATGCCTCAGGAAATAACTAAACCAAAGAAAACTATTCTATACTTCACTAGATTGCTTCACAGTTAGGCATACAATGATGCAAGAGTTTAAAGGAAAGGGATTATTTGCCACCGAATAGTGCCAATATGCACCCAAATTTGGCCAACACACAGTCTTTTCCGATAGGAACAAACAATCAGCTATGTATTATTTCATATTAGGAAATAGCTTTGAATTGGCTTTGATATTAGTTAATCTCAAATGAAACATACAAATTTTTAATCTCAAATGGAACAAAAAATATGAAAAAGAATAGAACTTGAAAAAAATTTAGTTCTCTGGAATCCACAAATTTTGAACTTAAAATTAAAATAAAATGACTAATGAAATTTTATAAGAACAAGGCCCCAAAGAGTCCAAATGGAATATATAAAGGAGAATTAGAGGAAAAAATCAAATAATAGCGTGCGGTAGATGATAGTTGGCATAGGAATTTTCCAAACTAAGTCAAATATGTACTTTGACTTTTCTTCAACAACAAACTTCCAACTTTCAGGCTCCGAGTCGTGAGTATTTTCACACAGAATGTAAAACTATCAACACTTTCTTCAAAATCCTTGAGATCAACTATTTTTGTCGGGGCCAGGAATAACCATATAAAATTCACTTCAAAATTCTACCCATGCACAAAACTCTCGGTCTTCCACTACTCAATTGTATGCTCTTCTTCACTAGACTCCTGATCTAAAGACTCATCTTCACCCTTTCTCACTAATATTACCAGAAAGCAATCAACACTTGATGTATGTGTTATTTTGGAACACTTTGAATTACCTTCCAACTATACTTATTCCTTGAATATTATTTTATTATTTGAATGATAGTTTCATTCCTTAGCATTACTTTCATTCCATATTTTCTCATGGCGCTCCTACATCTTATGATATCGTCAATGACCTATCGACTCAATGACTGAACAAGGTCCTTATTTACCTTTTTTATCCATCCCTTGAAAGCTTTCACTTCCTTGTTGTCTTATCCTAGAGTCCAAGGATCATAATTTTTCCAAGCTAACATTTGAATGAAGCTCTCGCCCTTATCCACTAACTTCCTACATACTTCAATGACCTTTTCTAGTCCACTTATGCATTGTAATAAAGTGTCACTTTCCCAACTTAATTGTATTCTCCATTTCTTGAGACCGAAACTTCCTATTCTGCAACCACCTTCTCACTTATCAATTCTTTGACATCCGTTTGAAGAAGTATCTTTAACCTTCACCCTTCTATGTCATTTTTTTCTTGGTGGTCTTGGCATTCACTCTCAAGTCTTCTAGACTTTTCAAGCCAATAGTATGCTTCCTTGCACTTCCCAATTGCCTCCCTTATTGATTCTTCACCTTTCCTCACTAGATGTTCTATCCATTATTCAAACACTCTCAACTTATGTTGAAGCATTGTGATAGCATCTACCCACCCTTTGGACATCAACATCGGGTTATGCGGTAATTCAATCTGTGATTGACCAGATTGGGCTAGTGATCTGATAAGATTTTCTAGGAACGCAACCCATTCTTTTAATTCCTTCTTCTTTTGTTTAGTCTTCTTCACTCGGGCATCAGTAGTTTCTAAATTTACCTTCATCTCCTCTAACTCCTGCTCCCATGATGAATGTCCTACATCAATTGTTGTCACCCTGTAATCCCTAGCTGTCATTTCATGCTTGCTCTTTTCTCCTACCGGAGTAGCTATCTGGAGAGTTCTTCCTCCATCTAAATTTCATTTTATAGCATGTCTAGTCTTTTCTCTAGCTCTAGGTTTAGGGGTTTCCATTTCTTACATTAAACTTTTAAAATCTAGAGGCACCAATTCCACCTCCAACGATGGAGCTAATTGCCTGACTAACTAGTCAGGTGCTTCTTCATGTTGTCCTGCCTCTTGAGTATTGCCTTGTTCTTGATGATCAAAATATTCAAGAACCTTTTCTTTCAATTCTCCAATATTTCCTGTCACAACCTCCGAAAATTTTACATTTTCTATCCCTAGTGGCAATGATTTTGGATTACCTTGATATGTCACTACCTCTTTCTCACCGAGACTTATATTTTCCTGTCCTGGGCCCTGTTTTCAAAATCAGTCCTTGGAGCAGACTTTTCATGTTGTCTTGTAACATCAAGATTCTCATCATTTCCTAGTTTACTGCCCAAGGTCTGTGAGGACTCTATACCTTTAATCATATTCTGACTTTCTCCTAGCTCTCCAAAAGTCAGTGATTGCTCAGTAATATTTTCAACTCTTCCTTGTGAAGATTGATCCTCAGTTGTACGATTATCAATTACATCTTCTTCATCAATAATGGAAATAGGAATTTGAATTATAGCGCCCCCCATTTCTCTCAGCAGCAACACCTCTTCCCTTACATCCATTTCCTCAGGGTTTCCCGCCTCCTAGGCGAGTGATCCTATTATGAATTCTTTTTCTTCTCTACTCTCAGGATATGACCTTGTATCAAGCACTTCTTCCACCACAGGCTGCATTATTGGATCTCCTTTAAATCATTTCTCCTTAAATAGTTTCATCCTACCAGACCATTTCTTAAGTTGCTCCACAAATTCTTCTTTAGTTATGTTAGGTTCTTCCTCTGCAATTATGGGAGTTCCTCCCAAAGCTTTCCTCATTGTTGTAGTATCAATCAAGGGTGGAGAGGTAAACATGTCTGCTAAATTCCACAGTGCAAACATTTTCTTAGCATGTAATTGTGTTCTCATTCCCACATCCTCATTGGTCAAGGGTTGAGCTCTTGTCTTTGTTGTGGAAGAAAATGCCACCTTTGGTATTTCCATTACATTGGTCAGAGTGGCCACAGTTTCTTTGCACAAGCTAGTTGGTCGTGATGCCATTGAAATTCCCTAGCTTGAGGTATCAAGAGCTTCCTCCCTACCTTGCTTAGTCACCTTTGTTTCCAACCTTTCTTTTCTTCTCAACACCCCCACTATACCCCCCCATCTCAGTATTATGGGTATTCAATAGGTCGGCCATTACCCGTGCTAAACACCATAAAACTATTAGGTACACACTTCTCACTTGATCAAGATGACACATGGACCACAAAAATATGTTTTACATGATCTAGAACAATCCATGAACCACCTAAGATCCAACAAAGACTTCATCCAAACTTGCATCATAGAAATACTTCAACCTAGAACATCCAGTTAACCTCATATGCACACTAACGCATGAAATACACATTGTACTACACCAAATCAAGAGAAAACTTGAATTATAAAAGATATAAACAACATAAGCAACTTCCCAAATCTGCACCACCTAAAACCAAGCTGTAGAGAATGCAAAGCAAATACATTTCTCCCAAACCACAACAAACAACATTGAACACCTAGTTCACACACTGGTGAACATATCTCACTCTACACAACAATCTAGAAACCCAAACTCTAGATATGGAAACTAATGACAACCATGAACAACATATCAAATATGCACAGGCATAACATCAACACAGAAGAAACGTGGAGCACGTTCTCAACACTTGCACAACACTGTTTTCTCTATTTATTAAATTTTCTCAAAATCACTTGGAAACCAAGCACCAAAGACACCATCTCACATTAATTCATTCCAACACATCTCCAAACACAACAACATATAGATAGCTCCATGTACTCACAACACTTCCTCAATTTATCAAGTATACATGCACACAAACTGCAACAAATTGTTTCCCTCTTTTTCACAATTTTCTCAATATCCTCGACACCTTCATCCTTCAACAACCTTCATCAACATGTAGTTGACATCAATGACAACACCTTCATACTTGCAAAAAATATTAATTTTTTGATTAGATAAGCAAGTGAAGGGCCTTGATCCCGTGGTACAAAGCTAGGACAAACATAGAAACAAACTAGGAGAAATAGTACCTGCCACTACCAGGAAACAACAATAGACAGGCCAAACCAGAGCCTAAGAAGGCACACAGGCCCAATAACCATAATTGCAACCATAGAATTGTCAGCAACATAATAAAAAATAGCATCCCTAAAATAGTCCATGAAATGGAACGTAGACCATTTATGAGGTCAACCAAGGACCAACAGGTACTAATCCATAACAAAGCTATCAAGAAATAGCTATTAGGGACAGTGAAAATGAGCACCGAATGATTAAGAGGAGACATAAGATTAGAGAAAAAAACTCCCAATTATAGCCAAATTGGATCACAAACACCCTCCCAATGGGCTATCTTTAGCTTTCAAACTAGGCCTAAAAGCTAGCAAAATAGGCCAATAGGACATCCTCCAAGCAGACAAACCATAATTTGAAATAGTGCCCACCCCTAGGGTGGGTGAGATGTAAAATGAACTTCAAACTCATACAAGCAATCTTTTAGAAGATTCAGAAATCCAAACTACCAAAAAAAAGCTACTCCCATCAAGACTCTTTGATAGAACCTTCCCACATTGAACCTGTTACTGAGAGAAACCAATTTTGAACCAGAAACAGTCAAAGTGTTGATGGGATAGAGGGCCTCTATCAACCTACTTGCCTCTCCACCTCTATAGGAGAAAGCATATCCCACAAGTGAAACCATCCAAACAACAACAGTATAACTCCATCCCTTAAAGCACCACCATGAACCGAGCACCAACTCATACTCCATCTCTATAGGAGAGAGATCTCGTCTAGAAGTGAGGGTGAAGTAAGAACCATAATCACTAGTGCCACCAATCTCCTGCACGAACCAACTCCACCTCAAAAGGAACCAACAAGGGATCTTCCCATCCCAACTACAGCCACCAACTCCACCTCAAAAGGAGAGGGCTCCACCTCTAAAGGAGTAGTCTCCACCTCCATAAGAGACCACAACTGTAGAACCAAATAGGAAGCCAACACACAAGAAGAAAAAGTTTTCACCACACCCCTTGGCAGCCCAAGCAACAAGTACACAGAGGAAGAAAAAGAAATCACCCCAACCAAGAGAGGATACAGACTACCACAAGCCTTCATGAGAGGACCTTCAACCCAACCATGCTTGCTTGAAGCATGGGTCTTCGAGGTAGAGAAGAACCCCCTCCACCACTTCCAAAATCCACAAAACTCCAAAGGGAACCAACAGTAACCTTGGAACCCTTGAAACACAACTTCAACTTACAAAAATTGAAGAGACCCTACACCAACAGAGCAAGGCAGAAAGCCACAAGCCCTAAATCCCCACCACACCCATAATAAAGGGCCAACGGAAGAAAAAAATTGCTAGAGCAAAGGAGCATAATAGTTAACATGAACTTGCTACACCGGTTCAAAACCACCTCACAGAAAGTGAAACCATAACCTTCTGCTAAAGAACAACCTCTTCAATAGAGACTTTTCAAACCATCCTCCCAAACTACATACATTTTCCTCAACACCATATGAGACATCACCATAACAAAACAAAGCCTCCCGAGATGCCCTGAAAGGGAAAGACTGGAGAGAAGGCATAGAGAACAAGTGTTAACAAGGGAGGGGACCACCCCAACCAACCCAAAAATGGGCAACAAGGGTCTCGAAGTCTCCAAGAAAGCAACAAACCCAACATCACAAAGAGATATACTGGCAGCCACAACCAAAACAACCTCTAGACCCTCGAAGCAGCAAGGCAACATGAGGACAAGAGTGGTAGGAGTCCCACCCATTGACTGAGTTGGATCACAAGCCAACGCAAAAGGTGGAGTATTAACTTGTAGAGAAGAAAGTGTCGAACCTCCCCCACCACAACCCCCAACAGGCACACAAAGGAACCTGAGTGACCCCAGAGCAAAGAGGATTGTCACCCCCAAGACCATCGATGACCCATCCACAATGTTAATTACCATCCCCTCAAGGCAGGCCAGCTTCCAGGGGGAAGTGACTCACATCCGCCACATGGAAAATCAACTAGGAATCTGTCTGAGAATAACCAGAATCCACTACCGAGGCTACTTCCAGGCCATCAAAGCAGCATAACAACAAGAGGGCATGAGCAGCCAGAGTCCCACCTCTCGTCGAAGTCGGCTCACAAAGAAACATAGAAGGATGAATAAAAACTTGCGATGAAGAGAGCACCAAGCCTTCCCCACCACAACCCTCAAAAGGAAAGAAAAGGAGCCCAAACAACCCCAGAGAAAAGAAAAAAGATGACCCCCAGACCATCAGTGCCCCAGAAAGAACACCAGCCAACCCATCAAGGAAAGCAAGCTACCAGAGGGAAGCAGAACTCACATCTACCACAAGGCTAAGCAACATGAAAACCACCTGACAGAAGATAGCAGCGACATCCTCAGAGGTGGAGCAAGAGCCAAACAAGCCTAACACTCAATCAGGCAAACAGACAACAACATGATCACCCTCAGAATCTTCATCCCCATCTCCTCCACCATCAGGGATTTTCAAAAATCACCCACCTCCTCCATTCCCGCTTAGAGCCATTATATTTATTCACCGTAATAGTTGATTGGAATCACAACAAATATTAAGTTATACATTATATATTATTTATTTTCCAAATTTATATGATTTAAATATAATATTAATAATTAATCAATACATTTAAATTGCTTATTAAAATTTATTATATAAACAATATAAATGCATCTATATATTTAATATTTATATAATATAAGTATTAAATGTATACAATAAATTTATTAATATATAATATATATTAAATAAAAAATAAATATAAATAAATAAATAATTATAATATAAATATAAATTGAATCTTTACTTTATAAAAATAAATAGTCATAATTTGATACATTCCATAGATACTAGTTAATATCTATTTCATTAGGTTCTTCATTATCTAAAGCTACCTTAATACTATGAGCTAGGATGTATGCACATGTACTCCTATAACACCTCTCTAGTCATAATAGGTGCATTACAACCACACCTAAAAGACATGTCACAGATTGCTAAAGTTTTATTTTCTTGGATTTGAATTGTTTTTTGGTTGTTAGTTGCTTTATTTTATTTGACTTAACTTGACCCATAACTATCACTAAGGTCTCTATATCATATAAAATATCTTTAATTATGGTTGGTTTTTTATTTTTTATGATTTTGTCAAATTGTTTGCCAAATCTAGATCTCTTCATTTATGAAAGAAAAGAGAAAAATAATATGTTTAGTTTACTTGAATAAAATAAAATATTATTCTATGCTAAGCATAAATCAAATATACAAATTATATAAATATTTAGTATTAATCTTAAGAATCAACCTGAGTATAAGATTTCAACACTTAGAATCCAAATTTTAATTGAATTCAACACTTAGCATATCCATTAATATAGACCAACTCAAGGCCTCTTATTGAATCTTGTGATAGAGATTTGAGTTAAATAATTATTTTACTAACTTATTTTATATTTATTAATTAATTTGACCTATCTAGGGTAAAATACTGGTTTGTAAAGTTCACAATGTGGCTAATTTTGTGATAGATCAACCAAAAGAAAGTGATTTCATGAGTTCATGTATTTCTAAACAATGTTCAAGTTATTCTTCTCACAAATTTTATGATTTACATAAATTTATGACATGATAATTTGAAGGGAAGTCTTAGGTTATTGTTGTTGCAAATTTTGTGACTTGTTTAAGTTTGCAACAAAGTTATTGAAGGGTACATGCAACAAGATGGAGGACCAAAAATTGGCCATGCAACATTTTGGCCCTATCTAAGTCATAAAGTGAGTGTGTTATAATACACTCACATTTTTCTTCACATAAGAAAGAAAAAATCAAGAGGTCAAGCTCATTTTAACTCAACCTCTAACTTGTAAAATAACAACCTACAACAGGTTGGAGGAGTGCACTCACATTTGGGAAATTACCATTTCGTCACTAATTTTCCATCGAATAGCCACCAAAATGCTGCCACAACATCCTCGAGGTTAAGGAGGTAAGTTTTCTTCATTTTTTTAGTGTAAATTTTTTATTAAATAGCTAGATAGATATGGTTTTGAGTAAATGTTGTTTAATTTATAGGAATTCAAAATCCCCCAACAATTGATGAAAACCCTCATTCCCCAATTCATGGAAACCCTAGTGAAGAACAACCTCAACAAACCCCTCCAAAAAAATTTCAACATCCTCCTAGGACACACAAAAAAATATTAGCACAAATAAAAAATAACAATTTTTTTTGAGCTAATAATTCAAAATTTGAGAGATCCATCGGTAACAACCTCACATTGCTCTACCCTTGCCACTTCACTGAAATATATCATCTCTAACATAGATTTTGTGAGTGGCCAAATTTACACTTAGTCAAGTGAGAGGGAAGAATCAAGATAATATTATTTTGACAAGTCATCTTGTGAACAAATAAAAAATATTGAAATATGACTTGTGTGTTGCTCGTTGATCCATAAACAAATGGACCCATACACGATGCTTGCAAGAGGTTCCCTATCCATTGTTTCCACCACTAAGCGATAAGGAATAATTTTTGGGATAGGTGGTGGATGGTTTTTTACCATCCCCCATTTAATAACAATGAGTTCCTACAATAATTTTTGAGGAAACTCTATTGCTAGTTTGTCCTCGATGAGATCCCAAATTACTTCAACATGCGACAACTCTAGGGTAGAGGTGAGGATTCTACATAGAATGGAGTGGGGGCATGACCTACCCAAAACCAAGCACCGAGACCCCTTGCTAGGCTATATATTGAGAATGGCACTATCCCTCCCATAATGAAGTAGGGTATTGAGGTCAAAATCCTATAGTTCATTATCTCGTTCACTCAAATTGTTTTATAGCATACTGGGCCTCTAGCGTAGGATGATGTGGGTGAATATTCTAGGTTTTGGCATTCACCTTATGTCAAAATTATGGGTCTATTTGTAATTATGGAACTAGAGAGGATCAAAATGCACATGTCCAATAGCAAGATACATCTTTATTAGATCAAATTATCTTGACAAATGAGCTATTGAATCAAACATTTGGTATTGATAGACATGTAAATTTGAACAAGGTCAAATTCAATTTATTGTATTTTATTTTTAATGTAAGATTAACTAAATTACTAGATTGATTGTAATAAAATTTCAAGTTCAGAATGTTCACCTTGCATTTGGCGGCCCTCCAACTTCCAATTACATGATGATATCGAGTCCATAAGTATGTAACTAGTAAAGAAATAATTTAAATATAGTACATGTCAGTAGTTTAACTTTGTATGATTGGTAATATTATAACCCATATTGGATGTTGAATAGGTTAATGTTGGGCCTTTGCCATTGTTACCCCCAATTTCGATTAACCCAATTATAAAACTTTCACATCAAACTCATTATTAAGCTGATCTGAATCATGTTTTGCAAGTGTTTATGGGTTAGCAAGAGTATGTGTAATTGAGGTTGTCATCTAGAAGCTTTATCCTAAAACTTTTGAGTTGTGTCTCCTGTCATTTTTTTGTCAAGACCATCTCAAAACATCTCCAATTTTGTGTCTTATTCCAAAAAAAAATTTATTATACATTGTTATATCAGAAATTGATTAGGTGGATTGGTCAAAATTGTGAAAACAATTAAATTTCATAAATTTTAAAGGTTCATGCAAAAATATTTTATGGACGTAATCTTAATTATGTCATGTCAAATGTGGCTGGTTTTTGCACTAACCCACTTTCCAGTTTTTGAAATATTAAATCTTTGATTTTTGTTGGTTGATTTGCAGAAACTATTAATTAAAGGTTTATTCAGTCTAAATGGAACAATAATTCTAGATTTTGATCATGATCAAAGTATTGATAATGTAACAAAGTTTCACTGAAAAATACTCACCCAAGCAAAAGTTATATATGAACCACGTTTGCTAGTTCAATGGTTTATCAACACTTTCCAAAGTTAATCCAATAAATGAGTTTTAAATCTCTGATGTTGTGAAGTTAGAGAATTGTACATCAGCTTCTAGGTACTGATAAGGATAATTAATCTGAGATTTTGGTGAGTAAATTTTTTTTGAAAGAGCATAAGTTTAAAGGAATATGAATTCTTAATGCCACCTAAAATACCAATAGAGTTTGTCAACAGGCTTAAAGTTTGAATGTGATTATTAACACTTTTGAGATTTATAATTAAGAATCGTGATTTTGTGAAGTTGCAAACTGCTCCTTAACACCAAATTCAAGTGGAGGTAAAGGTCAAATAACTCAAATTTAAAAGTTATTCTTATAGGCATATCGGTGGTGTCAATCAAGTTATCTAACCATCCTCAAACAATCAACAATGGGTTATTGACTCCTACTTCGAATGGCAAATGCAACTTATGAACTTGTGAAAGGAGACCCAAATACCGATACACAAAGGTGAGTTAGTTATTATTGGTAGTCTTCTCCAGATTGCCAACTACCTCCAAGTTTCAGCTGAAAATGATGGAGCCGATGATAACAGGAAAGTTATAAGTTAACAACTTCATATTTAAAACCGAAACAAAGAGGCTCAAATCAGTCGTAGAAAGAGACAAATCTTGAGTGGTCACTAACGATTATAGCCCCACTCGTATGTGCTAACTTGAGTGAAACTTGCACGGATATGTGCACAATGGAGTTGTTAAAAAGGCTTTAGAAATTTTCAAGCAAATCCAATTGGCATTTTCTTGAATGTTTGCTAGCCTCCTCATTGTTTTGCACCGAAGGGGGAATGCTGGAACAATATGAGAGCATCTGTCAAAGCATAAAATACAAAGAAATATTTGCAGATGTTATCATCATGACTAATCAAGTCTCAGAATCAGGGAATTGCTAATTCTTAATGCTCAATGGTTAACAAAGACTATCATGCAAGCCTTGAGGAATTCTTGTTTGTTTGATCCAGTCACTTGGATCCTTCTCCTCAAAGACATTACCATCACTACTGTCCTCTTGTGTCTATATTGTTGATACAAGAGACAATCCAAGGGTGTCAATCCTTCTCAAGAGTCATTGATCTTAAGACTATCTTGGATAAAACAAATTTTGGCTTTTATATTTCTTGTTGTCTTGCATTTGGAAACATTTTGATCTCATGAATGGGTGACAAAGATAGCAATGCAAAAGGTGTTGATTTCTTTCTTTTGGATTCAGATTTCAATGTGAAAGGAATATGGGAGAAGCCAGGTCAAATTCCAATCTTTGGATATAATTTCTAGTACCATACATTAATCAGTTCATAATGGGTAGCACATGCAACATTTTGGAAAGGACAAAATCACCGATTGCAAACTGATTTTCAGGATCTACCAATAAAGAAGGCTTAATCATGTGAAATAAACATAGAGATGAAATCAAGGGTGCATTGAGTAATAACCAATGCTAATACAAGTGTCAAATAATTTACCTATAAAAAATGGTTTGGCTACTATAATTCTATTAGAGCTATTTGGTCAAGATAAAGAATATTTGTTGAACTTACAAATTAGTTTAGTCCACCATCAATGTGGAAAAGAATTATATAAAAATTGGGTCTAGGTCATATTTCTAGTTACAAGATAAGGAATTGATCTCTAAAAGGGATCTACTAAAGAGGTTCTTGACACTTTCAAAATAAATACAATTGACCAGTGTAAAGTCAATCCGACAACCTTTATTAACATCTCCATGTTGGTATTAAATTGGGAAACTTTGGAGTTGTGTATGGATATCCATAAAAGATTAAATAATAATAGTTTTTCTTCAATTCAAAGCTTGCTAAGGAAATTATAATTAGGTTCTATGGAAGGACAGGGTGGTCATTAAATAGAGTTAAATTGCATGTCCCTGAAAGTTAAATTGTCAGTGAATAAGTAATTCCTTGGTTCAAAGAAGATACGGTGCTCAATTCAACAAGACCAATAACTTGTTCTTTCTTCTAAAATTCCAAATTTCTAATTTTCTTTTTTTATAAAAGTGACTAATGTCACTTATTATAACTAAAGTTAGAAAAAATAGACCTTGTTCCCAAAAAAGTGATATAAAACATAACCAAATAAGGTTTATTGTTTTTAAATGCATTGTATTTCAGAAGGGTAATTGCAGGTAGTTACATGTGGTTACAATTTAGTTATCAAGGAAATCCTATAAATACAAGGTTATTTGTATTGTATGGGGGATTTCACAGAGGAAAAACTTTTAAAGAGATTTTATCAGAACTTTTAGCTTGACACTTTGTACCTAAGGATTTTTGAGATCATATAATTTCATGAAGATAATAAAGAATGCATTTGTTTCCTATGTCCTAAATGTGTTTCTAGATTATTATTGTTGATTTCTCATATGTTAAATTGGTAACCCTTTATGTAATCATAAAAACCATTAGGACAATTTTTAAACAATCTATAAAATTGATGAAGCACAATCATATCTTGGTATCTTGGTTTGAATGTGTTGAAGTAATTTATCTCTTTGTATGTTAAAATTTGTTATCTTTCTTTCATCATCATTGCACATCAAAACACACATTTGTTGGAAATTGAGAGGTTGTCATTGATGTCAACAAATAGTGGGATTTGGATAACTATCACAATGAAATTTTGATGAATGTCTACTCTGGTAATGGAAGTCTGTTAATCCGGTATCTTGGTCCGGATTATCCTATCTTGTAAGATCTACTTAGAATCTGATAATATGTTCTATCTTGACATCAGTTGCATCTACTGACATGGTTTCAGCTGACTAGGTTGTTTGGTTGGAAAGGTATAGTTACTAGTAGTTTTGGAAACAGTGTTATACTTATACACTAGCTCTGTACGTCAATTTTTTGGTCTAGATTCCATTTCAGAAAAAGATATCATTATAGGACTTTGTACATAGATTTGAGACTACAAGATGCATTCTACATTGGAGTTTCATAATGATATGTGAAGGCATTTGAAAGATATGAATGCCAGTATTCTAATCTGTAGTCTATAGTGAGTTTTCATACAATACACTAATGTGGGAGACTCTGCATTTTCTCATACTTGATTATCTTATTGTGTGGTGTTGAAGATAAGTAGCTCGATGTCCTGTAAGGGATAATTCAATATGCTAACAAGTTTTTGTGTTACACCTTTTATGGATTGGATATATGTTTGGAGTTTTTGGTCTAACTTCAACCGACCTAATTATGTGTTAATATTGAGAAGTTTTTTGTTAAAGGGATCTATCTTAGGTTCACACCGACTACTTATATGAGAAGATGAATATGTTTTTAGGATAATGTTGATAGGGTTGAGTGTGATTTAAGGTTTCCCTAATTAGGCCAACCTAATAAGTGAAAATGGATATATATATATATATATATATATATATATATATATATATGTAAGACACTTTTGTAGAGAGGCATAGGGTAGTAGAGAGAGTGAAAGATACATGAAGATAGAGATGAGAATGTATATGTGATAAATTGTATGGATGAACAAATAAGTGTGTTACTTATGTATTGTGCTTCACCGTAACTAAACCCTAGCACAAGGAAGGTGCATTTCATCATTTCATACTTTTGGTAGTGAGCCATATCATTTTGTATCTTGGTAGTGACCCAGATCATTTTGTATTTACTTTAGGCTGTGAGCCTTTAAAGGATAGTGAGTTATGGCAATGATCCCTTGTAATATTCTATATCCGGATATATTATATTGTGAGCTAAGCCTCACTGTGGTTTTTCCCATTTTTGGTTTTCCACGTAAAAATATTGGTGTTCGTGAGTGTTGTTGTGTTGTCTTGATTCCATGTTTTCTTGTTTTGATTCAATCAGATTTGTGATAATGTTTAAATAGATTTTATATGTGAATGGTTCTATGGAATACTAATTCACCCCCCCCCTCTCAGTATTCTAGATGTTCAACAATTGGTATCAGAGCTTGGTTCCTCTGAAGAAGCCTAAAAGCTTGGGAAAGGTCCTGAATTTTGAATATATGGAAGAAAAAAATTCTTATTCCTCCGGAAGTGATCTTTGTTGAACATACAGAAGAAAATAAAGATTTGAAGGATATGCTGAAGGAAGAAAATGAGTGTATTAAGAATCTGAGGGAAAGATATGGAGAAGTCGGTGATCAATTAAAGAAAGCGGATGAGAACATCATCGGACTGAAAGAACAATTGGAAGAAAAGAGAAAGATTGAAAATTGTCAGAAAGTTGTAATTCAAAGGAAGATGGATGAATGTGCAAAGCTTGAGCAAGAAATGGTAATTTTGAAATCAGATATGGAAAAGGCAAAAAGACATGAGGATAAATTCAAGGCAAGCACTGTAATGCTTGATGAGTTCATTAACTTTCAGAGACCTACTATGGATAAAAGTGGTTTAGGATTTGAAGTAGGACAAAGTTCAAAGATGAACCGATCTCTTGACATGAAGATTCAAAGCGATGGTGGACAGTTCAAGAATCTAAGGAGAAATATCGGAAGGATTCCTATCAGACAACCTAATTCTCAAAGGTATTTATCTTTTAATGGTGTATGTTATTCTTGCAATAAGTTTGGACATAGGGAAAAAAATTATGAAAATAAAATGAAGTAGAATAATGGAATGGATGGAAATACCTTATCATTCTCCGGTCAATGTTTTGAATGCAAAAGAATTGAACATAAAACTAAAGATTGCATAAATTAGAAATTGAATAAGACAGTTTATCCATTTAGTGGCTACTTTTATCACTGTAATTCATTTGGACACAAGGCTAACCAATGCAAATATAGATTGAATAAAAGAAAAATCAGATGGAAGAATGTTTTCTTTATGATTGTAGCAATTCAGAACATTTTGCTAGAGACTATAGAAGCAAAAACATGAAAAGTAACAATATGGTAAAGAGATGTGAACTAGTCATTAAGTTTGATCCAGCAAAAGTGAAGAAGGAAATGGAAAGAATTTAGAGAAGGGAAGGAGAATCTAAGCAAGAAAAATTAGAATCATCAGTCTTTTCTATGCTATCCTCCAGTGTAGACACTCTCGTAAAAAATTAATTCAAGCAATGGCTAAGGGGGAGCAATAATCAGAACATTAAATAATGCCTCTTTCGATAAATAATGGCATATCATGACATAAGTGCATTTATTAAGGTTACGAATTCAAGATTTCATGTGAAAGGAATTTGCAAAAATACATGTGTATTCCACAGAGTTTGAAAGGATGGAAATGTACATAGATTTCGAGGTGATCTACTTGCGGTCTGAATCATTTATTTTAGAAGCATTTGGGATGAAAGAAATAAATTCATATACGTTAAGGAAAACGCATTCGATGAAAAGCATTTGTAAAAGAGGAGAAGCATGGAAAGAAAGCTTGATCAAACCATCTGAGAAACTTCATACAACAAAAATTTAGAATCTGGTCTTGGTGGATAAGGAAGAGGTAAGTTGCTATTGCTATACACTATTTCATCTGAATTATTTATCGAATTTTGTTGAATACAATGGATATACCTCGAATTATAGAAAATTCAGTAAGACCAGAACCAGAACTCAAAATGTACCCTATTAAAACCTTGGAACTTGATCTTTTGGGTGCTTTTTCGGATATCCCTCTTGGTATTATATCGATTGAAGATGTTGGGGTATATATTTATAGAAATTTGGAAGAATCTACCTACAAAAAAACTCACCTATTGTGGGTTGAAGAATTAATTGGAAATGATTTTATCCTAAAATTGGAATGCAATGTACTTTCGAAAATGAAATTGGATGTATGGAACAATTTTTCGGACTTTAGTAATGAAGAAAGGTGTATTAGAATGGCTCTTAGCATATTTCATGGTGAGTATGTGTGGCTTGATGAATTATATATGATATCTAGAGATGTAATCAAGGAATTTATTGGCTTATCTTTCTCTGGACCAACTCCTAAATGCAATTTTGATAGGGAAAAGGTTTAATAAGGAACACACATGTTGAAATCACTAACCCAACAATTCAGTATGCAAGTTTAGTTATTTCTCAGATAATCTTTGGTGACAATGACATCTCCACTACTGCAATTGATCTTGCATTGGATATGGTTGAAAAAATAATAGAATATGGCCTCTGTGAGTTGCTCTGACAACAACTGTTGGAGAATTTGAAAGATATCAAGAAGAAGGAAGGTACAATTAGATATGGTACATTGGTTTTATGTCTAATTTTCTATTTTATGAAGGAGGTTCCTGGAATAGGTGAGGTTAGTTGGGAGAATACCATACCGGTATCTCATTATATTGAGGAAATTATGAGAAACATTGGGGATTTGGATGCACAAGGAGATGCCCTTGTTGCATTCTTTGGAAAGTTTCAAAGGAAAATGAACAAAAGAAGGAAAGTTCCCAAAGAATTGGTCACAAAATATAAGAATGATGTAACCTTTTTGGTAACCACTGATAGTTGCATTATTAAGGTAGTTGAACCAAGGAATTCATGGATACTTGAGTTTGGATATGAGATTGAGAAAGACTATGTTGTTGGTTGCATTGAATTGTTGATTAATAGCCCCCGAGACCCTAGTAGACCTAGGTTTGGAACCTACACTAAAGTAGATAAAGCTCTTGAAGAATCTAGATTAGTCTTTGGTAAATCATTTTCTGCCACTGGAGAAAAGAGAAAGTCACTAATATTCATGCATTAGTATCTCAGGTTGAACCTGCTCTAAGAAGACTCAAGCAACTAGCTAGAAGGACACATTTTTAGGTAGCTCCTAGTGTGGTCACTAGTTCTTCACAGTCCACTAAAGAAACCTCAAATGAATTAACTAATATATTAAATGAATTAAAGAGCAAAGCAGTAAATGACATGGTCTCTTGGGTTGAAGATAAAGGATTGTTGGAAATTGTAGAGAAGTGAAAGTCTACTCACAGCATGGAGCTTGAAAGACTCAAATATGTTCAAGAGTGTGAGAAAGAGGTCAAGAGTCTATTCACATTCTGTTGGAATTGGCCTAATGCAATTCAAAGACTCAAAGATGTTGAGAACACAATTGAAACCTTGATCAAGTTTTCATCTTGCACATTTGATCCTACTCTTGATTTGGATGATCAAACCTTGTACGGATTGACAAAGATGCATGAAGAATACCTTGCATCGCATAAAGGGAAAGGATAGATGGTTGAACAATATGGGAAGCTCAGAGATTTAATCAAGACTATGTATACACTTGTCTATTATGCTCTTTTAGTAGCTGACAGGATTTTGAAATCAAATGTTATTCCTAAAATTGTGGTTGAAGGAAAAAAGGCTTTAGGATGAAGGGAGATCGAAAAAAGGCTTTAGGATGAAGGGAGATCCTCATGGATAGGGATTCTTAGCAAGTTTCAAGGATCAACCACCTTTGGTTGATCATGCTTAGTTGTCTTGGATGTACTACTCAGGGGGAGTGTTCAAGTATGCAAAGGAACTGTTAAAGAATTAAGATTCCTTTCCTTTGCCATTGATGTCAAAGGGGGAGAGAGAGAGAAAGAGGTATCATTTGAAAACAAGAAAATTTTGTAAAATAATTTTTGGAGAGAGAGGTATTATGTGAATAGTTTTTGGGGAGAGAAAATTGAAAATTAGAAAGAAGCATTTTGATGGCTTTCACATTGTGTGTTGCCATCAATGACAAAGGGGGAGATTGTTGCAAATTGAGAGGTTGTCATTATGTGAATAGTTTTTGGGGAGAGAAAACTGAAAATTAGGAAGAAGCATTTTGATGGCTTTCACATTGTGTGTTGCCATCAATGACAAAGGGGGAGATTGTTGCAAATTGAGAGGTTTTCATTGATGTCAACAGATAGTGAGATTTGGAGAACTATCACTTTGGAATTTTGATGACTGTTTGTGTTGGTAATGGAAGTCTATTAATCTGGTATCTTGGTCCAGATTATCCTATCTTGTAAGATCTGCTCAGAATCTGATAATATGTTCTATCTTGACATCAATTGCATCTACTGACATGGTTTCAACTGACTAGGTTATATGGTTGGAAAGGTACAATTACCAATAGTTTTGGAAACAGTGTTATACTTATACATTGGCTCTATACGTCAGTTTTTTGTCTGGATTCCATCTCATTAAAAAGATATCATTATAGGACTTTGTACATAGATTTGAGACTACAAGATGCATTCTACATTGGAGTTTCATAATGATATGTGAAGGCATTTGGAATATTTTAATGACAATATTATGATCTATAGTCTATAGTGATTTTTCATATAGTACACTAATGTGGGAGACTCCACATTTTCTCATACTTGATTATGTTATTGTGTGGTGTTGAAGATAAGTAGCTTGATGCCATCTAAAGGAGAGTTCAATATGCTAACAAGTTTTTATGTTACACGTTTGATGGATTGCATATATGTTTGGAGTTTTTGGTCTAACTCTAGCTGACCTAATTATGTGTTAATATTGAGAAGTTTTTTGTTAAAGGGATCTATCTTAGGTCCACACCAACTACTTATATGTGAAGATAAATATTTTTTGAGGAAAATGCTAATAGGGTTGAGTGTGATTTAAGGTTTCTCTGATTAGGCCGACCTAATTAGTGAACATGGATATATATATATATATGTAAGACACTTTTGTAGAGAGACAAAGGGTAGTAGAGAGTGTGAAAGTTAGATGAAGAAAAAGATGAGAATGTGTATGTGAAAAATTGTATGCATGAATAGATAAGTGTGTTATTTATTTATTGTGCTTCACTGAAACTAAACCTCAGCTCAAGGAAGGTGCATTTCATCAGTTCATACTTTTGGCAGTGAGCCATACCATTTTATATCTTGGTAGTGAGCCAGATCATTTTGTATTTACTTCAGGTTGTGAGCCTTTCAAGGACAGTGAGTCCTAGCAGTGAGCCCTTGTAATATTCTATATCTAGATATATTATATTGTGAGCTAACCCTCACAGTGGTTTTTTTCATTTTGGGTTTTCCACGTAAAAATACTGGTATTCATTAGTGTTGATGTGTTGTCTTGATTCCATGTTTTCTCTTCTTGATTTAGTTAGATTTGTGATAATGTTTAAATGGATTTTATGTGAATGGTTTTATGGAATACTAATTCACCTCCCTCTCAATATTCCGAATGTTCAACAAAATTATGTTGAAAAACTCTTGTAATTTGTCATAGTATGTGAAATCCCAATTGGTATTCCTATGTCTACCACTAAGGTTTCTATTTTTCATTTTTCTGTAGTTTTTTCCATTTCCTTTATGTAATTTTAGGTTAAAAGTAAAAAAACTACAAATATCCCTTATCATATAAGGAATTTTCCCCTCTCAAATTTAGAGGAAAGTTGTTACCTTAATAAAAATTCTCCAACTATTGGAATTATTGTCATTGCTCTTCGAGAAAACAAGGTCATTTTTGGAGAAACAATCATAGTGAAAAATTATCTCTTTGATTTGTTGGAATGTATTTTCCACTTTCCATTGGGTGAGTCATAAAATATTTCAAATGAAAAATTTGTTTACCAATAGGTTTTTGGTGACTCTACTGGAGAATTGAACAACACAGATAAATTTGTTATGGTTTTCCTATTTATGCATCTCATTTCTTTCTTCATGACTAATTATGGTATTTCCACATCATAACGACATTTCAGTTGTGCAACTGAACCTTGATTGGATGCATGTAGAACAAGAAGATATTAACTCATTGTTGAATACTCTAGCTTGGAAATTTAGGATAAGTGGACAACAATTTTTATAATTTTTAAAGCATGAAGAAGAGTTAGGAGGGGAGATTAGAAGACTTTTCCAAGGAGATCAATTAGTTATGATTGAAAAAATTGTTGTGTGAGCAAGGTGAAAGAGACAAAATCGAGGCAAACAAGTACAAGGTAACCAACTTGCAAAACTCCCTCAAAATCATCTGCTTAATTAAAATACATTGTCTAGCAAAAGATACATGCGAGGAGAAAAAAGTAAAGGTGTTCTTGATCTAGAGTTTTAATAATAACAAAAGATAATCTTTTCCACACCTTCTTCCTCTTCAAGACAAAAGTTTAAATCTACTAGTAGGCCCACATCACCTACTAGAACTATGCCCTAGCCTTCAATTTTTCAAGATTTGGTATTGCACGAAATAATATCACATTTAGTGATAAATTTTCAGCCTAATATACCATAAGCTATGGTTCAACTAGTGCCATGGGGAGAAGTGATTGGTCCCATAGCCTTAGGGAACCATTTACATGATTTTCCTCTAGGATCCAAAATATTTTTACTAAATTCATTGGTGATGGAAAAGTCTCGATAGATGAACATATCAACACTTTCTTTGTTGCGTGTGTTGTTCTTGGAGTCATGCACAAGAATGCTTATATCCATTTGTTTGTGGAGTCTTTAACTAATGTGGCAGCTGATTGGTTCTATCATCTACCAACCGAGTCTATCACCACATGGGTGGTGAAGTGACAAAAAATTGAAAAAAGTTTCAAAAGTGTTGAGGATGAACATATGCTATTAGCACAACTAACTTAGATGAAAAAGGAGATACATGAACCTATGAAAATTTTTATCTCTTGTTTCAACAAGATTGTCAATAGAATAGAAAATAATAAAAGGTCTAATGAAGAATAAAAAATGTTTCTTCATTAATGCTCATCCTCCCGATGTAAGCTTTCAGTTAAAGAGAGATCATGTAGCTAATTTGCAAGTAGCTAAAGAAATGGCAATAGAGTTTGAAGATGACCTGCTAAGTGTGGGGAAGTGGAATAAATATTTATAGAAGGGGAGAGGACAACAAGTAAACCCTATCACTACATATCCCATGGTATGAAAATTGGCCAATAGTTTTCTTTTGTTGAAAATGAAACTCCCATAGAATTTGTCTCCTTTGTATCAAGACATTATGAGGAGGAATTATGTTTCATCAGTAGAATAGATAGTCAAAACTTCCTCCTCTACAAAGATTAGCCATTAAACATCCATCTTCAAGAAATCACCATACAACTGCCATGTGTGATTTTTATTTGACAACAAATCACGATGGTTCTTCATGTCCATAAATGGCAAGGTACATGCAAATGAATCAAACTAGCGAAAATATGGAAGATTACATTGCTACTGAAGATGAGATGAATTAACAGTCTAGCCAACTATCAATAAGCTTTCTTGAATATAAATCTAACAATGAAGTAGAATATTACATAATATAAATAATTATTCTTCCAACATTTTTACAAGGAATCAATGCCAAAAGCAAGAAGATAGTGCCAAAGTAAATATTGATACTTCTACCAAGGATACAAACATCATGCCTAAATGCATTCTTTCTAGAAAACAAAACCAAGAAGATCTCTCATCATTTGATAATGTTGAACAAGGTACAAAAACCACTTTGTCTTGGATCCTTTTGATGATTCTTTTGATTTTATTAAATATTACAAAAATACAAAAGTGTAAATATCTTAAATCATGGAGTATCTCAAAACTAACTCTCATAAGTTGGAAAATTTAGTTTACTGCATTGAAGGGGATCCTAAATCTCCAAAATTCACCATTCATCAAGAATGATATGAACCTGAGAATAATGATAGCACAATTTAACTAGTTTTAAATGATATTCCTTTCATCCTTGTAGCTAGTTTAGATACACCCAAAATACTTTATATATCTCTATATTTAGCTGGATGCAACCTTAGTAACTACATTGATTTTGGATCTTCAGAAAATGTCATACCTTCTAATGTGGCTTGTGCTTTAGGTCTTTCATTGAATAAAACTTCTAGAAAAGTTAATCCTATGGAGTCAAAACAAGTTCTACATGTAGGCCAAATAAAATATGCACAAGTTACCTTGGTAGCATACCCACAAAATAAATTAAAGCTCAACATTTTGGTGGTTGATGTCTTATCCAACTATCACAATTTGTTAAGCAAAAGCTTTTATAAAGACCTAGGAAATGCAAATCAATTGGACTAGTCTCACGCTTCGATTTGGTAACAAGAAAGTTCATCTTAACCCCAAACCTAATGTGAAATACACTATTTTAAAGTCAGATAATCCAAGTTCTGAGATTCTCTATGTAGAAAATAGTCTCGACACTTAAATGCTTACTTCAAAAGAAGAAGATATGTTTGAATTACTCATTTCTTAGATATCTTTTGAAATATGGACAATGAAATTTAATGGAAGTGTTACACCCCATTGTGCTATTACTGATTTAATTTTAGCTAGTTGTGTGAAAATACTTTAATTGTGTGTGTTTATGCTTTATGTATTTTAGAAATACAATAAATGAATGTTTGATTCAAATTGAAGTTATGTAATGATTTTGTATATGAAATATATGATGCAAAAGGTTGTAATTGATTCAACTAACTATGTTTTTTGTGTACTAAGTTGAATGTAGGGATAGATTTGATCGTTTGGAAGAGAGGGGAAGTATCACTCAGGAGAAGAGAATTGTTTTGGTAACCCTTAATGAGTCTTGTTATCACCTAAGTATGCACCCCTGTTAAGTTGCAAAAACTTAGCTTACTGGTGAAACATTGGATCTTTCTAGGTTTGTGGGTCGCCTATGATGGAAAGAACCTCCAGAGAGGGCTCCCTTGGTACTCACCTAGACTAACTAAACTAATGCTTGCTAAGAAAAGAGAAAAGGATTGTGCAAAACTGAAATCTAACTATGTGGGTGATGCACCAAATATGTTTTCTCAGGCTTAAGACTATTGTTTTAACACACAAAAGACCAATAACTCAGTTATTTCTACACAAATCAGATTAAACATACTCATGTATCAGTGTTTCATAGAGACGTTGAGTGATTTTCAGCCATAGAAGGAAGAAAAGATTGTTCTTAACAATTAGAAGTTGTTTTCACCAAAACACATACTATAACCTACACAAAATATGCTTTTCCTATTAAAAGGTGCCAAAATAAGACATAAATTTAAGGATTCATGCATGAAGTCACAAAAAAAACATCAATTACCAGTTGCATATATATTATAAATGTTAAATAACGTTGTTTATACATTAAAATGCATGGAATGTATAAAACACATTTCATATATGTTATATGTAAAGCGCAAAAATTAAAAGTGATAGTGCATAAAATATAGGAAATGTTTAAATGATTAAACATGTTGTTCAAATAAAGAATGCAACACTACAATATGCATAGATTTATTAAGCCAAGTAATACGTGGAAATAATATGTAGACAAAGGCAACAATATTAAGCGATGTTAATCTAAAACACATGAAACAACTTTGACTTAGTCTTTGAGCTAAATAGAAAACCAGGAAATAGGAAGCGTGGTGTTTTGGTGGCACCAAATTGAGAATAGCATGAACTAAATAGAAGTCTAAACCTGTAATGCAAATTCCAGATTGTGAAGCAATGTGAAATATATGAATTGGTCAAATAGGGAGTTGGCCAAATAAGTCAACCTATAGGAGACAACTTCCTTGCAATTCTAATTGTCATTCTTGTTATCCAATTGAAAGAGGTGAATCATTCACTATGGTTGAGTATGTGTTTAATGTGCATCAATTCAAGCTGCCACCTTTTATTATTCTTGTTGAGTCAAATTTTCTAAGCTGAGAAGTGTCAATCTTGATACCTTGCTTCTAGCCTTTAGTTTTTGATCTTTCTGTATAAATAGAGGTGCCTTTCGCTTCAAAGAGGATGTATTCTTTCATTCTAATTTTATGATTTTTTGAGTGTTACTCTACTGCAATATTGAGTTGTGAGTCAAGAGAGGATTTTAGTGTGAGATTAGTGAGGGTTTTAGAGATATTTATTTGTGGGAAATGGTTAAGGGAAGGATTTGCAAACTATTTGGTGGAGGTTGTGCTAGGAAACATGTTATATCAATTGGAGCTATCTGATTACAAGCATGCTAGTTCTCTACTTTACTTTTCTATTTTAAGTTGAAAAGATTGCTTGTTTTTACGAGTGTTGCTTGAATTGTTTGGAAATAGGAAAATAGATGTTTTTATGTTTGTTAAACCCATATAAGGAGATATATTAGCATATTATGAATGTAGGTATAAGTGCTTATGTGTTTTACTATAGACTATGTTAAGTCATACTTAAATAGTTATAGTTTTATTTTTAAGGAAGATTGTGAAGGTATGACTTACATTTCAATTTGGTTTACCATAGTGTAATGTTTTAGTAAGAGGAAATAGGTTATTCCTAGGGTTAGGATAATCCAGTGAAGGGGATAGCCTATGCATATAATATGTGTGGTCACTACAAATAGAGCTAGGAAGGTGTGTGAATAGGATGACTCTCACTCAAAATAACTAGTGTTGAATTCTTTGGCCAAAGTTGTGTAAGTTGTCACTATTTACACTGTCAATTCACTGTGATCCAGTTATGCATTCTAGTCTGGGATTTTCATACACGTAGGTTGTATCCACTGTATGGTAAAGTTCTAGTTTCTAGGACACAACACCAAGCTTGGGAAAGACTAGTATTATGGGGTTACCAAACCAATCTCTTTGTTGAAGGGTAGGGCCATCTTACCTGATAGGTAGATGTACGGGGGACCATACTAAGTCTGTGGTTGGTGGAAAAGTGCTTAAGTGATTCTTCTCCCCATTAGTTGGCAGCCAAGATTTGAAAGGGGATTACCTAGACCATATGTATTTCTAGTGCTAGAAGCTCAAAAGAGCTATGTATGAACTTTGTACCCATTTATATGGAAGGATGTAAACATGAATGCTAAACTTGAGTTTATTCAATATGGAATCAATATGATGGAAATATTTGTGAAATTACAATGAACTACAATGGAAGTTTGGAATAGTGTTTATTTCATATGTTCATGTAATTTACATTATGGAAAAGAAAAAATTATTATTGTGTTATGGCTTCATGGTTTATTCACTTGTGGGTTAAAACTTAGGAAACTTTTTGAGTAGAACATTGGGCATGTTACACATGGTATCAGAGCTACCGGGTTTAACTTTGGAACCTATGTGCTCGCTATGTTTTTACCTCCAACATTAAATGAGTCTAATGTTTGGAATTCTTGTTCTAGGATGGTGTGCTTAGGTTAATTGTAAGAAAGTTAGTGATCAGAAATGAGTGCTACCTATTGGCCAAGAAGGAAAAAGAAGCTCGTGTTTGTACCATTGAGGGAACCAACTATGACAACGCCATTTGGATAAGCGATACCGAGACATTCAATCATGCCTTATTATGAATTAGCCAAGAGAAGAGAAGGATGAGAGATGAAGCCAACTACAATCATTTACCTCATGTCTCTTCAAAAAAATTGAACTCATTATCACTCTCTAGGGATATGCCCTCAAAATGTAGTGTCAATCCAACTATGTTGTTTAGAGACCCTTGTGTTATACTAATGTCTGAAATTATTGTAATAGCCACAAGTGGCGATTCTAAGGGCTATGTACCTTGAAATTATGCATTGGAAGATAAATCCAAGGGATACTATCCTTTTTGGGATAGAGAAGAGCAAATGAGAAATAAACAAAAATATGAGGGGTACACCTCACACAGTTATGTATTTGAGAGTGAATCTGATGGATACTCTCCTCTTGATTATTTGAATAGTCACTCAATGTAAAACAAGGATATTGAAATCCTTATGAATAAATCATAATCATATTCTTATCAAAACTTGTGCATAAGTTTTCAATGAATTGTTTATATGTGAAAATATGCTCTTGTATGATGTTTTGGAAACAATAAGCAAACTTTCCTATATATAATTCCATGAAACCCTTTAGGTGTACTTCGACTTTGGAAAATGGTTAAAACTTGCACTAATCTTGGGGAAAGTCAGGAAGTAGGGCAGGGGGCTGAGAATGCTAAAGCCAAGTTGTATCACATTCTAGCAATGATGGATGAAACTAGGGAATGAATAGGGAACCTTAAACAAGAAGTGAGGGGGAAAGATAGAGTGGAAGAAGAAATACCAAATTATGATGAGGAAGTGCCTCAAGAGCAAGAGGAAGAGGGAGAAAATTCTCGAGATCACACCCATGTTAGTGAACATGAGACTTATAAAACACAATCTTAGTCCAAATCAGGAAATAGTAAGAGAAGATGTGTGGCAACTAAATTATCTAGGGATATGAGAAAAATTACCCCTCCCAAATTTGAAGGAAGTACCAGCGGAGATGAGGCTGAGGCTTGGTTGATACAAATGGAAAAATACTTTGATATTAAAAACTATTATGAGGTCACAAAAGCTATTTGGAGAGCCTTCCAGTTGATAGGAGAAGCTTCTAATTGGTGGATGAAGAAAAAGATGGAAGTAGGACTTAGTTCTTTAAGGCTAACCTAGAGTGAGTTTGTTGATTTTTTTTGGAAAAGGTGGTTACCCCAACTTTTCTATGATCAAAAGCTCACTGATTTCTAGAATTTAAGGCAAGGAGACTTGTCGATGAATGAGTACTAGAAGAAATTCACCCGTCTTTTGATGTATGTACCTATGTATCAAAAAGATGAGCAATTTCAAATCAGGAAAATTCATCATGGGGTTGAATAACCAAATGAGTGGAGAATTTGATATCCACGGTCCAACAACTATGGATCTAGTTTATGAGAAAGTAGTTAAGCAAGAGAAAAATCTTAAAGCTATCTCAATCTATCGAGAAAGGAATCGAAAGAAGTTCGATAGGCCTTCAGATAATCAAACTCCAAAGAAGTTTAGTGGAGGACCTGATTCTCAAAAGAAAGTGACAAAGAACCTCGAAACAATTAGAGTGAACCTAGAAGGGATCACGGAGGAAGAAACTTCAATAACAATACCAACAACGTTGGAGGAAATACCAGTAATACTGATAGGCCTGCAAGGAAAAGGGGACCAGTGAAAGGATGTTTAACATGTGGTGGGGATCATTATTCCATTAATTGTCCCAACAAGCCATCAAAATTGCAATCTCAATGACATTCTCTTCCTTCCCAACTTGTTGTATTCCAGCAGAAGATCCATGTCACTTTGGATAACCAGCAAGTTGAGTTCCAGATCACTTTAATAGAAACTCCAGGTACTTTGTTTGGTATACCTATTTTTATTCTTATTGATACTAGATCCATGAAATTTTTTGTTTCACCTAAAGTAGCTAGTCAAATTTCTAGAAAGGTTGGTTTTATAGAAAAGTCTTAGGTTGTAGAATATGCAAACCAAACAAGAGTTGAGGGTGAGGCAATGTCTTTTCAAGGCTAGGGTTGAACTTCCATGTTTTTCTACAAAGGTAAATTTGTACGTAGCACCCTTAGGATCTTATGATGTCATCTTAGGGATGAATTGGCTATGGAAGCATAGGGCTAAAGTGGATTGTCATGCTAAGACTACAGAATGCTTAGATGACATTGGTAATCAAGTATCTTTGCAAGGAACACCTAGGGAAATAAAATTGCGTCAAATATCAACTATGCATATACATAAGGAGAAGAAGAAAGGATTTCAAATCTTCACAGTTAAAATGGAAAAACTTGAGGCAAGTGAGGAATTCATTTCTCAAGAAGTTGAAGAAGGTGAAATGATGGAATCTGGAGAAACAGATATAGAAAAGTATCTTATACCAGGAATTACTTGGAATGCCTCCCAAGAGAGTGTTCGATTTCACCTTCAACCTTGTACCAGGAATGGAACCTATATCCAAGGCACCTTCTAGGATTACCACAATAGAACTCATGGAGCTTAAGGCACAATTAGAGGAGTTGTTGTCAAAAGGGCTAATTAAACCTAGTGTTTCACCCTAGGGAGCACTGGTAATCTTTGTAAAGAAGAAAGATGGTACACTCCACTTATGTATTGATTATCAGATTCTTAGCAAAGCTACGATAAAGAATAAGTACCCATTGCCACACATTGATGATCTATTTGATCAAATGCGAGGAGCAGCGATGTTTTCTAAGATTGATCTACGATCAGGTTACCATCAACTAAGGATCAAGGTTGTAGAAAGTTTTAAAACTACATTCAGGACTAGATACGATCATTATGAGTTCACATTCCTACCTTTTGTGCTTACAAATGCACCTGCAACATTCATGAACTTGATGAACAATGTATTTAGGGACTACTTGGATAGATTTGTATTGGTTTTCTTAGAAAATATTTAAATCTATTCCAAGAATGAAGAAGAGAATTGTAAACATTTAGATATAGTCCTACAATGGTTAAGAGAGCATAAGCTTTATGGGAAACTTTCCAAGTGCACCTTCTTCCAAAAGCAATTTTTGTATCTTGGTCACATGATTATGGTTGATAGAATCGCAATGGATCCAGCTAAGATAAAACGGTACTAGAGTGGCCAATGCCAAAGAGTGTACCTAAGGTTAGAATTTTTATGGGTTTAGCAGGTTACTATCAGGAGTTTTTTGCAAAATTTTCCAAGATAGCTTTTCCTATTACTTCATTGCAAAGGAGAGGGAAAAAGTTTGAGTGGTCTGAAAAGTGTCAAGCAACATTTGTCCTACTCAAAGAGAAGTAGAAAATGGCACTGATCTTGAAGGTACCCAATCTAGAGGACAACTTTATTGTCATTATGGATGCATTGGGAGAAGGATTAGGTGGAGTCTTAATGCAAGAAGGGTGAATCATAACTTATGAATCAAGAAAGCTAAAGCCCTATGAGAAAAATTATGTGTCACATGATTTGGAGTTAGTAGCAATAGTTCACACATTGCAAATGTGGAGACACTATTTAATGGGTAAACCATTTGAAATAAAGATGAATCATCATGGTCTAAAGTATTTTTTCACCCAACCCAAACTCAATGCACAACAAAGGACATGGTTGGAGCTGATAATCGACTACGACTTCAACATTAACTATATCAAGGGAAAAGAAAATCGGGTAGCCGATGCCCTAAGTTGTGTCATGCCTTGCATAACCACCCCATTTTATTCTAGAACAAAATGGGTCCCCCTCTTTCTCTTTCTTTTGTCACCTTTGGGTGTTTGGTTTGGTCTTAGGATTTCTTTTTGTTGGAAATATGTGTCTCAAACAATACAGGCTGAAACCTCCATTAGAGCCAAGTTGGTGTGACATCTTCATTGTCTGGCCGACTAGCAGCTTGATTCATTCTGGTTTGTACAGGTCGTTGTGACCTTGCAGATGTCTTGCTGAATGTTGTCACCATGGAGCTATCACTATGACAAGGAGTGTTCAGTATGACCTCTTAGCACTCGAGAGATCTCTGGCCGATAGGCCATTCAATCATGTATCGGGGAGACTCATGGTGACCACGGGCTTCGGGGTAGCTTATAGCGGCTCGGTGAGAAGTCCCAGCGAACAGTGAATGTCTTGCCGACAGGAATACATTTGATGTCTTCGCCATAACATAAGGGTCCCGATGTGATGTCTTAGCGATAGATGAAAGTCATGCCGACGGGGACACACTTGGGAGTCATTGTTGTAACACTAAGGTTTCGTTATGAAGTTTGGGCGATATGCAAATGTCTCACTGACGGAGGCTCAAGTGTTAGCTATCAGAGTAACTCAAAGTGGTTGGGGAAAGGTCTTGGCGAGACTGTTAAGTCTTGACGATAGCCGATGGCTATCGGGGTAACCCAAATGGTTCGGGAAGAAGTCTCGGCGAATGATGTATGTCTCGCCGATGATGAGGGTTCTTCAGCATAGGTCTTGGTGAACAGTGGACATCGATGTAACAATATGTGTTTGGTATGTTCTCTCAGTGAAAGATGTAAGTCTTGCTGACTATTCAATGGAGCCCGATATGACTTGTGATTTTGGTATAACCTTTGGTGGCTCGCTATGATCTCCTGGCGAAAGCGATAGGTCTGGGCGACTGCTTGGTGTTTCGGC
Source organism: Sequoia sempervirens (assembly GCA_007258455.2). NCBI lineage: Eukaryota > Viridiplantae > Streptophyta > Pinopsida > Cupressales > Cupressaceae > Sequoia > Sequoia sempervirens. The sequence goes on from VDFB02000017.1 coordinate 384,130,601, forward strand.
GCAACACTGAAAGCTCGATGGAATGTCTTGGTGATATCGGTTACTCTTGGCAACATCGATATGAAGGTTATGTGGAATCGGCAAGACACTGTTAGTGTCTCACCAAGATGCCAACACAGTGCAAATTATGTTGACCGAGTAAGATCGTCCTATGTGGAGTCTCATGGACCAATAGGAGAAGTCGAATCTGAACAGTTGGAAGAAAATCGGTTGTGATGGTTCTGTGAGGAAGTTCTACAGATAGAGTTTGACATGGATATACTCTGGGATTGCAGATTGTAATCGGTTGGTTGAATTGACAGATTGTTGAGTGATTGTATCAGTGGATGAATTATATTTTGTAGACTGTAACGTGAAGATTCCTGTACAAGAATGTTCATGGTGAATGTTGTTGTATAATGACACCAGAAAGATAAGTCTGGCATTTGTATGTAATCTCCATTACTGTAATACAAAGTTATTTCTCTTGGTGTGGTGGGTTTTTCTCCCATAAGGGTTTTCCCACGTATATCTGGTGTTCATGTGTGATTGTCAAATACTTTGTTTATGTTATATGTTTCATAGTGCATCTTAATTGGACTATAATTGTAAATTTTAAAGTGTATTTGCATTCTTCCTTGAGGTATTGACGTTAGGAGAATTGTTTTGCGCATCTGATTTTCCTTACACTTTTGTTTTCCTCCTAAGTCTATCTTTTGTTTTGTCAGATTTTGGTTCTGCCTCAGCCGGAGTTGGGTTTCTTTTTGTTAAAATTGAGAGAAATGATAAAAAATGATATATTTTATATGCTTTTGGGACTAATGGAGGCATTGTTTTGTAGGATTAAATCATACATCTGATGCTATTTCATAGAGAAGTTAGTTGGAAAACATGCCCCAATCGGATTTGGTATAAAACTCTTCAAAGAATAAAGTCGTTGAGACCCTCCAGTTGTCTTGCTGACTAACTGTTATGTTCTATTCATTTGAAATACACTTGTCGCCCAGAAATTTTAGTCGCCATGAGTTTTTATATATCTCTTCGACCCGAGGAAGTCACGTCGACAGTTGTTCACAAGGCCATCGTTGGGGGTGAAATGGTTTGCTTTCGGCGTGACCTTTGGTTGACAAATGAATCTCTCGCTGAAAGGATGTCATCGGGGAGATGTTTGGCTGACAAAGCGAGGTCTCACCGAAAGAAGTTGCACTCGCTGAAGGAAGTCTCGTTCGGTGTAATGTCTCACCGACAAAAGAGGTCTCACCGAAGGATTTTGCCTTCGGTATAAGGTCCTGCCAACTGCTGGTGGTCTCACCGAAGCGGAATGAGTTCAGGGTAATATCTCAGTGACATGGTGAGGTCTTCCAGAAATGAAATGGACTGAGCTCGCCCAAAGGAAGGAGTTCGGTGTGATGTCTCACTGACAGGGTAATCTCTCGCCGAGAGGAGGTGCCATCGGTATGATGTCTTCCCGACCTATTGTGGTCTCGTCGAAAGGGATATATGACTTCGATAAGACTCCTGGCCGAATGGTTTGTCTTTGATATGAGGTCCTGCCAACTGAAGAGTCTCACCGATGGTTTTAAATCTTCAGTGTGACTAATGGAACCCGCTATGACCTCCTTTCGACTGAACAATGTCTTGTTGAATGCGGATGTCTTGCCAACAGAGGAGCACAATGATATGACTCTTAGGGACTCACCGTGATGTTTGGCCGATAGCGATAGTATGGGTGTCAATATTGGCATATCAATATAACCTTGGCCGCTTGCTATGAACTCTTGTTGATAGTTGTATGCTATGCCGACTGCTACTGTGAAGCGTAATCGCATCGGGGAGACATGGCTAGTGTCTCACCGACATGCGATTTTGTTTGAGGAACTTTTGACTGCTTGGAAAGCTTACGTGGTGTGTTCCACCAATCAAAGGAGGTTAAAGGAAAACCCTTGGCAGTTTGACTGATTGACTATTCTTGTGAGGAAGATCAACAGAGCATAAACGACATGGAATTACTCTGAGATCAAAAGCGATGGATCGGCTCAGTGAACAATGGTGTAGGGATCTAACATCAAAGTTGAATGTTGTCTCTCAAGGGGGTCAACTTGCAGAAAGTTCTAGAGCAAGAAGAAAGCCGAAAGGAAGAAGAGGCCGGGAGTCTCAGCGACAGTTGTGGTGTCTACTGGCAAAGGTAGATCGACATTAATGATAATGCTTCAAAACATTCAAAATAGCTCTGCAAGGAAGTTCGAGGGTGGACACGAAGGCCAGAAGTTAATGTGATGGTTGCAAAAGATCTAAGGCCATCCTTGGAGCGATCCTTCACCAACATGGACATGGGGATGCACATTGAATGCAACATTAACTTCATTCCAAAAGATTGAGGGCCGACCCTTCTGAAGTGGGATATTTTTTGTAAACCCTAAAACAGGTGCCAGCACATTTTTTTTGGCACATTCTATATATATGGCAGTTTGCCTCTTTTTAGAGGGGGTAGAAAAAAAAAGGCAGTAGAGACCAGTAGGAGAGTAGAGGAGTAAGAGGGTAGAAATACTCAAGATTAGAATAGAGTAGGAGTGAGATTCAGTAGAGGCGGTAATTTATCTTTCAAGTTTTCTTAGTGTAGATGGAGATGATTTGAAGACATGGATTTTCTGTACACTGGTGATTGTGCCAGATTTGTAAATGTTGCTTATCTGTTTCACCAATAGTAGAAGCAACCAGATTTAAATCTACTTCATATTATGCTTCAGAATGGTAGTTATCTAGGGTTAATCATTTGATTTGCAAAGCTTTCAAGGAATGAAATTTTATTTTATGTTTTGTCTAAATGGTGATTTACAATTTGTTGTTGAAGTTAGCATTGTGAATGAATGAAACTGTGTGTTAATCACAAGTTAATTTTTTTCTCCAGTTTTAGTTAGGAATTCCTTGAAAGGTAACAAGTCTGGTTAAGTTGGATGAATTATCATTCTCTTCAGTCCCAAAGCTTTGATCTATCTTTTTCTGTTTCTTTAAAAACCCCAGTTAAAGTAGGTTCAAATTTATGTTTGATCTTAGAACAATCCACAAGCTCAACACCAGCAGGCCTCTTGAACATTATAGTTCACATCAACCATTGAGTGAAATCAGCATAGTCGAGAACTGATTACCAAGACCTTGGGAGTTAGATATCCATGCATTATTCTTTCTCTTTCAGGAGAGTAGAATAGTAATATTATGTTTACTGTTGTTGTGCACATGCAGACCATCAACAGGAAACTGGCGCTAGAAGTAGGGCCCATAAGAGAAAAATGGATAATAATGGGTTTTTCTCACTAGAAAGGTCCCGTAGAGTTCTTTGATTAGCTGAAAATCCACCACCTTTGATAGAACTCAAGACCTCGATAAGACACAAGATTCACAAGACTGGGGCAACCATCATACCACCCTTTTTAGCTCCGCTCACTCCGCCAGGATTTTCACCAATACCCTAGTGGATAGCTATCAATCCACCACCGAATCCATCTCAAGTGCCATCACAACTGGCTCAACCACCACCACCACCACCAATGGCATTTTTTCAGAATAATCCCTCTCCATTGGGGACTATTCCTAGAGGCTTTCATGATATGCCTAAGAATCCTGAGAAATTTTGTCCCAAATGCATTCATGGCGAATCAAGGAGTGTTGAAGAGCATATACAAGCTTTTAAGGACGCTTGTACCAGAGCTCAGATAGCTCACCATGATGTAGTTTGTAGGTTGTTCCCTTATTCCTTAGGGAATATGGCATACAACTGGTATCTAAATATTCCACAAGGTTCTATTCTAAGCTAGACAGACCTGGAGAATGCTTTCATTAATCAGTTCAGATTTTATGTGGATCCAGCCCTTTTGTTCCACCAATTTGCTACCATTAGGAAGGAGCCATGTGAATCCTTGCCCTTGTTTAATACCAGGTTTTAGCAAATGTATAAGAGACTACAAGACCCCTATCTAGTTGTTGAGAATAGTGCCATTCAAGCATACTTTAGAGTTATAGACCCTTTGATTGGCTTATTCCTACAAAGGACATATCAACCGACAGATATTGATTCCTTGTCTAAATTCTATCATCTAGCCATTAAGCTGACACAACAAATTAGTTCTCAACAAGGAATTTTGGGAGGAGGTTTTCCTTCAATGGGGTATCATATGTCTAGCCCAATCCCTTTATTCAATACTGTCCCAGGGATGTCTCCTTCCCATTATGGACATATGTCTGAGTTTCATACTCCACCTCCTGTTCCATTCTTTGCCAATGAAGCTCCTGACTTCCTTAAACAATCACAGGCTCATCACAGCCCACATGGTCATCGTAACCAAGCTGGAACACCAATTCATATCGGTCAACCACTTGTTGCTAAGAGTGTTGAGAGTGAAAAGATAGTTCAACTCACAAATGAGGTGGAAACCTTAAAGAAAACTCTATCTCAAGTCACAAATGACATGGCTCAGCTTAGATTGAACCCTTCTCAAAACCAAGGTAATTATCCTAATCAAAGCAATAACAATCAGGGTAATTGTAAGGAAAATCAGATGCGGAAACAATTCTCCTAACGTCAATACCTTAGGAAAGAATGCAGATATACTTTTAAATTTTACAATTACAGTTCAACTAAGATGCACTTATGAAACAGATAACAGAAATAGAGTATTTGAGAAACACACATGAACACCAGATATACGTGGGAAAACCCTTACGGGAGAAAAACCCACCACACCAAGAGAAATCACTTTGTATTACAGTAATAGAGATTACATACAAATGACAGACTTATCTTTCTGGTGTCTGTTTATAGCAGCATTCACCATGAACAATCCTATACAGGAACCTTCAAGTTACAGTCTACACATAATAGAATTCATTTACTGATCATACAACTACACAGCAATCCGTCGATGCAACCTTCGAACCAACCAACTGATCACAATCTGCAAACATAGAGTATATCCATGTTGTTCCATGTTCATCGAGCTTCCTCACAGAACCATCACAACGAACTACCTTCTAACTGTTCAGATTCAACTTCTCCTATAGGTCCACGAGACTCCACATAGGATGGTCAAACTATCAATAGAATTCGAACTGTATTGGCATCTCGGTGAGACACTAACAGTGTCTCACCGATGCCACATAACCTTCATATCGACGTCGCCAAGAGATATCGTTATCGCCAAGATGTTTCAATGAGTTCAGAAGACTATCGCTAGCTTTTGTCCTGTCGCCAAGACATATCGCTTTCACTAAGATGTCCCAATGAGCCTTCTTGTGTTACACCGAGCTCAGGAGACTATCGCTAAAGCATTCTTATGTCCCCAGGAGATCATACCGAGTTCCATATGTTATACCGATACTAGTGTTCTTATCGGCCAGACAATCGTCTTTCGCTAAGACCATATACCGAGTCATCAAAGTTACTCCGAAGACTTAAGTCATACCAAGCACCACAGGATAGTCAGCAAGACTTAGCATTATCGCCAAGACGTCTCTTCGAAACCCTTTGTGTTTCCCCGATAGCCAAAGGCTATCGGCAAGACATCCTCCAGTTGCTAAGAACTCTCCCTGAGCTCCTTTGTGTTACTCCGATGACCAACACTTGAACTTCCGTCGGTGAGACATTTGCACATCACTGAGACATCATAACGAAACAACCATTGTTACTCTGATGAACCCAAGTGCATTCCCGTCGGCAAGACTTTAACTATTTGTTGGGACTTCTCACCGAGCCGACATAGGTTATCCCGACGCCCGTGGTCGTCATGAGTCTCCCTGATTTACAATTGAATGGCCTGTCGGAAAAAGAATTCCACGCGATAAGAGGTCATAGCGAATATACTATGTCACAGCGAAGGCTCCAAAGAATAAGCATTTGGAAAGACTTCTGCAAGGTCACAGCGACCTGTTCAAAACTGAATGTATCAAAGTTGCTAGTCGGCCAGACATGATAAATGTCATACCAACGTTGCTCCAATGGAGGTTTCAGCCTGTATTGATTGAGGCATAATTCCAACAATCTCCCACTTGACGAAGATCATACAGGCACCTCCAGAGCACAACATAACTTACTGAAAATTATGGGCACTAAGGCCAATTGAACTAGCACACCACCTGAACTTGTCTGTGCTCACTGGCTTCGTCAATGCATCTACAACATTCTCCAGAGTATCAACCTTTACCAAACTGACCTTTCCATCCTCAACCATATCTTGTACAAAGTGGTATTGTACATCAATATGTTTCATCCTGGCAGGGAAAGTAGGATTCTTTGCTAGACAAATTGCACTCTGACTGTCACAGAAAATAGTTATTTCCCTGCATCTAAACCAATGTTAGAACACAAACGATTCAACCAAACTGCTTCTTTACAAGCATGAGTAGCTGCCATGTATTCAGCCTCCGTAGTGGACAAAGCGACTACAGCCTGCTGCTTACTCATCCAACTCACTGCACCACCATTCAACATGAAAATGTATCCACTGGTTGGCCTCCTGTGTCAATGTCCACTGCCCATTCAAAATCTACATATCTAAGAATGCTTAGAGTCCTCTATGATTCAACCAAGTGCCCATGGTAACACAAAGCAAAATATGAAGTTCCCTTCAAATATCTAAATACTCTCTTCACAGCATCCCAATGCGTTCTTCCTGGATTAGCCATAAATCGACTAAGAACTCCCACTACCTGGGCAATGTTTGGCCTTGTACAGACCATTGCATACATGAGACTGCCTACTGCACTAGCATAGGGTACATTGGTCATGTCCTCCATCTCAGTAGGAGATTTTGGACAGTCCTCAACAGATAGCTTCGTTCCCTGCATGACTAGAACCACTAGCTATTTGTAATCATTCATACATAATCTCTCAAGAACAGTTCTGATATACTTACTCTGACTGAACCATAGTTTTCTATTCTTCATGTCCCTGGTTATCTCCATCCATAGAATATACCTTGCTGCACCAAGATCTTTCATTTCAAACTTAGTAGACAACTGAGACTTAAGATAAAAAACCATTAGCTTACTATTGCCTATGAACAGCATATCATCAACATAGAGAGCAATAACAAGTAATTGATCACTTTCAGCTTTATAATATACACAGTGATCAGATTTTGATCTCACAAATCCCAAAGACAATACAAAAGTATCAAATTTTGGTACCACATTCTAGGTGACTGCTTTAACCCATACATAGACTTCTTTAAGTTGCATACCAGTTTTTCTTTACCTTTCTCAACAAAGTGCTCAGGCTGGGACATATAGATTTCTTCTTCAAGATCACCATGAAGAAATATTGTCTTCACATCCATCTGTTCGACTTTTAAGTCATATGCTGTTGCAAGTGACAAAATAAATCTAATGGACGTCAGCTTAGCTACATGAGAAAATATTTCCCCATAATCAATTCCCTCTACCTGGGAATAACCCTTTGCAACTAGTCTCACCTTGTACTTTTCTACACTGCCATCCAGACCAATTTTCTTCTTAAATACCCATTTGCAGCCAACAGCCTTTCTGCCTTTAGGCAAGGGCACCAGACTCTAGGTTTCATTCTTTTCTAATGACACCATCTCTTCATTCATGGCTTCCAACCAAGAGTCTGAATCAGACATTCTAAATGCCTCTTTCACAGTCCTAGGCTCATCAGTGCTAGAAATTAAAGCATAGGCACAAGTAGAATCAATCAAGGAGAACCCATACCTATCTAGTTGTTTTCTTTCACGGGTTGACCTCGTCATTGGCTGAGGCTGAGGTTCTTCTTCTTCAGAACTTTCAGAGCTGCTTGAGCTCTCAGTTTCAGGTACATTTTGAATTCTTAATTCCTCTTTCTCTGGTGTGTAGGAGGAATTAATGCTACATCCTTATTGTTTTCTAACTTTGTCTTTGACTGCAGATCCAAAGTGGAAGGTTTCAACTCATGAAAGATTACACTTCTACTGTATACAACCTTCTCTGTATCAGGATTCCAAAGCTTGTATCCTTTTATGACAACACTATAGCCAATAAAAATACATTTGATAGCCTTGTTCTCCAATTTAGATCTTTTCGCATCCGGCACTTGAGCATATGCCTCACAGCCAAAAACACGAACATGTCTAAGAGAGGGCTTCTTCCCAGACCACACTTCCAAAGGTGTTTTCTCAACAAGAGCAGAATTTGGAGAACGATTAATTAGATAACATGCAGTAGATACAGCATCAGCCCAGAAATTCTCCTCCAAGCCAGCACTACTGAGCATACGCTGTGCTCTCTCCATCACTGACCTATTGAACCTTTCTACAACTCCATTCTACTGTGCAGTATAAGGTGTAGTCTTGTGTATTTTAATTCCATGGTCTTTACAGTATCTTTCAAATTCATTAGAATAGAATTCACCGCCATTACCAGTCCTTAAGCATTTTATTTTTCTACCAGTCTGATTTTCAACAAGATTTTTAAATTCTTTAAACCGATTGAATACTTCTGATTTACTTTTCAGAAAATATACAAATGCTCTTCTTGAATAATCATCAATGAACGACACGTAGTATCTTGACTTAGACAAAGAAAGAACATCCACTGGACCAAACACATCCGAATGAATATAATCTAGCAAACTAGAAGATTTATGAGGTCTGGAATAAAAAGAATTATGGTGCTACTTTCCATATATACAATGCTCACAGAATTCAAATTCGAGATTACAATCTTTAAGCCCCTCAACCAGGTTTTTATTCTTCAAGGTTTTTAAACCTTTTTCTCCTATGTGGCCTAACCTATGATGCCAAAGCATAGTCTTCTCTGTAGGAAGTTTGACTTCCATAGAGTTTACATAATTATGGATATTTCCCTCTTTACCTCCACGAGCAGCTTTTAGTGACTTTCCAGAGACACTGTTACATTGAACAACCTGTGCATCCAGCTTGTATAGGGTACCAATTCGAGCACCTCTAGCAAGAACCATTGAACCTCTAGTCATCTTGCAGCCATTTCCATAGAACGTGACTTGTACTCCAATATCATTCAACATACTTACAGAAAGTAAGTTTCGAGCCAGACCTGGTATGTGCATAACATCATTAATTCCCTTTACTCTTCCATCAGGAAATTGTATTCTGACTCTTCCATGGCCAACAATCTCTAAAGTTAAATTACTTGCCAAGTACACCTTTCCACCATTGTATTCTTCATACTTCGTGAACCATTCTCTATGAGATGTCATGTGGAAAGATGCTCCAGAATCAATCAGCTAAACATCATCTGATGCCTGAGTAGCCAAGGCTGCAATGAAGGTGTCACCATCACTATGAGAAGAACCATTATTGGAAGAGCCCTTCTTCTTTTTCTCCTCTTTACAATCCTTTCCGACATGACCAGGTTGCTCACAGTTCTAGCACTTCACCTTGGACTTCTTGCCAGGAGACTTTGATCTCCCCTCTGATTTTGATTTGGACTTCTTGTCCTTCTTCTTGCCTTTCTCTTTCGGTCTTCCTTTGATAGCAAGAGCTTCCTTCACCATCTCAGAAGATTTCCTTCTCATCTCTTCTGACAGCAAAGATGCAACAACATCTTCCATCTTGAAATTCGATGTTGTACTCCCAATAGCCATCACTAGATGATCCCATGAGTCTGGCAAAGAACACAACAATAGCATACATCGATCCTCTTCTTCAGTCTTCACACCAATAGATGTCAATTGATCAATCAACATATTAAATGTGCTCAAATGATCAGCAACAGAACCTCCTTCCTGCATTCTCAACGAGTACAACTTCTTCCTCAGGAACATTTTATTCACCAAAGATTTCCCCTCATAAATAGATGTCAGTCTCTTCCACAAGGAAGATGCAGTATTCTCTTCATGCACATTCAAAAGCTCTGAGTCTGCCAAATAGAGCCTTATCAGCCCCTTAGACTTCCTATCTGCAAGGTCTCAATCTTCTTGCTTCATGCCTGTAGGTTTCACTCTAGCCACAACAATCCAAAGATCACGATCAACTAAAAGATCCTCCATCTTGAGTTTCCACAACTCAAAGTTATTGCCAATGAATTTCTCTATTTCAAAATTTCCAGATGTACTAGCCATCTTAATCTATAATTAGAAATTGACAAACTTCTACAAGACTCCCACTGAACAAAATTGACACAAAAAACCCAACGTACCCACAAGGATAACACAACTGGCCAGGCTCTGATACACTTGTAAGGAAAATCAGATGCGAAAACAATTCTCCTAACGTCAATACCTCAGGAAAGAATGCAGATATACTTTTAAATTTTACAATTACAGTTCAACTAAGATGCACTTATGAAACAGATAATAGAAATAGAGTATTTTACAAACACACATGAACACCAGATATACGTGGGAAAACACTTACGGGAGAAAAACCCACCACACCAAGAGAAATCACTTTGTATTAAAGTAATAGAGATTACATACAAATGACAGACTTATCTTTCTGGTGTCTGTTTACAACAGCATTCACCATGAACAATCTTGTACAAGAACCTTCAAGTTATAGTCTACATAGAATAGAATTCATTTATTGATCATACAACTACATAGCAATCCATCGATGCAACCTTCGAACCAACCAACTGATCACAATTTGCAAACACAGAGTATATCCATGTTGTTCAATGTCCGTCGAGCTTCCTCACAAAACCGTCACAACGAACTACCTTCTAACTGTTCAGATTTGGCTTCTCCTTTTGGTCCACAAGACTCCACATAGGATGGTCAAACTGTCAACAGAATTTGAACTGTATTGGCATCTCGGTGAGACACTAACAGTGTCTCGTTGATGCCACATAACCTTCATATCGATGTCGCCAAGAGATATCGTTATCGCCAAGATGTTTAAACGAGTTCATAAGACTATCGCTTAGCTTTCACCTTGTCGCCAAGACATATCACTTTCGCTGAGACATCCCAACGATCCTTCTTGTGTTACACCAAGCTCAGGAGACTATCGCTAAAGCATTCTTATGTCGCCAGGAGATCATACCGAGTTCCATATGTTATACCGATACTAGTGTTCTTATCAGCCAAACAATCGTCTTTCGCTAAGACCATATACTGAGTCATCAAAGTTACTCCGAAGACTTAAGTCATACTGAGCACCACAGGATAGTTGGAAGGACTTAACATTATCGCCAAGACATCTCTTTGAAACCCTTTGTGTTTCCCCGATAGCCAAAGGCTATCGGCAAGACATCCTCCAGTTGCTAAGAACTCTCCCCAAGATCCTTTGTGTTACTCCGATGACCAACACTTGAACTTCCGTCGGTGAGACATTTTCACATCACCGAGACATCATAACGAAACAACCATTGTTACTCCGATGAACCCAAGTGCATTCCCATCAGCGAGACTTTAACTATTTTCTAGTACTTCTCACTGAGCCGACATAGGTTATCTCGAAGCCCGTGATCGTCATGAGTCTCCCTAATTTATGATTGAATGGCCTGTCGGCCAAAGAACTCCACGCGATAAGAGGTCATAGCGAATACACTATGTCACAGTGAAGGCTCCAAAGAATAAGCTTTCGGAAAGACTTCTGCAAGGTTACAGCGACCTGTTCAAAACTGAATGTATCAAAGCTGCTAGTCGGCCAGACATGATAGATGTCATACCAACTTTGCTCATATGGCAGTTTCAACCTATATTGATTGAGGCATAATTCCAACAATCTCCCACTTGACGAAGATCATATAGGCACCTCCAGAGCACAACATAACTTACTAAAAATTATGGGCACTAAGGCCCATTGAATTGGCACACCACCTGAACTTGTCTGTGCTCACTGGCTTCGTCAATGCATTTGCAACATTCTCCAGAGTATCAACCTTTTCCAAACTGACCTTTCCATCCTCAACCATATCTCGTAGAAAGTGGTACTGTACATCAATATGTTTCGTCCTCGCATGGAAAGTAGGATTCTTTGCCAGACAAATTGCACTCTGACTGTCACAGAAAATAGTTATTTCCCCTGCATCAAAACCAATGTTAGAACACAAACATTTCAACCCAACTGCTTCTTTACAAGCATGAGTAACTGCCATGTATTCAGCCTCCGTAGTGGACAAAGCGACTACAGCCTGCCGCTTACTCATCCAACTCACTGCACCACCATTCAACATGAAAATGTATCCACTGGTGGACCTCCTGCTGTCAATGTCCCCTGCCCAATCAGAATCTACATATCCACAAATGCTGAGAGTCCTCTATGATTCAACCAAGTGCCCATGGTAACACTAAGAAAAATCTAAAGTTCCCTTCAAATATCTAAATACTCTCTTCATAGCATCCCAATGCGTTCTTCCTGGATTAGCCATAAATCGACTAAGAACTCCCACTGCTTGGGAAATTTCTGGCCTTGTACAAACCATTGCATACATGAGACTGCCTACTGCACTAGCATAGGATACACTAGGTCATGTCCTCCATCTTAGTAGGAGATTTTGGACAGTCCTCAATAGATAGCTTTGTTCCTTGCATGACTGGAACCACTAGCTGTTTGCAATCATTCATACAGAATCTCTCAAGAACAGTTATGATATACTTACTCTGATTGAGCCATAGTTTTCTATTCTTCCTGTCCTTGGTTATCTCCATCCCGAGAATATACCTTGTTGTACCAAGATCTTTCATTTCGAACTTAGCAAACAACTGAGACTTAAGATCAAAAACCATTAGCTTACTATTGCCTATGAATAGCATATCATCAACATAGAGGGCAATAACAAGTACTTGATCACTTTCAGCTTTATAATATACACAGTGATCAGATTTTGAGATCACAAATCCCAAAGACAATACAAAAGTATCAAATTTTTGGTACCACATTCTAGGTGACTGCTTTAACCCATACAGAGACTTCTTTAATTTGCATACCAGTTTTTCTTTACCTTTCTCAACAAAGTGATCAGGCTGGGACATATAGATTTCTTCTTCAAGATCACCATGAAGAAATATTGTCTTCACATCCATCTGTTCGACCTCTAAGTCATATGCTGCTACAAGTGACAAAAGAAATATAATGGACGTCAGCTTAGCTATAGGAGAAAATATTTCCCAATAATCAATTCCCTCTATCTGGGAATAACCCTTTGCAACCAATCTCGCCTTGTACTTTTCTACACTGCCATCCAGACCAATTTTCTTCTTAAATACCCATTTGCAGCCAACAGCCTTTCTGCCTTTAGGCAAGGGCACCAGACTCCAGGTTTCATTCTTTTCTAATGACGGCATATCTTCATTCATGGCTTCCAACCAAGAGTCTGAATCAGACATTCTAAATGCCTCTTTCACATTCCTAGGCTCATCAGTGTTATAAATTAAAGTATAGGCACAAGTAGAATCAATCAAGGAGAACCCATACCTATCTGGTTGTTTTCTTTCACGGGTTGACCTCCTCACTAGCTGAGGTTGAGGTTCTTCTTCTTCAGAACTTTCAGAGCTGCTTCAGCTCTCCTCAGTTTTAGGTACATTTTGAATTCTCAATTCCTCTTTCTCTGGTGTGTAGGAGGAATTAATGCTACATCCTTATTGTTTTCTAACTTTGTCTCTGACTGCAGATCCAAAGTTGAAGGTTTTAGCTCACGAAAGATTACACTTCTGCTATATACAACCTTCTTTGTATCAGGATTCCAAAGCTTGTATCCTTTTATGACAGCACTATAGCCAATAAACATACATTTGACAGCCTTGTTCTCCAATTTAGATCTTTTCACATTCGGCACATGAGCATATGCCTCATAGCCAAAACCACGAACATGTCTAAGAGATGGCTTCTTACCAGACCACGCTTGCAAAGGTGTTTTCTCAACAAGAGTAGAATTTGGAGAACGATTAATTAGATAACATGCAGTAGATACAGCCTCAGCCCAGAACTTCTCCTCCAAGCCAGCACTATTGAGCATATGCCGTGCTCTCTCCATCACTGACCTATTGAACCTTTCTGCAACTCCATTCTGCTATGGAGTATAAGGTGTAGTCTTGTGTATTTTAATTCCATGGTCTTTACAGTATCTTTCAAATTCATCAGAACAGAATTCACCGCCATTATCAGTCCTTAAGCATTTTATTTTTCTACCAGTTTGATTTTCAACAAGATTTTTAAATTGTTTAAACCGATTGAATACTTCTGATTTACTTTTCAGAAAATATACAAATACTCTTCTTGAATAATCATCAATGAACGACACGTAGTATCTTGACTTAGACAAAGAAGGAACATCCACTGGACCAAACACATCCGAATGAATATAATCTAGCAAACCAGAAGATTTATGAGGACTGGAATAAAAAGAAACACGATGTTGCTTTCCATATATAGAATGCTCACAGAATTCAAATTCGAGATTACAATCTTTAAGCCCCTCAACCAGGTTTTTATTCTTCAAGGTTTTTAAACCTTTTTCTCCTATGTGGCCTAACCTATGATGCCAAAGCATAGTCTTCTCTACAGGAAGTTTTACTTCCATAGAGTTTACATAATTAGGGATATTTCCCTCTTTACCTCCATGAGCAGCTTTTAGTGACTTTCCAGAGACACTGTTACATTGAACAACCGTGCATCCAGCTTGTAGAGGGTACCAATTCAAGCACCTCTGACCTTGTCACTTGCCAATATCATTCAAGCATACTTACAGAAAGTAAGTTTCAAGCCAAACCTGGTATGTGCATAACATCATTAATTCCCTTTACTCTTCCATCAGGAAATTGTATTTTGACTCTTCCATGGCCAACAATCTCTAAAGTTGAATCACTTTCCAAGTACACCTTTCCACCATTGTATTCTTCATACTTCGTGAACCATTCTGTATGAGATGCATGTGGAAAGATGCTCCAGAATCAATCAGCCAGACATCATCTGATGCCTGAGTAGCCAAGGCTACAATGAAGGTGTCACCATCACTATGAGAAGAACCATTATTGGAAGAGCCCTTCTTCTTCTTTTTCTCCTCTTTACAATCCTTTCCGACATGACCAGGTTGCCCACAGTTCCAGCACTTCACCTTGGACTTCTTGCTAAGAGACTTTGATCTCCCCTCTGATTTCAATTTGGACTTATTGTCCTTCTTCTTGCCTTTCTCTTTCGGTCTTCCTTTGACAGCAAGAGTTTCCTTTGCCATCTCAGAAGATTTCCTTCTCATCTCTTCTTACAGCAAAGATGCAACAACATCTTCCATCTTGAAATTCGATGTTGTACTCCCAATAGCCATCACCAGATGATCCCATGAGTCTGGCAAAGAACACAATAATAGCATACAACAATCATCTTCTTCAGTCTTCACACCAACAGATGTCAATTGAGGAATTAGCATATTAAATGCATTCAAATGATCAGCAACATACCCTCCTTCCTGCATTCTTAACGAGTACAACTTCTTTCTCAGGAACATTTTATTCACCAAAGATTTCCCCTCATAAATAAACACCAGTCTCTTCCACAAGGAAGATGCAGTCTTCTCTTCATGCACATTCAGAAGCACTGAGTCTGCCAAACATAGTTGTATCAGCCCCTTAGACTTCCTATCTGCAAGGTCTCAATCTTCTTGCTTCATGCCTGTAGGTTTCACTCTAGCCACAACAATCCAAAGATCATGATCAACTAAAAGACCCTCAATCTTGAGTTTCCACAACTCAAAGTTACTGCCATTGAATTTCTCTATTTCAAACTTTCTAGATGTACTAGCCATCTTAATCTGTAATTAGAAATTGACAAACTTCTTCAATACTCCCATTGAACAGAATTGACACAAAAAACCAACGTACCCACAAGGATAACACAACTGGCCAGGCTCTGATACCACTTATAAGGAAAATCAGATGTGGAAACAATATAGAAGTTGTCAGATCCAACTTTAGAGTCCAAGAACACTTGGAGGCAAAGGGATACCTGTCACAGGGAAGAATATAGAGAAAAAATCAAGTGAGGGTTTGAAGCTCTGTAATATCAGAGATCTATTATTAGAACAATAGAATTGATTATTTACAAAGATCAATCCTTAAAAGGAGATCAAGCAAAACCTAAAAAGTAACCCTAATAGGTAGACATTTAATAATTAATATAATTATTTAATGTCACAATATGTAATTAAAGTGAAATCTTAAGAGTAGAATAAAGGTGACTTAATTAATATAATTAAGTGAAAACCTTTACTCTAACACCCCCCTTAAGATGAGCAAGAGTGTAGCTACAAACATGTGCAAAAAAGAAAATGTAACTACAATGCATGAAAGAAAAATTGGGTCCCGGCAACTAGGCCTGATCAGGAACCCAAATACAACCAAATCTCTGTAAAGCGGAGTAAAGGAGAAAACCCAGTGGGAAAAAAACTTCTCTCCAAAAAGAGATGAACAAGAGTGAAAGAAGAAGAGAGATAGAAGGAGGACTCAACATGACCCCCCAAGAACTACTTCTATCACACAAGTACAAAATATGTTCCCCCCATAGGAGAGAGAAGAGACTCCAAAGCCCCCCCAAAATGAGAGAACCCATGTGCCAATGATCAAAACAATGTGTCTCCTTAGAGGAAGAAACAGATCCAACGGTCGAGGAAGAGGAAATCCCTAGATGTGAGGTGAAAATAGAAGTCCTGGACGATGCTCACTGAAGAATAGAACTGCAGTAGGAGTGGTTAAATAACAAGATGGTGAATCAAACAACTCAAGATGATCCTAAAATGGGATCTCCAATGAAGATGGGTTAACAGGTGTGCAGAAACTGTCATCTGTGAGGAAAGGAATATCCTCTGATATGGCCTCAACAACTACACTTGATGGCTCGATGAGTGGAGCAACAATGGCAGTCATAGCTGAAGAGGAATCCTGTTGAACAGATGTGATATCAATAGGAGGTAGAGGTGTAGAAGTCTCAACACTAGTCTCATGAACAGATGGAAGAACACATAAGTTCAAGTGACCAAACTTCACCTCAGATACTGCATGCTCTCTTGTAGAAAGAGAGGAAAACTCAGACAGTGGAGATGGTGGACCAAAGTGTGTGAATGCATACAAACGGGAAGAATGATCAACTGTCCTTGTTGCAACAATGTTGCCAGTCTGAAGGTCTCTAATGTGCACTGAATCAGGTGTGAACTCAACTATTTTCCCTATCCCACTGTGAGCAATCTGATAGATGGAGAGAAGGTTAGTGGACAAAGATGGAACACATAGTACATCATTGAATGTACCATCATCAATGTCGATAGAACCTTTCCCACATACACTCATATAAGTGTTATTATGCATCAATATGTGTGGTGAGGATGTAGCCTCGAAAGATGAGAACATGTTCTGAGAAGATGCCATATGGTGTGAAGCACCTGAATCTAGTAGCCATCTAGATGAATGTGAACTAGTAGTTGCACATAATGCATGACCCTTATGTGGGGCCTGTTCATCTGTTTGGAATGAAGATGAAGAAGAAGAAGAAGACCTACTTGATGTAGATGAAGAAGAGTGATGAATATTGTTCCTATCAAGAAGAGCTGTCAAATCTAAAACCTGTTTTGCATATCCATCTATCTTCTTCTCATAACACTTGGACTCATCATGTCCTGGCTTAGTACAATAAGCACACTTAGGTCTGTCTTTCTTCGATGATTCCCCCTTAGGAGAAGGTGAATCAGAGGAGTGTTGTGAACTGGAATCCTTCCAATGCTCTATGGTCTTTGGTTTTTGTTTCTGCTTCTGCTTCCCCTAAGATGACTGTGCTACCAATGCTTGGTGTTGTGATCCTATGAGAGCATCCAACTGTGATATCTTGGCTTGCTCTCGTGTCAACCGATCACAAAACACCTCAAATGTAGGCATGGTAAAGTGGTTTCCCAAGGCATCCATGGTGGAATAGAATGTCGAAGAGAAGATCTGAAATGGACCCCGAAGCTTGGAGAGGATCAGGAAGATGCACTCTATATCAGTCTTAATCTTGCCACAACCCTGCAAGATAGATCTTTGTTGTTTGAACTTCATCAGAAAGTCCTCAATGAAAGGAAATGAATCAGGTACCAAGGAAGTCAACTCGGCCTCAAGCTGCAATGCTCTGAACTCGTTGACAGTGCCAAAAATTCCATCAAACTTGGTCCAAATGGCTCTAGGTGTGAGACACCCTTCAAGATGAAACAGGAGGTTGTTTGAAATGTGAAAAGCCATCAATCCCATAGCCTGATCCATATTGTTCCTATGCTGCATAACCTCAAAGGGGCGAGTCAATTGAGGCTGAACCTCATCCAAACAGGACCATAACCCTCGAGACTAGAGAAGTGTCATCATGCGACCCTTCCAAGTGTGATAATTATGCGGTGTGAGAGGCTCAATAGATCTGTCGGCCATGCTGTGAACTGTGCCTCAACTGCTCTAATTTTTTTTTTTTATTATTATTATTAGTGGTCTTTCAGAACTAGACAGAAGATGCAAAAGGGGTTTTGTTGATTTGGTGTTTATAGATTTTGGTTTTCTGATGTAAATGATAGAAAGCAAGAAAAAAGACCCCCCACAATGCAAAAAACCAATCCCCAGTACAAACTGAAAGCTAGAAAACAATAGAAAGCAGTATATGTTTGAGACAAATCTCTGTGTACCTAAAGAATTTTCTGATTAAATAAACTGTAGATCTGGAAAGATCATGAGAAGAGCTTTCTAACGCATATTTGTTTTCGAAAAACGGAGCAAAAATGAGCAAGTTATGCCCCTCAGAGTGCAAAAAGATGATCTGACCTTGACTGTAAAAAAAGGCAACCAAACTGGAAATTTTTGAAAAAATTCCTACACCATCAGGATGGGCTTGGAGCTAGCTTTCCAACGCCTATTTTTGTTCGAAAAACGGAGAAAAATTGAGCATTTTATACCCGATTTAGTGAAAGCAGGTTAAAAGGGGCACGTGCAAAGGTGTGTAGCCCTCAGGGGCTAAAGATCTTCGACCCTTGGTCACATGGACGACCAGAGGGCTGCGGATTGGCACCTGCATGGAGCCCCTAGTCACTGATAAGACTAGTGGCTGGTGCGTAGGGGCCCACCAGAGCTGTGCGCGGGCGGTGCTCTGGCGGACCGCCGGTGTCTGGCCAGTGGCCGGCGGCGGCAGCTGTGCTAGCGGCTGTTGGGCAGCTCCGCTGGTCGGAGCGGCTACCGGGCGGCCGCCTGGTGGCCTGCGGGAGGCGGCTTGCAAATAAACTGGTTGTGTAAAAATTAAATAAAAAAACCTTGGATTTTTTTATTTTTATTTTTATTTTTTTGAAAATTTTGACCTTGAACGGCGTGCCCTAGGGCCGTACGGCTCTGAGGCAAATTTTTTTTGCCTTTTCAGTCGACTATGGCCAAACTGGACTTTCTTTATATGAAAATGGGGGTTTTTGGGCACTGCGAATCCAACGGCGAGGTCCATTTGGGCCCAAAATGAACCCAGAAAATGAAGTAAGCCTAGATCCACAAGAAAACAACCCAAAACCTGTGAAAGCCTGATCAAACTCTCGTAGCTCCAAAATCTTCAAAACAAGAACAGGCTGCAGCAGGTTGGCTCTGATACCATGTAAAAGTTGTCAGATCCAACTTCAGAGTCCAAGAACACCTGCATGCAAAGGGATACCTGTCACAGGGAAGAATATAGAGAAAAAATCAAGTGAGGGTTTGAAGCTCTGTAATATTAGAGATCTATTATCAGAACAATAGAATTGATTATTTACAAAGATCAATCCTTAAAAGGAGATCAAGCAAAACCTAAAAAGTAACCCTAATAGGTAGACATTTAATAATTAATATAATTATTAAATGTCACAATATGCAACTAAAGTGAAATCTTAAGAGTAGAATAAAGGTGACTTAATTAATATAATTAAGTGAAAACCTTTACTCTAACAAACAATTCTCCTAATGTCAATACCTCAGGAAAGAATGCAGATATACTTTTAAATTTTACAATTACAATTCAACTAAGATGCACTTATGAAAAAGATAACAGAAACAGAGTATTTGACAAACACACATGAACACTAGATATATGTGGGAAAACCCTTACGGGAGAAAAACCCACCACACCAAGAGAAATCACTTTGTATTACAGTAATAGAGATTACATACAAATGACAAACTTATCTTTCTGGTGTCTGTTTACAGCAGCATTCACCATGAACAATCTTGTACAAGAACCTTCAAGTTATAGTCTACATAGAATAGAATTCATTTACTGATCATACAACTACAAAGCAATTCGTCGATGCAACCTTCGAACCAACCAACTGATCACAATCTGCAAACACAGAGTATATCCATGTTGTTCCATGTCCATCGAGGTTCCTCACAGAACCGTCACAACAAACTACCTTCTAACTGTTCAGATTCGGCTTCTCTTATTAGTCCACGAGACTCCACATAGGATGGTCAAACTGTCAACATAATTCAAATTGTATTGGCATCTCGGTGAGACACTAACAGTGTCTCGCTGATGCCACATAACCTTCATATCGACGTCGCCAACAGATATCGTTATCACTAAGATGTTCAACGAGTTCAGAAGACTATCGCTTAGCTTTCGCCCTGTCGCCAAGACATATCGCTTTCGCTGAGACATCCCAACGAGCCTTCTTGTGTTACACCGAGCTCAGGAGACTATCGCTAAAGCATTCTTATGTAACCAGGAGATCATACCAAGTTCCATATGTTATATCGATACTAGTGTTCTTATCGGCCAGACAATCGTCTTTCGCTAAGACCATATACTGAGTCATCAAAGTTACTCTGAAGACTTAAGTCATACCGAGCACCACAGGATAGTCGGCAAGACTTAACATTATCGCCAAGACGTCTCTTCGAAACCCTTTGTGTTTCCCCAATAGCCAAAGGCTATCGGCAAGACATCCTCCAGTCGCTAAGAACTCTCCCTAAGATCCTTTGTGTTACTCTGATGACCAACACTTGAACTTCCGTTGGTGAGACATTTGCACATCGCCGAGACATCATAATGGAACAACCATTGTTACTTCGATGAACCCAAGTGCATTCCCATCGGGGAGACTTTAACTATTCGTTGGAACTTCTCACCGAGCTGACATAGGTTATCCCGAAGCCCGTGGTCATCATGAGTCTCCCCGATTTACGGTTGAATGGCCTGTCGGCAAAAGAACTCCACGCAATAAGAGGTCATAGCGAATACACTATTTCACAGTGAAGGCTCCAAAGAATAAGCATCTAGAAAGACTTCTGCAAGGTCACAGCAACCTATTCAAAACTGAATTTATCAAAGCTGCTAGTTGGCCAGACATGATAGATGTCATACCGACTTTGCTCCAATGGAGGTTTCATCCATTATTGATTGAGGCATAATTCCAACAGTAATTACTCGAACAACTACAATCACAACCAGAGAAATTATCAAGGCCAAAACTCCCCTAGGCAAGGCTATCAAAATAAAAATAAAGGATATAACCAAAGGCCAAATAACAACCGACAATGGAATACAGGGCCAAATAATGGAGGAGTTTCTCACAATTATCAAGCTAATGAGGACAGGTCACATACTGCAAATGTGGCTAACCTTAATTTTATGACTAATTGGTGCAGGCTGTAATATACTCCAACCCATTCCAAGGTAAACTACCCTGAAATGGAGAAAGTCATGAAGATGGCACAAGCAGTTGCCCAAACGCTCCCAGGGAATTCAAATAGAGAAGGTGGCTCAATAGATACAACAATGACTTATGACCTCTTTGAAGAAGAATCTTCATTCCCAATGAAAAATGAGAATGAACCAGAGGAAGACATGTATGATTCCCAAGCCTTTCAGACAAAGGGAGGACACTTCTTAAGAAATCAGAATAAGGGTTCGTTCACTACATCAACACCACCTAATCACATGGTGCCTCTGAATCAAAGTGCTGATAATAACCCTCCTCCACCAAAAGGTCCACCTGACTTCCATAACAAAGGTAATTCACCTGGTGTTGTCAAATGTAATGCAAGCTATAACAAAAAATTTGATATTGTTTCTGAGATGTAGAGGTAGACAACCTCTTTATCATACTTTGACATCCTAAAGTGGTGCCTTGCTCAACGAGAGATAGTGCTGAAAGCTTTGGAACAAGCTGAAAAATCAAAAGGGAAAAACAAGGTGGCTCCTGTTGTAGACATGAACATAGCTTTGTACAAAATCAAGGTAGGTACCCCACCATTTCTTTTAAGTTTAAGAATCTATGGGAAGAATCTACATAATTGTTTGCTAGTTTCAGGGGCTTCTGGCAATGTTATGTCATTTTCCATATGCAAGAAATTGGGACTGAACCCTGTCCAAACAAACAAGAAGGTCATCCAACTTGATAAAACAGAGGTTAATGTGGTTGGAGAATTGAGAAATATGCATGTGCAAGTAGGGTCTGACCCTAGGATTTTAACCAATATAGATATTCAAGTAGCATACATTCCATAGACTTATGGTATGCTGTTGAGTAGAGATTTGATGAAAAGTATAGGGGGATATCTCTACCTCGAATTTTCACATATGTGGCTACCATGGAGGGGAGTGCCTACACAGATTAGGATTGAAAGTGAACCTCGCTTCAAACATATCATCACTGAGTATGATTGTCCCAACGAGGTAGCCTATTTTGAAACTGAGATAGGGGTTTATAAAAGAGAAGAAATTTTGACATTTTTGGTTCTTGATACTAAAGATTTGTCAACACAAAAATTCCCCGATCCCATGATTAATGAAAACCAACAGGGATTGATCAGGAAGCTGCAACAAGATCAACTAGTCTTAGGGGAAGATATTGATTTGCAGAGTCTTCTACTCCCTAATTGGTGCAGGGTACACTACCAAAATCATTCGGAATTAACCTGCCAACCTTGCATCAGCATTTTAAATCATGTTTCCTGAACTGAGGAAACTAGCCTAAGTCACCTTAAGACCATTTCAGACCACTTCTCATTCGAGGCCAAAAATGCAGTAATGTTAACCAGGGATAATATACCTTCAAAGGAAGCCCCTTCTCAAATTGAACTTACCCCGGTCACAATACCAGACCAACACAGTTACAAAGAACAACCCCAAGGTCTGTTTGATATCCCTGCACTCACAAGTATACCAAAACCCAACGGATTAATCGAAGATACAAGTGGCTATCAGAAGGATAACCTCGGATTACATAATATATCTGAGCAGGAACTAGAAATTACACTTGAGGAACCTATTGAACACCTCTTACCAATATTTGATGCAAAGGATCAAGGGACCCCACCTATGGCTCATCTTATCCAAACGCCCATAATAACCTCAAAGGGATCAACCCTAGCTCATGATCAGCTATGGACCCTCACGTTTGATGGATCTAAGTCCAAAATGGGTTGTCGTGTTGGGATTGAATTAACCAGCCCGAAAGGGAAAACTTTCTTTGCTTCTTACAGGTTGCAGTTTAGATGCACTAACATAGCAGAATATGAAGCTTTAGCTCAGGGGCTGATGTTCGCACATAAGAAGAAAGTTACCGCCTTAATGGTTAAAGGAGATTCAGAGGTAATTATCAAGCAAGTGCGTAGCCAATACACATGTCACAATAAAAGGCTAGAAGCCTATAGAAATCGGATATGGAGCCTGATTGAAGATTTTGATGCTTTCAGGATTAGTTTAATCCCTAGAGAGGAGAATCAAATAGCTAATTCATTAGTTGTTGCTGCAAGTACCCTACAAACCCATGCAAGGCTCCAAGCTTAAGAGATTCTCAGTAGAATTGATATCCACCCCGGCTATTCCTGATAACATCAAGAACTTTCAGGTTTTTGATGATGATCGACATATCCTTTCTTTTCTAGCAAGCTTCGATGTTTTTAAAGGATAGATCATCGATGGGTCCAACGGGGATCAAGGAGACTGGAGCCCCGAAGACTGTGATACAAAGGGGGTTCCTCAATTTAAAAAGTGATAGCATTCCGAAGGGAATGGTGGCCTTAGAAATAATTTTTGATTCAGACCCAAGGGCTTGGGAAAAGGTATCAACCGAGGATAAAGGAGGTGAATATGAAACTATTAACCAAGCTTATTCTGGCCCTGAAAGAAATTTCTACGTAGGGAAGGCCTGCCTTGAAGCAATTAAAAAAGATATACTGAGGGCACTGAAGAAGGATATTGCTGCAATAGCTTGGGGGTATGAAGATCTAAAAACATTTGATGCTTCTGTAATGACTCATACTATTCCTTTGAAGCCTGAAGCTAAGCCATTTCGGTAGAAGCAATGCCCTGATTGAACCACTGATCTTTAAGGAAGTTCATAAATTGCTTTCTTGAAGAATAATATTCCCTGTACGACATTCAACATGGGTGGCTAACTTGGTTCCAATCCATAAGAAAAATTGAGAGATCAGGCTATGTGTAGATTTCAGGAATCTGAACAAAGCTTCAGAAAAAAGACAACTACCCACTCCCTTCACTGCACGAAGTCTTACAGGTTGTCAATGGGTCTCAGATGATATCATTCCTGGATGGTTATTCTGGATACAATCAGGTGATTGTTAATTATGAAGATAGAATGAAGAAAACCTTCACTACTAAGTGGGGAACATTTTCCTACAGAAGGATGCCATTTGGTCTGATAAACGCTGGAGCAACTTTTCAGCGTTCCATGGACGTAGCATTCAAAGATTTGATTGGTAAATGCATCATCATTTACATGGACGACCTGACAATATTCTCTAAAGATAGACTAAATCATGTTGCAGACTTGGCTAAAGTTCTTGAAAGGTGTATCTAGTATGGTGTCTCCCTGAATCCTAAAAAGTGTGTGTTCGGGGTTTCTGAAGGGAAACTTTTGGGACACATAATATCGGAAAGAGGAATATAGATCGATCCAGACCAAGTTGAGTCCATTTTGAAGATAACCATGCCAGGAAGCAAGAAGGAGATGAGATCTTTCTTTGGAAAGATCAACTTTGTGAGAAAGTTTATCACAGGTTTTGCAGAAATTGTAAAACCATTGAATGAAATGATGAAGAAAGATGTTGTAATAGAATGGAGTAACGAGGAAAAGGCCGCATTTTCTCAAGTCAAACAATCCATTTCTGAAGCACCAGTCCTCACCAGCCCTGACTACTTGAAGCCATTCTATATTTATTCTTTTGCTTCTAAACATTCATGTGCAGCTGTCCTAACTCAACGAAGAGAAGAGGGAGAGGAGAGGCCAATTGCTTTCATGAGTTCTCTGTTTAAGAATTCCAAAGTTAAGTACCCACCTCTTGAAAAGAAAGCTTTTGCGTTGGTTAGGGTTGTCAAGAAGTTTAGGCATTACATCCTCCGAAGTCAAATTATTGTTGTAGTTCTTGATGCTGCTATAAAGTCTCTACTCATGCAGAGCGAGTTGGGAGAATGAAGGGGGAAATGGATGGCCATTTTGCAAGAGTTTGATCTGGAGATTCACCCTATGAAACTTGTCTGAGGTCTAGGCCTGTCTAAATCCATAGCCAATGTTGGCGAGAACATTATATGTCAGTAATACACAACGCATTCTTTTTCCAACGACCCTTGGTATGCCAATATCATCTGTTTCATGCTTAATAATCGGTGCCCAGAGGGAATGAATATGACTTAGAGGAGGGCACTGAGAATGAAGAGCTCCCATTATATGCTCAAAGGAGGATTGCTCTACAGAAAAAATTTTGAGGGAGTGTACCTACGATGCCTTGATCAGTAAGAGGCTAAACACGTGATTGTTGAATTCCATGGGAAACATGGCACAGGCCATGGTTCTGCAGATTCGTTAGCACATCAGATCCTCATATCGGGTTATTACTGGTCGTGTGTGTTCAAAGATGCACATCAACATGTAAGAACATGTCACATATGCCAAATTTTTGCGTCAAAAGAACACCATTCAGCCATGCCATTACAACCTGTTTATGAGGTAAGACCATTTGCCCAATGGGCGCTGGATTTTATTGGGGTAATTAACCCAAATTCTTCTGCAAGACACAAATTTATTTTGACTGCCACAGATTATTGTACGAGATGGAAAAAGGCTATACCTTGCAAGAATAGCACAACGGAGGTGATAATCAAGTTCCTCGCCAAATGCATCACAACTAGGTTTGGAGTACCCTTCTTATTGGTATGTGACAATGGCTCTTCCTTTTGTTCTGCTAAGTTCATTTCATGGGCTTATGATCACAAATTTGTTTTAAAGTATTCTTCAAACTATTACCCACAAGGAAATGGAGTTGCAGAATCAACTAATAAGAATCTCTTAGGGGTAATTAAAAAATTGTTAGAGAACAATCCTAGGGACTGGCATACCTAGCTAAGATTTGTGTTATGGGTAGATAGGACTAGGATCAAGGCTGCTTTAAAGACTTCACCATTTAAGCTAGTGTATGGCCAAGATCCTGTGTTCCCTATTCACTTGCAAATACCTATCCTTGAGTTCATGCATAAATTATACTCTAGTGATGATAGGATTGAAGTAAGATTAGCTACCTTGTTGAAATTAGAAGAGCAAAGGGATGCCGCCTTGCAACAATTCTTTAGACATCAGGTTGTTGTCAAACGTTGGTTTGACAAAAGAGCCAAAATCAAGGCTTTCAGAATATCAGATCTTGTGTTGTTATGGGATAAAGCCAATGAAAAGAAGGGAAACCACCAGAAATTTGATAAGCTTTGGTTAGGTCCCTATCAAATTTTTGAAATCCTGGGAGAAAATGCTTTCTGGCTGTGTAGTTTAACTGGAGAACCTGTTCTATTTCCTGTCAATGGACAATTTCTTAAACATTATTTTGAGTCGTGAAGTTTGGTATTTTTGTTGGGCTGTGCATTTATGTAAATAATTGGTTTTTTTCTATTTGTAAATACTTTGTTTTTCTGTTGTTCTGCTTGTAAATAGTTTTGTTGTTTGTTCGTTTGTTCTTTCTTTCATTCTATTTGTTTCCTTTGTTGTTTGTGTATGTCTTGTTTAGTTTTTTGGGGTTTCTCTATTATTTCCATCTTTAAATGGTGGGTTGTTATCTGAAGTATACTTTGGTTATTAGGAGAGAAGTGGTTTAGATATTTTCAGGTTTTTTGATTGGATGATTTTGTCCTAAGTTCGTTGTTTTATGCCCATTATCAATAAGAGTTGTGGAAAGTCTTGAAAACAAGGTGCAAAGTAAACAATCTTCATTAGTTACCTCTGAATCTATCACAAATCATCAAAATCATCTCCCTTTATAATGATATATTTGTCCTAGGATGATAGTGTTGTAAGATTTGAGTGAAAAATCCAATCCCCCAAATGCTGTTATGAGGTCCATGGTAGTTTTCAACCCAGAAGAGATGTCAAACATCTGACATATTGAGAAAAAATTGAGTGAAATATCTGAAACTCCAAGAGAAAAGAAAAGAAGAAAAGAGAATTATCTAAAAGAAAAAGAGGACTCAATATGAATGGGTGATTCCAGTATCTCTACTGGGGCTATGGATGCCTGACTGGTAGTAGAGAAATGTTGTGAGAAAACTAGAGGTATCTCCGTCGGGGCTATGGACGCCTGACTGGCAGCGGAGCAATGCCCAGGATATCATTGCACAACAGCTAAAGGGAATCAACTCATGTAGTTCAAATCTTGCACATTGTTGTTCAAAAGATGAGGAAAACTTTATAAAAGGATGATCCACCATCAAGCACACACATAGATTCAGGGGTAGCCAGTGTCGACTTACATTTGAGATTCTAGCACAGCCTTCGTTGTTAAAACTGACTCGACTGGAGTTATGATGTTCATAAACCAGGAATTCTGGGTAGCTGAATCCTTCAATTTTTTGAAAATGGTTAAACCATTTCCCCAGCCTAGTCGCCATTTGTTATGCCTTGCATAACCACCCCATTTTATTCTGGAACAAAATGGGTCCCCCTCTTTCTCTTGCTTTCGTCACCTTTGGGTGTTTGGTTTGGTCTTATGATTTCTTTTGTTTTCCTCCTAAGTCTATCTTTTGTTCTATCATATTTTGGTTCTGCCTTAGCCAGAGTTGGGTTTCTTTTTGTTAAAATTGAGAGAAATGATAAAAAATGATATATTTTATATGCTTTTGGGACTAATGGAGGCATTGTTTTGTAGGATTAAATCATACATATGATGTTATTTCACAGAGAAGTGAGTTGGAAAAC
This sequence comes from Sequoia sempervirens, assembly GCA_007258455.2. Lineage (NCBI taxonomy): Eukaryota > Viridiplantae > Streptophyta > Pinopsida > Cupressales > Cupressaceae > Sequoia > Sequoia sempervirens. The sequence goes on from VDFB02000017.1 coordinate 384,158,699, forward strand.
ATGCCCCAATCGGATTTGGTATAAAACTCTTCAAAGAATAAAGTCGCTGAGACCCTCCAGTTGTCTTGTCGACTGGTTGTTATGTTCTATTCATTTGAAATACACCGATCGCCCAGACATTTCGGTCGCCATGAGTTTTTATATATCTCTTTGACCCGAGGAAGTCACGCCGATAGTTGTTCACAAGGTCGGCGTTGGGGGTGAAATGGTTTGCTTTCGGCGTGACCTCTGGCCGACAAATGAATCTCTCACCGAAAGGATGTCATCGGGGAGAAGTCTAGCCGACAGGGTGAGGTCTCGCCGAAAGAAGTTGCACTCGCTGAAGGAAGTCTCGTTTGATGTAATGTCTCACCGACAGAAGAGGTCTCACCGAAGGATTCTACCTTCGGTATAATGTCTCGCTGACTGCTAGTGGTCTCACCGAAGCGGAATGAGTTCGAGGTAATATCTCACCGACATGGTGAGGTCTTGCCGAAACGAAATGGACCGAGCTCGCCCAAAGGAAGGAGTTCAGTGTATGTCTCACCAACGGGGTAAGCTCTCGCCGAAAGGAGGTGCCATCGGTATGATATCTCCCCGACTTGTTGTGGTCTCGCCGAAAGGGATATATGACTTCAGTAAGACTCCTGGCCGAATGGTTTTTCTTCGATATGAGGTCCTGCTGACTGAAGAGTCTCGCCAATGGTTTTAAATCTTCGGTGTGACTAATGGAACCAGCTATGACCTCCTGCCGACTGAACAATGTCTTGTCGAATGCGGATGTCTTTCCAACGGAGGAGCACAACGATATGACTCTTAGGGACTTGCTATGATGTCTGGCCAATAGCGATAGTATGGGCGACAATTTTGGCATATCGATATAACCCTAGCCGCTCGCTATGAACTCTTGCCGACAGTTGTATGCTATGTCGACTGCTACTGTGAAGTGTAATCGCATCATGGAGACACGACTAGTGTCTCACCGACATGCGATTCTGTTTGAGGAACTTTTGACTGCCTGGAAAACTTATGTGGTGTGTTCCACCAATCAGAGGAGGCTAAAGGCGAACCCTTGGCAGTTTGACTGATTGACTATTCTTGTGAGGAAGATCAACAGAGTATAAATGACATGGACTTACTCTGAGATCAAAAGCGATGGATCGGCTCAGTGAACAATGGTGTAGGGATCTAACATGAAAGTCGGATGTTGTCTCTCAAGGGGGTCAACTTGCAAAAAGGTCTAGAGCAAGAAGAAAGCCGAAAGGAAGAAGAGGCCGTGAGTCTCAGGGACAGTTGTGGTGTCTACTGGCAAAGGTAGATCGACATTAATGATAATGCTTTAGAACATTCAAAGTAGCTCTGCAAGGAAGTTCGAGGGTGGACACGGAGGCCAGAAGTTAATGCGATGGTTGCAAAAGATCTAAGGCCATCCTTGGAGCGATCCTTCATCGACATGGACACGGGGATGCACATTGAATGCAACATTAACTTCATTCCAAAATATTTGAGGGCCGACCCTTCTGAAGTGGGATATTTTTTGTAAACCCTAAAACAAGGGCCAACACATTTTTTTGGCGCGTTCTGTATATATGGCATTTTGCCTCTTTTTAGAGGGGGTAGAAAAAAAAAGCAGTAGAGACCAGTAGGAGAGTAGAGGAGTAAGAGGGTAGAAAAACTCAAGAGTAGAATAGAGTAGGAATGAGATTCAGCAGAGGCAGTGATGTATCTTTCAAGTTTTCTTAGTGTAGATGGAGATGATTTGAAGACATGGATTTTTTGTACACTGGTGATTATGCCAGATTTGTAAATGTTGCTTATATGTTTCACCAACAGTAGAAGCAACCAGATTTAAATCTACTTCATATTATGCTTTGGAATGGTAGTTATCTTGGGTTAATCATTTGATTTGCAAAGCTTTCAAGGAATGAAATTTTATTTTATGTTTTGTCTAAATGGTGATTTACAATTTGTTGTTGAAGTTAGCATTGTGAATGAAGGAAACTGTGTGTTAATCACAAGTTAATTTTGTTCTCCAGTTTTAGTTAGGAATTCCTTGAAAGGTAACAAGTCTGGTTAAGTTGGATGAATTATCATTCTCTTCAATCACAAAGCTTTGATCTATCTTTTTTTGTTTCTTTAAAAACCCTAATTAAAGTAGGTTCAAATTTATGTTTGATCTTAGAACAATCCACAATCTCAACACCAGCAGGCCCCTTGAATATTATAGTTCACATCAACCATTGAGTGAAATCAGCACAGTCGAGAACCGATTACCAAGACCTTGGGAGTTAGATATCCATGTGTTATTCTTTCTCTTTCAAGAGAGCAGAATAGTAATATTCTGTTTACTATTGTTGTGCACATCTGGACCATCAACAAGTTGTAGGAGGCATATCACTTCAACGGTAGTAATTCAAACTAACTTCAAGGACCAAGCATTGCAAAAATCCAAGGGAAATGAATATTATGAGCAATTCAAGAAAGAACTCTTGGATAATCCATGGGACACAAGGTATGAAGGATTCCATTTTGAACCTAGTGGATTGTTAAGGTTTAAAGGAAGGATATATGTGCCTAATTCTGAAGAAATAAGGAACATGGTGTGGAAAGAAGTTCACAATACACCATACTCTAGACATACTGGTGTGACCAAGATGTTGGCGGATGTGAAGCCTTTATATTTTTGGAAGGGAATGAAGGGAGATGTTGCTAGTTTTGTAGAAAAGTGCTTAGAATGTCAAAGGGTGAAGGCAGAACATCATCACCCTGTAGTACTTTTGTATCCTCACGATGTTCCTAGGAGTAAGTGGCAAGTCATAAGCATGGACTTTGTGCAAGTCCTACCTATGTCTAGGAACAAGCATAATGCCATTCTTGTGGTAGTGGACAAGCTTACCAAGGTAGCACATTTTATTCCTGGGAATTAAACTGATGGAGCTCCTATCATAGCATGGAAATTTATTCAAGTGTTTAGACTACATGGGATTCTTGAGAAGATTATCCCTGGTAGGGATGCCTGAGTGACTTTTAGGTTTTGGAAAACTTTGTTTTCTTCACTTGGTACCCAGTTGAATATAAGCTCAACATATCATCTAGAGATGGATGGTCAAATTGAAAGAGTTAACCAGGTACTTGAAGATATACTAAGGATGTATTGCATGGATCAACAATACAAGTGGGAAGATTGCCTGCCATGGGTTGAGTTTTCATACAACAATTCTTATCATTCTACAATCAAGATGGCTCCATTCGAAGCATTGTATGGTTGGAAATGTTGAACTCCTATAAGCTGGGATAAGCTTGAAGATAGGGTAAGCCTAGGACTAGAGATGTTATCAAAAATGGTGGAGCAAGTTGGAATTATTAAGCAAAGATTAGTGGAAGCTAATGATAGACAAAAAAGTTATATAGATTCCAAGTGGGTACCTAGAAATTTCTCAGTACTAGGATAAAAGGTTTTTTTAAGGGTCAAGCCTCATAGGAGTTCTATTAAGTTTGGAAAATCATCTAAATTAGTTCCACACTAAGGTCCTTTTTAGGTTCTTGAAGTGATCAACCTTGTTGCATATCAAATTTCCTTGCCACCAGCTCTTGCTTGGATACACAATGTCTTTCATGTCTCTTACCTTAAGAAGTATATACCAAGTGATCATAATGTCATTGTTTGGAATGCTTTACAGGTTCAAGACCCAAGGGTGGTAACAATCGATCCTCTCAAAGTGTTCAAAATGCATAAGCTTCACTTGTGAAACAGAGAGGTTTTGCAATGCAAAGTCTAGTCGGATAAGTATGCAAAAGATTCAACCACGTGGGAAGACTGCGTTGAGATCAAGCAGAAGTTTCCTCATGTTTTGCATGATTTTGAGAGTTCTTGACAACTATATTGTTCTATCTATGTTTTATTGTTTGTGTCTAATACTTAAGATCATCAGGGACAATGATTCACAAGGGGGGATATGGTACACCCCATTATGCTATTACTTATTTACTTTTACCTAGCTTTGTGAAAATGCTTTGAATGTGTGTTTTTATTCTTCATGTATTTCAGAAATACAAAAAAAGAATGTGTGATTCAAACTGAAGTTATGTTACAATTATTTGTCTATGAAATATATGATGCAAAAATTTGTAATTGATTCAGCTAAATACATTTTATGTGTACTAAGTTGAATGCAGGGATAGATTCGATCCTCTAGAAGAGAGGGGAAGTATCACTTAGGAGAAGAGAATTGGTTCGGTAACCCTTAATGAGTCTAACAGAGCTTCCACACACTCACTTCTAGTATAGTCAAGTTAATAGACTGGGAAATGGTAAGTTACCTTAGTCAAGTGCTTGTGTATGAATTAGGAGAGGTTATGGTTTTATTTGTGAAGGTTCTTGATTTAGTTTGAGTGTTTGAGTTTTTGTCAATTGTGGGTTCTTCTTAATGTGTTTATATTTGAACAATGAGATATATACATAAAATGTATATATACATATATATGTACATGTCTACAATGAACTCATGCACATGAGCAAATACGTACATGAGTATACGTAGATAGACGTATCTACTTATGCTTATGAATGGATTACCCATATGCATGGGGACATCGAATGGACAAGGAGACATATATATATGTCAATCGATGTTATTGAAATTGTATGTGTAAAGGCAATGTTAAATAAATATATGTTATATGTGTACATATATATATATATATATATATATATATATATATTGATATATGCGTATTTATCAACATAATGGAAACATCCATACGAGTGTATTAATATATACATAAATATACATATGTATATATGTATATATATTTACACGTGTGTGTTATTATTTTATGAAATAAATGAATATAAGTATATGTATTCCAATATCGAAAGATGCATTCTATAATTGTGTAAGTTGATATATTTGTATATATATATGTATATACATATATACACATATATATAATAATTTGTAATGCTATGTATGTATATATATATATATACATATGTATATTATATATATATTATAGATGTTAAATAGTGTTGTTTATACATTAAAGCACATGGAATGTATAAAACACATTTCATATATGTTATATGTAAAGCACAAAAATTAAAAGTGAGCGCATAAACTATAGGCAATGTTTAAATGATTAAACATGTGCAAATAAAGAATGCAGCACTACATGATGCGTAGAGTTATTAAGCCAAGCAATATGTGGAAATAATATGTAGACAAATTCAACACTATTAAGTGATGCTAATCTGAAACACATGAAATAACTTTTACTTAGTCTTTGAGCTAAATAGCAAACCAAGGAAATAGGAAGCGTGGTGTTTTGGTGGTGCCAAACTAAGAATAGCACGAACTAAATAGAAGTCTAAACTTGCCATGCAAATTTCAGATTGTGAAGCAATGTGAAATATATGAATTGGTCAAATAGGGAGCTGGCCAAATAAGTTTGTCATGTCCCCAAAATTGTAAAGCTAAATCTGAGATGTTGAAATACAAATAATCGAACTGAGTAAATATCAAAATGTAAATATATGTAATTGCCATTTAAACATCATTATTATGATTATAATTATCAAGATAATATTATAATTATAAATGCAAATAATTACCGTTTAAATATTAGAATCCTAAACATTATTTGTAAATACTGACAACTTAAATATCATTTAATAATGTAATATATTACAACTTATTATTGATAATTTAAAAGAAAATAATTTAAATAATAATATTTCATAGATATCACTATAATTATAATTATCATTAATATTATTAATTAAAATCATTTTATTATCATTATTAATTTACTTGAGTGCAAAAATATGGAATATTAAATACAAATACAATATACATAAGAAAAATAATAAAATAATATCATTATACTTACCATCATAATTATAAATAAATTTCAAAACATATATTACCTTACAAATGCAATGATCACTATTAATTAACACTTGAAAACCAAACAATGCACCCCCCATCAGTCAAACTGGTTTCAAAGGACACAGCACTAAAGACATGTCCCTCCACATCAGCAAATATTTAAGGGGAATCGCTGGCTAAAAGGAGGGAAAGTCTGAGATATATGTATCATGATTGGGAATAAGAAAATAATCTCATGTAGATCGAACATATTGGAAAAACATGCAGCAGTGAAGAAAATAAAGTATATGTTGGTTGTAAGTTAAATATAATAATATTAAATATATATATTTATATATATATATATATATATATATATATATATATATATATAAGTTCTGATTTTAGTTTGTGTTTAATATAGTCATGATTATAGTCAGCACCATTGTGGTTCTAAATTGTAATTAGTAGAATTATGATTTATAATATAGTAGATAATATAACAGTTCAGAGTTATGAATTGATTTATGTTGGGATAAAGTCTTTTATGAAGAATTATAGTAGGTTGTTCAAGTAGACTTAAATGGTTCATACACTAGTATATTTTGTGATAATATACTCTCCATGTTTTAAGGATATATTCTTTAAGTATTGCTTTAACTAGTCAGTTGTTTGTATTATTACAATCTATGCTTCCACTGTGATGGATAAGAGGGATTACAAGAAGGAAAGGAAAGACTAATTACAATTTGCATATCCTAGTAATACTTGAGAAATTGCGATATATTATTCTATTGAAACATAGAATAAGAAAGGCATTGTGACTGGATAAAGAACAAAGGGAGTTTTGTAGATCGGTGGCGGTGAGAATCATGAAGAGTTCTAGCAGATCACACCTAGGATCCATCTTAAATTAAGGGTCATTACAAATTCATCCTTGCAATTCTAATTGTCATTCTTGTTGTCTAGTTGAAAGAGGCGACTTATTTACTATGGTGGAGTATGTGTTTACTATGCATCGATTCAAGATGCCCCCTTTTATTATTCTTGTTGAGTCAAACTTTTTGAGTTGAGAAGTGTCAATCTTAATACCTTGTTTCTAGCCTTTAGTTGTTGATATTTTTGTATAAATAGAGGTGTCTTTCACTTCAAAGGGGATGCATTATTGCATTCTAATTTTCTGATTTTTTGAGTGTTACTCTACTACAATATTGAGTTGTGAGTTGAGAGGTTTTTAGTGTGAGATTAGTGAGGGTTTTAGAGAAATTTATTTGTGGGAAATGGTTAAGGGAAGGATTTGAAAACTGTTTGGTGGAGCCTATGCTAGGAAACATGGTATATCAATAGGAGCTATCTGATTACAAGCATGCTAGTTCTCTACTTTAATTTTTTGTTTTAAGTTGAAAAGATTGCTTGTTTTTACGAGTGTTGCTTGAATTGTTTGGAAATAGGAAAATAGATGTTTTTATGTTTGTTAAACCCATATAAGGGGATATCTTAGCATATTATGAATGTAGGTATAAGTGCTTATATGTTTTACTATAGACTATGTTACGTCATACTTAAATAGTTATAGTTTGATTTTTAAGGAAGATTGTGAAGATCTGATTTACGTTTCAATTTGGTTTACCATAGTGTAATGTTTTAGTAAGAGGAAATAGGTTATTCCTGGGGTTAGGATAATCCAATGAAGGGGATGGCTTATGCATAGAATATGTGTGGTCATTACAAATAGAGCTAGGAAGGTGTGTGAATAGGATGATTCTCACTCGAAGTAACTGAGTGTTGAATTCTTTGGCCAAATTAGCGTAAGTTGTCACTGTTTACACTGTTAATTCATTGTGATCTAGTTATGCATTCTAGTTCACGATTATCATACACGTAGGTTGTATGCACTGTATGGTAAATTTCTAGTTTTTAGGAAACAACACCAAGCTCAAGAAAGGCTAGTATTATGGGGTTACTAAACCAATCTCTTCGTCGAAGGTTAGGGCCATCTTACTTGATAGGTGGATGTGCGGGGGATTGTAGTAAGTCCATGGTTGGCAGAAAAGTGCTTGAGTGATGCTTCTCCTCATCAGTTGGCAGCCAATATTTGAAGGGGGATTACCTGGACCATATGTATTTCTAGTGTTGGAAGTTTAGAAGAGCTATGTATGAACTTTGTACCCATTTATATGGAAGGATGTAAACATGAATGCTAAACTTGAGTTTATTCAATATGGAATCAATATTATGGAAAGATTTGTGAAATTACAATGAAATGCAATGGAAGTTTGGAATAGTGTTTATTTCATATGTGTATGTAATTTACATTATGGAAAAGAAAAATTTATTTCTATGTTATGGCTTCATGGTTTATTCACTTGTGGGTTAAAACTTAGGAAATTTTTTGAGTAGAACATTGGGAATGTTACAAGAATTTTATCTCCTTCTAGTTCAAGAGTGGGGATATTCAGTATATCTCCTACAAGAGAAATTTTTCTAAAGCCTATAAATTAGCCTTTGAAACCACTAATAATACAACTAAATATGAAGCCCTAGTTTTGGGTTTGCAATTTGCTAAAGAGAATGGAATCTAGTAGCTCAATGTGATTGGTGATGTAGAACTAGTGGTCAATTAGGTCAAGAACTAATTCCAAACCAAAAAAATAGGCTCAAAAATTATCAAAATAATATTTAGGATGAAATTGAAGTCTTTGATGCCTTTTCGATACAAGCAGTCCCAAGAGAAGATAATTCTAAAGTGGAATATTTGGCCATATTTGCCTCACTTCTAATTCCACATCTTGAGTTTGAAAAGGATGTCTATTTGATTGATTTGGTTTACAAGCCAAGTGTGTCGAATAATGACCAACACTACTCGGTGTTTGATGACAACAAGAATATCATTTCTTTCCTTGAAGGAAGTGGTAATTTTTCCAACCTACTTTTTGAAGGTTCTCAAACTTTAGAGAAAGGTAATGAAACAAAAAATTCATAAATAGGCCCTCACATTCTACAATTGGAAGTAAACACCATCTTGAAGGGTCTAGTTTCACTGGAGGAGGTTTTTTATAAATAGTATCATTATGTGAAAAGAAAAGTCAATGAATACACGAATGGCACTTCAAAATATGAAAAAGTTAATTTATTGATTCCAAGTGATCCCAAGTTTATTCTCATCAAGAAATGTTTTTTATAAAAAGGAAAGGTTAAACCTCATTACTTTACTTAAATAATATAGAGATGTTTTTGCATGGTGTTATGATGATCTTATAGATTTCATGGATGGTGAGTTCAAGCATCATATTTCTCTGAAACCTAGGGCTACTCCATACAGATAGAAGTAGAGATAATTCAATCCAAATGTGGGATTTACTATTTTTGTAAATTCAATAATATTCTAAAAGCTAAGATTATTTATCCTATCCATCGTTCAACATGGGTTGCCAACATTATTCCTGTAAGAAAGAAAAATGGTGAAATTAGAATTTGTGTTGATTTTCAAAATCTGAATCAGGCTTCCCTTCAAGATAATTATCCACTTCCAGTTATGGAGTACATTTTACAAACTATTTCAAGCTTTCAAATGATGTCAATTCTAGATGGATTCTCAAGATATAACCAAGTTAGCGTAGCTTTGGAAGAGCAGCATAAAAAAGTATTCACCATGCCTTGAGGCACCTTTTCATACAATAGAATGCCTTTTAGATTGATGAACATGGGTACAACTTTTCAAAGGGCTATGGACCTTTCTTTTGGATATTTATGAAACAATATAATTTTTATCTATTTAGATGACTTAACAATCTTTTCAAGGAAATGTGAAGACTATGCCTATCATTTAAAATGTGTGTTGCAGGGATGTAGGCAGCAGGGTATTTCTCTAAATCTAAAGAATTATATTTTGGTGTCATGGAGGTTAAGCTACTTGGACACATTATTTCCAAAGAATGGATTCACATTGATCCAAAATAGTTAAAGTGATACAACAATTTCCATTGCCTTCTAGCAGACCAGGTGTTAGGCCATTCTCTATTCAAATCAATTTCCTAAGAAAATGTGTACATGACTTCTCATAGATAACAAAATCTATTATAGACATGATGAAAGGTAATGTTATCTTTAAATGGAAAAATTAAGGAAAATAGAGTGTTCAATTAGATAAAATCCATAATAGCAAATGCTTTAATGCTATCCTAGAACTAAATTTTTCCAAGGAGTTTAACATATATTATTATGCTTTTGAAGTAACCTTATCTTCCATCTTGACTCAATGTAATGAAGAGAGAGTGGAAGTGCCTGTCGCTTTTATGAAAATTCATTTGAAGAAGTACAAACTAAAGCATTCTCCTATAGAAAAGCATGCATATGTCATTGTTAGAGCTGTGAAGATATTTAGATTTTATATTTTGAATGCTCACTCCACTATCTATGTCCCTAATATAGTCATGAAGACTATTCTTACACAATAAGAGATCCTTGTGGATTGCTAAGGTGTAGGAGTATGATATTGACCTTAAGCCTACCAAGCTAGTGAAGGGAAGAGGTGTATGCAAGTTAATAGTAGAGATTGATCCAAGAACACATGAGGAAGAAAGTCTTGAATTACCCCTTGTCCTTTTTGTTGGGGTAATAGATGAATGGTTCTCAAATATCATGTATTTCCTCACATATGGAGAATATCTTGATTATTTGTCTCCAAAAGAGAAAAGGGTGATCAAATTGAAAGCATTGAACTATATCACACGGGGTTACAAACTTTATAAAAAAGGGATTGATGGTACTTGTTGCCATTTTCATGTTGTCTTGGTGACCCATTATAGAAAACCAATCTAAGAGATCTCATATGGGTCACTTTGCATAGATCCCCTTGAGAAAATCCCAAAAAATGGCTAAGTATAGGAGTTTCAATTTGTCAGAGTTTTCTTTCACCCTTTCCACATTACTTCTTCTAAGTCTTTTGGCCATCAACCTTCAGCCTTCCTTTTTAAGCCTTACCGCTACTCATTTGTAAGTCATAAAGCTCCCTCTTAGTCCCCAAAGTCTGATCAAGTTCTTTAAAGGTTGTCTAAGTCTTTCCCTTTTAGACTTTAGGCATCAGGCCTCCCTCTTATCGCTTTCCTTTTCCTTCCATTTTCCCTTTTCCTCAAGCCTTTCCTTTGAATATCAGTTTGTTTTTTCAACTTACCTCATACCATTACTCGATAAGAGGTATCATCCTCCCCCGATCCTCAATCTCACTTTTTAGATTTCGAAGATCGGGATTCCCGTTTCCATGTTCCCTTTGTTCTCTTTTTCCTTCCCCTTCCCCAATCATGCCTTAGAAATTTTGGCCAGCTCTTCATCTTTTGGATGTCGAAGGTCGAGCTTCCACCTTACCCATTACCTCTTAATCAGTAAAGTGTAACCATTCCTTTTGAAGCTTGATCCTCAACAGGTAGTAGCTTTCAGAATTCATGGATTTAGTCTTCCTTCTTCCAATCTTCAATACATGGTATGATGTAAACCCAAATTCTGACCCTTGATCAGTTCCAATGTTTGTGGTTCTCTGCTTCCGCCTTCTTTCTTTGCTTCTTCAACAAGCAGTATGAGATATCTTTGACGCCTGACTTTCGATGGAGACAATCTTGCGAGGGTCTAGGCCATTTAATTCACAATCTTGGAAAGGTTTTCCTTTCGAGTCGAATACCTCGACCTTCACTGTTTCAAATTTTTTTTTACAATGGTGCCATTAATTCCCAAGTGACTTTTTCACCTTCTTGTTCCACTTTTGGGGCTTGAGGACAACATTTATTGTATCTGATGGTGGTTGTGATTGGTTTCATGGACTCCCGTGCTTATTTATGGATGATTATTTCCCTTCTTCTCTTTCCCATGCCCAAATCATTGATTTCACAGGTGCTTTTGGAGTGGATTTTAGACAACTTTTATTGCAGGGGCATGGTGTGCAGGTTTTTGTGCATCTTGTGCTCATCCTTTAAAATGGCTTTCATGATCTAGTCGATTTAGCTCTTATATGGATTAATTTCAGCCAAGTTTCTAACCTTAGGTAGGGTTAGGGTTCAAATTGATTCATCTAAGTTATGACTAAACTATAAAGGAAACACTTGTATATTTCTTCCAATTATTTCTTGCTACATTTGGCTTAGCAAAAACTTGTCTTGTAACTCCCTTGTCAGGAGAATCATTATCGCAACAAGCTCTTTTCATAATAATAGAGATTGTAGTATTCCTTCTTCAACATTTGTGTCTCTCTTTGCATTGAATGATTTGATGTTGTAATTACGATTCCATATTATGAATCCTTTTTTATGTATCATTCATTGCATCTTGGAGCAAGGGTTTCATGTAATTCGGGTCATAAGTTGTGTTGAACAATTTCAATAGGTTGTAATTGTGAGAAAATTTTGTTTTTCCTTCATATAAATTATTTATGTATTGCATGTGTGACCTAAGGTTGTGAGAAAAAAATATTTCTTATTGATATTGATTGTGAGTTGGAGCAACAAGTAAACCTACATTTATGGTGTATCACCCCTTCAGTTTTATGGTTTTAATTTCAAGCATCCTTCTTCCATTTTCCTTGAGAGTTTTAGTAGTTTTAGGTGATCCATCAAGGGAACCACCCCACTCTAGAGATCCATCCTCATTATAAGCAATTCACGGCTTGAGAATTTTTTCATGTTTCACCTGATAGTCAAGTGCATACTTAGCTAGGGTGAAATCCTAAGTGATAATATTTTTTAGCATGCCCGGTGAGACCAGAAGAGAAATTTCATTTCACCATTGTTGAGAGAGTGGTGTTTCTCTCAATAATTTAGCCTTGAAGAGGCACAAAAACAAGTACCTGGTGACTCTGCTTCAAAAAGAAGATTCAACATTCAAGTTGGTGACTCAAATTTTGGGGAGGAATCTTGATTACAAAGCAGACTTGTGCATTCATGCCAAGAATCCAAACAAGAGCATCTTCTAGAGGTACTTTTCAATATGTTGAATTATCATTTTATGTTCCTAGAAGAAGAAGAAATAAACGGTCTTTGTCGTCTGTTAGAAGAGATAGAAATCCAAGTCCTCCTAGAGCCCAATCTACACCACCGTTGGGTAGATTGTTCCAAGTCAGAACACCTATTACCTAGACACAAAGGAGCCTATTCCACATGGCTAGAAACCAACCTTTTGTGACCTTTAATGGGGGTATCCCACTAAACCTACAACAACATGATGATATTCCCATGGCTGCCTCGAAAATCCTCCCATTTTTCAATGGAGAGGACCAAACCACTTTAATTGAGCATATTAGAGATGTGGCCACACTATGTGCAGTCCATAATATCATAGAGGAAAATGTTTCTCTTAGACTTATGTCTGCCTCATTCAAGGGTAAAGCTTGCAGTGGTTCAGAGGGTTGACAGTGAATTCTATCACCACATGGGATCAGTTGGGAGGTGGCATGTGCAAGTAATTTGAAGACAAATCAGACCACTTGTCTCTAGTGGAGCAACTAACAATGATCAAAAGAGCTCCCCATGAGCACATGGAAAACTTCAATATCCACTTTCAAAGGACATGGGATAGAATCCCACTTCTAGTAAGACCTTCATCTCAACATACTTTCCTATATTTTTTGAGGGCTCTTAATAGTGACATTTCTATGATGATATAATCTATGGGTGAATAAGCTCTTCCTAATGCTTATGAAGTAACAGTAAGAGTGGAGAATAACCTCATCCAAGCTGGGAAAATTGCTCCAAGACCTCCCATGCCTATCTTTCCATAGATTCCACAAACCATGCCTATGCAAGTGCCACAATTAGCCCCTTTACCAATTGTTCCTACATAGGAACAGACCATCCCAACATAGTCTCTTGAGTTACAAGAGATAAAAGGCCTTCTTCAAATGTTTGGGAATGAGTTGGTAAATGTTAAAAAATAACAATTTCAAAATTACAAGCCTTACCAACCTAGGGATCTAGTTTCTATACAAAATAACCTTGATCAAGATTATGATTGGTTTTTTCCTTGCCACCCACCTTGTAATCAAGCAACTTGCTCAAATGGTGCACTAAATTAGGCACTTATGGTTCAAAATACTGCTCCTACCTCACAAAGTTCAGTGCACGAAACTAGTAATCAACAAGGTTCTCATCCTGAGCAGAGAAATCAAGGTGTTGCTTTGATGAATTGGCAAGGGGAAGAATTTTATGGAGTCAATCACCCACAAGGGACAAATAAGTCTTATATTCCTATTATAGTTAACATAAGGTCTAAAAAGAGGGTTGTAGATATAGAACAACAGCCTAATAATGAAAGAAGTCAGATTTCTATAAGCCAGCAGGGTAACAGTGGACCTCTACCCACACAAAAAGATTAGATTTTGTTAAGAAATCAGAATATGGCAAGCAAGGAGCATCCCAAGTCTTATTCAAACCCATTGCAAACTCAAGGTGATCCTATTGTTCCTAAGGGAAAGAAAAAGGTGAGCTCAACTTCTTTCAATATTTTAGAGCATATGAAGAAATTTAGTATTAGTGTTTCAATGTGGGATTCCTTAGCCCTTCTTGGGAAAAAGTATTTTTTGCAAAATTCTCTATCTAATCATTCTTTGTCTAATGAGCCTCCCAAAGAGAATTCTAGGTTCGCTTTTGTTGATAACCCTCAAGACAGTAGTGAGTAGAAAGCTAAGGAGACCAAACCTTCCCCATTTTATGTTACTTTGATCATTGGTGACCGCTTAGTCCATAACTGTGTGATAGATTCAGGAGCTAGCAGCTCTATTATGCCAAAGTCAATAGTTCACAAGTTGAGTTTGACATATGAACCTTTTTCCAAATGGATTATCCAACTAGATGGGTCATCAATAAGTACAGTGAGGGTAATTAAGGGTTTGGTTCTAACATTGTATGCTTGTCTAAATTTCTCTATTCAACAAGATAACTATATTATTGACCTTCTAGCTCATTTTTCCTTATGCCTATCTAGAGATTTCATTGTAAAATTGGGGGGATATTTGTCATCTGATTGGTCACACTTGTTTTTTAGGACAATATATGGCATTAAAGTTACCATAAAAGTAGAAGTATTAGCTAAAGACCACATAGTGCCATATGTCCCTTCTATTGTAAATGCAAACTTATCCTTCCATGTTCATGAAGAGAAACCTATTACAAAGCCTAGCACTCCTATTGAGGGTATTCTTGACCTTATTTTAGATGACTGGGTAGTTGAAAATCATGAAGAGGATCCTTATAAGCATATAGAGCAAGTTGGGATGGTTGTTTACATGTTTCATGAGAAAAAGGTCACTGTCCCAAACCTAATAAAGGGTGACAAATAGTAGTTAGAGTAGTAGTCTGACAAGCTTTAGTAACTTTAATTTGATGGTTCAAGGAGTAAATTTGGTGTTGGTGGAGGTGCAATGTTGGTTTCTCCTAAAGGTGAGAAGTACTACTCTGCTTTTCATTTTTCTTTCAGTTGTTCCAATAATGCAGTAGAGTATGAAGCTCTAATTCATGGGTTATAGTGGGCAAGAAAGAAGAATATCAAGTTCTTGTAGGTGTTTGGAGACAATGAGCTTGTGGTGAATTAGGTGAGAAACATCAATGCAACCAAAAGTGAATTGTTGAAAATGTATAAACATAGGGTTTGGGACAATATTGAAGAGTTTGATGCATTCAATTTGTTGTCTATACCAAGAAATCAAAATAAATAGGTTGATAAGTTGGTTGCAATGGGAGTTGAGTTTGACATTCTAGTAGAGGTAAGGAATGTTTGCGTACAACACTATGTGAAGGTAGTTGTAAGACCTTCAATTCCAAATAATAACATGCATTGGAAAGTGTTTGATAGTGATGAACAAATTACAGGTTTCCTGATGGAGGAGGCTGAGTTTTCAATATCAAACCAGCAGAGGTTGAAACAACAATATGGAGATCAGATTCTTCAATTGAAGTCAAACAAGTTGCCAATGGGTTTGGTGACTCTTGAATCTATTTTTAATTTAGATGATCAAGTAAGAAAAGAAAAAATTAGCATGTCATTCAAAGAAGAACATTATGAAAACCTATTTAGTTCCTACCACATTCTTGTTTGCAAGTCTTGGGATCAATTCCCAAGTCTGATTCTTCTCAATTTTCCTCAACTCTTTTTCCATAGCTTTGATGCAAGTCTCATCCTTGCATGGTTCAGTTACTATTTTAGGTTCTACCTCAGAGAGTAAACAAAATTTTACTTGTTCCTTTATCATAGTAGCTCTTCTTCTTGTCATCACACCCTTTCTCTTATCTCCAATGATTTGATCTTGAAAATGATTCTTCTACACATACTTAGGATTCTTAGGATTCCTTTCTGGAGCTTCTTCCTCTTCCACTGTCATCTCTTTCTCTTTCTCTTCTTCTTCTTCTTCTTCTCTACAATGGGGTTCATTATATTCATATCCTTCAATCAACACTAAAATTTGATGTGATTCTTCATCCACTTTGACACTTGCACTTCCAGCTATATTCATTAGCCTTTTGTTATAGCATCTACATGCCTTTCTCTTTGTAGAGTATCTAAGGAATATTTCTTCATCTGATCTTGCATCAAACTTTCCTAAGTTTTCTTCATCTCTCCTGATATAACATTTCCTTTCGAACAATTTGAAATATTTCATAGTAGGAGGTTTTCCATACCATAGTTCATAGGGGGTCTTTGAACTATTCACTCCTACTTGTCCTATGTTAAGAATGTATACTGCAATATGAATTTCTTCTTTCCAGTATACTTACAGTAGATTTGCTTCATTCATCATGGTTCTTGTTGCTTCTTGAACTGTCATGTTCTTTCTTTTCACAACTCCATTCTATTGAGGAGTCCTAGGAGCTGATAAATATCTCTTTATCCTATGATATTCACAAAATTTGTTAAACTCATTAGAGGTGAACTCACCACCTCTGTTAGACCTCAAGCATTTTATTTTCAAATCCATTTCATTCTCAACAATAGACTTAAATACTTTTAATTTATCTAGAGCTTTTGATTTTTCTTTGAGAAATGCCACCCAAGTCATTCTAGAGTAATCATCTATCAACAACATAAAATACATGTCACCTTGACACCTTGAGAGATTCTTATAGATAGTAGGTCCATGTAGGTCTATATGCACCAATTCTAGAGGTCTTGTGATAGAATATTCTTAAGTTCTAAACCTCTTCTTTGTCTGCTTTCCAAACTAACACTCCTTGCAAATTGCACTGATAGGATTTGTAATATTTGACAGATCTCTCACAACATCAATAGAGTTGATCTTCACTAGGCTATCAAAATTTATTTGACCCATTCTTCTATGATATAGCTAAATTTCATTGATTTGAGACATAAAGCACTTGACACTACCACCTTTGAGTTGATAAACATTTCCTTTTTTCCCTGTTCCTCCTGCAAACAAAGTTTTGGAGCTTCCTTTTCTGATTTCACAACCATCATCCTGAAACAAAAAATTGTATCCTATGCTACATATTTTTCCTAAACTGAGAAGATTATGTCAGAGACCCTTGACATAAAGAACATCATTTATCTTATACTTTCCATCAAAACTAATTGATCCTTTTCCACAAATCTTAGTAGATGTATCATCACCAAACTTAACAAGACCACCATCATACTTTTCAAGCTTAACAAACTTACTCTTATCACCTATCTTATGATTTGAGCATCCACTATCAATTATCAAGTAGTTTCTCTCCTCTCTTTCATGAAAAGCAGTCAACATAGTTCCTTCAATATTGTGACCTATTTCTGGAGTAATTTCCTTCATACATCTTTCAGGGTCAGTAGAATTAGTTCCAACATTTAAATCCATGAACAAGAATTCATCACTTCCATCATCTGGATAGTTTGATTCCTCATCATCAGACAAACCACTATCTTCTTTAACATAATAACTCTTCTTGATAGATTTACCTTTATGTTATTTATGTTTGTCATTTGAAACTTTGATTAGACATTTAGAAGCATAATGGCCTATCTTTCCACAATTGAAATACTTAAAGCGTAACTTACCTCTGTATTTTCCAATGCCCTTTTTCAATATTCTTACAAAATTTTCTTCCACCTCATCAAGATCATTCAGATTAGATTCATCATCTTTCTTGCTGAATTTAAAAGCGGTTTCTTTCTTTGGAGCATCTTTGTCAACTCTCTTAATTAAATTTGTTTCAAGCACTAAACATTTGATCACTAAAATATTGATCCAAATTTTGAGCTTCCCTAATAGTAGAAACTTTAGTACTATAAGCTTTAGGTAGAGTTCTTAATACCTTTTTCACAACTTCACTTTCCTCTAGTTTTCCACCAAGACCATTGATGGCATTGACAATTTCATCCACTCTGAGCATGTAGCCAACAATATCTTCATCTTCTGACATCCTTAGGGTTTAAAATTTGGCTTTAAAATTTTGCATCTTTGCTTGCTTGACCTTATCATCTCATTCATAAATTCCCTGAAACTGTCCAAATCTCCTTAGCAATTTTGAGACTTATCACCTTCACAAGATCTAAATCAGAAAGCCCACTCAAGATAGCATTCCTTTCTTTTCCATTATTCTCATAATCCTTGGTCTCATCATCAATTTTCAATGGGGTAGTAGGCATAGTGTATCCATTTTCAACTGACTTCCAAACACCAAAACCTAATGAGACAAGAAAGGATTCCATCTTGGCTTTCCAGAAAGCATAGTTTGTTCCATCGAACATAGGGACCTTGACACCATTCTTGTGTGCCATCTAAATCTACCTCAAGTGATTAAGCTTCTTCCAAGCAACCAAAACTTTGATACCAATTGTTAGACACATAGGACAACTAAGAGGGGGGTGAATCAATTGTGCAATGAAATTATCAAAGCCTCATTAACTTTCAAACCCTTATTCAACATCAAATCCTTATGAAGCATTAGCATGAATGTAAATAACTGAAACAACAACACAAACACAATCATACACAATATAAAACTAGATTTACATGGAAAACCCTAATCAAGGAAAAACCATGGTGAGGATTAAATCACATATATATGAATAACAACACTGAATACAATAGGCTCACTACCAGAAGGGATCATTGCCCAGAAGAAAAGAATGGCTCACTACCAAGGGCTCACTACCCAAAGGACTCGCTATCTAGAATAGAAGAGAAGAGAAGAAGAATATTACAAGGAGGTTCACTACCTCAAAGCAATAGGAAGATCCACCACAAAAACTCTACACCATTTGCAACCTTCAGCTCGCTACCTCCAACAACTTCAGCTACACTAAAAATGTAGACACCTTATGCTCAGTACATCTTGTAGCCTTAGGAATTTAATCTCACACTCAGATCACAAAAATTAATCGCATTCACATCTCACCTCACTTCTACAACATCTCCAACAATTGAACTTTCTTATATATCCTCTACGACCTCAAACAATCTTTTCTAGGTCGACCTCAATGAAACATATGCACCTCAAATGTGCAACCAACAAATAGGTCAGTACCAAACACTTCCACGATGGAAAGAAGTGAAGGCTTACCACACCAAGGGTTAACCAGGACCTAAATCTACACTGACACACTTCACCATGCTTCCAAAAACAACAAACAACCTTCACAATTAGCGCTAGCACGCTAGGTTAGCCAAACCTACACTAACACTAAAAAATAATCAATTGACTCTTCACCAGGTCTGGAAACATACTACAGACCATAAATTAACATCACACAACATCCCATAATATTCCAATACCATTAGAATATTTAGCAACATTGCCACAATCACTTGAAACTGGGAATACTATCTTCTTGTGCAACCAACCACACTGCCATAGACATACACTAACCAACCTTACAGAAAAATTGAACACTAAACACTCCAAGGGAAGGTAGATACAAAAAATATTAGCACATTCCCAAATCTACAAGACAAGAAACCTCAATGTGGAGAAATGTAGATTAATTCCATTTCTCCCAGACAACCTTCTTCACATGCAACACATTGTCAGACACATCTTCCTTTGTCGCACAATCCAAAACCTAAAACTTTGGATATAACACCTTTGAACACCTTTGATCATATCATCTGAATTGCACAAGTACATCTTCAACCATGAAGAAATGTGGAGCACAATGCAAAACATAATTCTGCCACCTTAACTCTCTATATTAATTTTCTCAAAAGCACTTGGAAACAAGTGAACCAGCTACATCAGCAACACCACACTAGATATTGCAACAATCTCCCCATCTGCAATACCAACAATCTCCCCATCTATAACACCTACTCAACACCACACTAGAGGTTAACATAGGTTGACATCAATGACAACACTAAGGACAACATAGTGCAACAATCTCTCTGTTGACATCAACACTGCAACAATCTCCAACATGGCCTTCATTATATTGATATAGTAAGAAGGAATCCTTTGTAATATATTTCATGGCCTTATAAAATGACCTTTAATATTAAGGAGGATCATTCATTATAGCAAGGTTATGTTATAGCATGGTCCATGGAAATCATTATAGCACAAGTGTGTGCAACATGAGGGATTAATCATGGGAAGGACACAACTTTGGTTTTCAACACATGGAATAACATCACCACCTTCTACCTTGTAACATTAATTGTGTTAAGCATCACTTAAAAATAGGAAGAGGTCTTGTTCTAATCAAGAGCAAGATAGAGTGCCACTTCTACCTTGTGACATTATTTGTGTTGAGCATTAGTTTAGAGTTGTGAGGGTCTTTTTCAAATCAATTACGAGAAAAACATATGCATAAAGAGCACTACTATGTTTTACCTCAAGGCACATGAATGTAAAACACCACTTGATTTTCTCTAGAAGCGTGTGAGGGGGTTTTGTTCAAATTATCTAAGAATAAAGTTTTCAAAAATAAAGAGAAAATTATTTTAATTTTGATTTGGTGGGACCAAAAGCTCTCTAAGAAGGGAGGTGTGATACATATTGCATCCATAAGAAGAGATCATCATCCTCAAAGGAAAACACTTTAGCAAGTTTCAAGTGAAGAAATCACCCACATAACTTAGTTTTACAAAATTGTTGGTCCTATATAGGGGTGGTTTCAAAACCACAAGTTCTCTATCTAGAATTATTTAAAAATTGTTTATTTTCCATAATGGGGTAGTGTTAAAACTATTGGGGTAGTTTCTTAATTGTTTCCTAATATAAATTAGTGGTTATGTCTAGATAGAACAACCAAGAGAATTTGAAATGAATAGTTGACTCTTACAATTCTAATTCTATTTATGGATACTTCTAAAACAAGGGAGATGTTCCAACAACTATATAAGGAAGTGGAGGGCATGGTTTTTGTCATTAGAGGAGAATTATAAGATTCTACCTATTAGAATTAGAATTTTGAAATAGTAATAGGATTGACAAAGGTTATAATACACAATTTTACTTGTCCATTTGATTAATACACTAAGGTAGATAACAATTGCCTACACCAACTAAGTTTTTCACTCTTCATAGAGTTTTACTAAGCTAAAACATTGTATTTTTATTGTATTTTACATTTCATGCTTATTTATTTTTATAACAACTCTTTATTTCTTTTCACTTTCATTATCATTTTGAAATACAGATTATACAGTGAATAAATTGTTTAATTCTCTAATTTCTAACTAACTTTAATAAAAATATATATAAATAATAAAAAACATATATATTACAAAATCTAAGAACACAAATCTAACTAAATAAAACAATTCATTACAAATTCCAAAAAAATCTACAATATAATATAATAGTGAAGAGAACCAACCAAAAAAAAATAGTAATCATTTTAACATCTAAGAACCCATACCTCTAGTCCATGAGAATTAAGAATTTAGGATTCCATAAAGTCATCCCACTAAACACACATTAATTGAACTTGGTCTATAAAGAAAAGGAAAACATTCTTCCTATTTAAAAAATTCTAAATCATATGCAAGGTGGACCAATTTTTTTTATAATTGTGGATAGTTGCACTTTATAGATCATAATTAGGAAAAATGAGCTTACAAAATCATCCAAAATGGAGGTGTTAAATGACAAATAGGTAAGAAGAAAGTAGAGATCACACTTCCCTATAGGAAATGGTGAATGTTTCCACTTCCCTTGCATTGGAAATATTTAGAAGATTGCCCACGTCCCCCTTAAAAAAAATCCAAATATAGGTAAAGAAGGTGGTTTTGAATACGAAGGAATAATATAAAAATAGAGGTATAGAATTCAATTAATTTTAGCATATATCTAATTTAATGGTCAATCATATATTTTTTTAAAAATAAAAAATATATATTTTTTAAATTTTTGTATGTAGATGAGATGATAAAAGGATTGATAAAGTTATTTTTTTGGAATAAGTGGTTCTAGATTCAAATATCATTTTAATTTTTTCTAGATTTTGTATTTGATAATTTAATTATTGAATTAGGTGTATGTTAAATAAAACCATAGAATTATGTCATAACTCGTTACGTTTTTTGGTCATTTTGACTAACTATATGAAATTATGAAGGCATGAAGAATTGGGAAACATGTGTGGGATGACAAAACATGTGGGACAATGATGGGACCCAAATACTATTTCAAAAATATTGAAAGACACATTATGATGCCAAGGACAAAGAAGATTTGGGAATCAATGTATTAAACTATTTTTAATTAGTTAGACATTAACTATTGTATTCTTTTAAAGATAATAATAAACTATGTCCCAACATATTTTCCCACATCACAACCCATAAATTACACATATTATTGCACATCATTAATGCAACCAAAGTCATGGTTACTTTACCCATAGTAGTAGATAGAACAAAGGTATCATGCACTTTGGGGTAGATAGAATCAAATTGTTTGAGCCATCATATTAACTAGATTGATATGTATGCAAGAACTTCCTTTGATCTAGAATTTGAACCAAGTAGTGTTAGTGTTCAAAATAGTGATAGAGGAAGAGGAGGAAAATGAAGGCTACTTGGAAAGAAAGAAAACAAAGTAACAAGAAACCATAAAATTGAAAGAAATGCAAGACATCAAGAAAAGGCATTCCAAAAGGCAAGTGATTATGGTCCTAACAAAATTTGATGAAGTTTCAAGTGTCAAAAATTTTAAGCATCATAAAGTGTCAATAATGACATCACTAATGACAAGTGTTGGTCAAATTCAAATATTATTATTAGGATACAAATTCTAGGGTACCAACAAAAAAATTGAAGTTGACCTTAAAATAGAAGTTCCCCTTGAAAGTGTTGGATTGTGGAGCTTGATCAATGAATATACAAATGTACTCTAACATGGGGGAAAGACAAATTTAGGTGGAGATTCTAACACGTGCCACACAACATATCACCAAAGTCAATATAATGATTTTGAAGATGGAATATTTTCAACTATACCCAAGGAGATAATTAAACCATTTCTTGTAGAGGCTCCTTTTCTAAATTAAATAGGAGGAAAGTTCAAAGATGTAGAGAATTGTAATGTCCCCATTTTATCCATACGCTCTTTTGTGTCTTATAGCCTATTTTTGAAAGCCCATAGGCCAGTCAGAAGCTGAAATTAGGGTTTCCACTTTTAGACAAGGTTTTGAAGGCTTGCATGTGATATTTTTTGATGCATGTCTAGTGGAGCATTCTAGGTTTTTGGAGAGCTTCAAGATGAGGTAACATGCATGACAAGATAATGACTTGCATTTTTGGTTGATTCCTTGGTAGTTTTGGAGGCTTGCATGTTGGTATTTTGCAATTTGGATTCTGGATTCCTTCTGGGTTTTTAGAGAGCTTCGCGGTGATGTGACATGTAACTGAAACAGAGGACATTTCCAGAATTACTATTTTTAGTAAGTCACGATGACTGCTCGGTTTGTGCTCAAGATGAGTTTGGAACAACTTACTATTTTTAGCAATATGGTATTTTTAGTAAGTATGATTTTTGGCAGTGTTATTTTTAGCAACAGTTCGACAGTTCAATGCAGTGGCTATTTTTGGCAAGTCAATTTATTCAATTTGGTCTCCAGCATTCGAGGTGATTATTTTGGTAGGTTTGATATTTGGTGAAAATAACATTTTTAAGTGAAATATTTGGCTAAGGCATGGAGGACAACTTTGGAGAATATAATTGCATTTTTATAAGGTTTTTCACTTAAGGAGAATTGGAGGCCTTATTGGGTGAGTATAATATTCTTTAAGTGAAATATTTGAATATTATTTCACTTAAATATTGAACGCCTAGCTTTGGAGTGATATTTGGATAAATATAAAGTATTTCACTTAAATGTATTTGGATGTCCAACATATGATATTTGCATTTTATAAAGTAATATTCTTTATGTGCTTTTGGACGCCAAAGTCAAGGAGGGTCAAGATGAAATCAAAATGCAAATTAAGTGAAATGTTTCAGTTCTCATTTAGGTGCCCTAATTGGAGGGAAAAGAAGGTTTTAATTGGAGTTGAGAAAAGGCTATAAATAATAGTGTCAGGCTCTTTGTTTATCATCCATGAAGAAATTATAATGAAATATTGCCGAAATGGTGACAGGTTTGCTTTGAGGAATGCATACCTCATAGCTTGGACTTGGTTTCTTGCTTGAAAGATAGCAACTAACTGAGTTAGAGGTTGTTCTTTACACTGAAGAGTAGGTTGAGCTTATTGTAATGGAGTCTTTTGATGTTTTCTGATGTCTTTTGGTGTGTTTTTCCAATTTACAAGTTGTTGGTTGGGTGTGGTTGAAGTAGGTTTTTACTCATAGCTCTCTTGGCGATTTTTGTTTAGTTCTGGGTAGTTGATAAATCAATTCCTTGGCTCAAGGTGCCCCTTTGTGCAATTTTTTGGAATTTATTGTGGAGTCATTGATTTTATCTTGCAAGTTGTCCCTTTTCCAGGGCACACTTTTTCCTGGGAAGTCTTGGAAAGCTGTAGAAAAATAAATATCTTTAGTTTGCTACAGTTTCACAGTCTTAGCTTGGTCGCCATCTCTCTAGGAGTCATTTGCATTTCGTTTCATGTCATTTGGAGTAGTTTTGTGTGAGTTATGAGCATTTTAGTGAGTTCATTAGTTGTTGGTCTGTAGTTTTCAGTTTGTAGAAGTTGGAGTTTTTGGGGTGGGTTTTCATATTTAGTGAGTCTTTGAAGGTTGGAGATCAAATAATAATATTGCAGCTTCTTGGACAACTTAACCATTGGATTCTTGTAGGATTGATTCTAATTGTAAAGCTATTTTAGTAGTACTGATTAGCTCATATTTTCATTCTACTTATTTCTATTGTATTCCCACTTTTAGTGTAAGAGGCTGGCCTCGCCACCTTGTTTAATTTTGTTTAAGCATTATCATTCCCACCATTGGTGGAAGAGATAGGCCTCACCTTCTTGCATATTGTACTGGGGTCAGCTTGTCGCCCTTCATTACTTTCAATATTCATATTGTTGATCGGTTGAGCCATCCATTTACTTTTTGTACTTGCATTCATATTGTTGATCGGTTGTGCCATCAAATCACTCCTGTTGAAATATGTGGTTGAGTTGCATAAACTTTACTTTCCAGTATTGTACTTCATTCAGTTTGGAGACTAACAATCCCTAGCGCCATATGCTCACACCTTTCCCAACATTGGGATCCTGGTGTACATTCTTGGTGTAGGGTTACTTTCAGCAGTTGATTTGATTTTGGCTAACACTAACGGGTGCCATTGTTGAAGTGTTGTTGCAAAAAATTGAAATTTTTTATAAGGGGTTCATTTCAGTGGTATCAAAACCAAGATTCTGCCATCTTGTGAAAAAATAGAGCTCAGTTGTCAGATGGCTACATATAATCTATATATGAGTTGTTATAGGATATGTCCATGCTTATGAGAGATCCTGACATTAAAGGGGTATACTCGAGGTTATTTGCAAAATCTAAAGATTTGAGTAGAAAAGAAGAACATTCTATTGATGAAGGGATAGAGAAAGAAGAAAAAGTGCCTGTTTGTGGTTTGCAGCCCACGAGTAAGCAAGTTGAAGAGAAAAATCAATCAACTAGTATTAAAGAGGGCACAAGCAAGGTGCACATGTCACCTCAAAATGATTATGATTTTGTTGAAGATGCCTTGATAGTTGAAGAGTGCAAGGTAGAGCCTCAAAATACTCCCTTAGACTTGCATGTGATAGGAAGTGATGAAGATCAGTTCAGTGAAAAGAACATAACAACAGTCGAGTTCTAATGAAAATTCATCCAATGAAGGTCTTGAGGCTAAGGGCTTCACAGAAGATGTTTGTAGAACTGTTGTGTTGGATGAGTTCGTTGAAGAAGAGCAAGATGAAGGTAATATTAGTGGTCTTGGTGACGAATCCAATGAGTTCATGCATGGTCATGTTGAAGATTTGATGATGAAGGATTTTCCTCTTATTGTTGTCCCAACTTCCCAAGAAGTTCCACATGAAGAAATCAGTGACATATTTTCTCATGATGGTTCCATAGAAGATAATGATGGTGAAGTTTTCAAAACAGCATGCATTGAAGATTCTTCATTTCATTACGGTGGTGACATTGGGTTTGATCAGGAAAACTAAACCATTGGAAATAAATTATTTTGAAGATATCAACTTAAATGATTTGGGAGCTGACTTATCCAAAGAGTCAACACCTCAAGGGGTGCACGATTAGCATCTCCTTGTTGATCATTACAATCAACCCTTTTGCATTTGGGATCCAGGTGTGTTGGCATCAAGTTATGATAAAGAACCTATGTGGGATAAGTTTCCCTTTGATCCTAATGAAGACCAAAATTTTGATTGCATTACAAGTTTTAAGGTGGCCATTGAAAGAGAAGTTATTTTTTATGAAGAAGATTGTTTGGAAAAGCTCCACAATGATCCCTTTAAGTTGGTTGCGGCCACTAAGGAGGATTTTGTTGCTTCAAAAAAATTTAGAACAACGTTCAATGATTCTTCATTCGAGTTAGGGGCTACCATAGCCTTTGATCAAGAAGACAGTGAGGAGGAAGAAGAGATAGAAGACCTTATGGCTCTTGAAGAAGAAAGATTTAAAGAGGTTTTCGAACACAAGTCTGATTTTCCCATTCAAGAAGTTGATTGCAAACATAGGGTCGAAGAAATTGTGGAGTATGATCCTCTTCATGACATTGAGCATTCTCCACTAGTTGGTGGTGAAATACAAAAATGTTGGAGTAGCAATGAGGGTGGAAAAGGAAAGAAACAAAGTTCTAATTTTGAAAAGCAACCTAGCAGTAGTCCACCAACTTTACATATTTTTGAGAAGGAAGATCAATTCCAAGAGTCCTTTGAAAGGGAAGTGTGAGTTCTATCCCAATTTGATCACACACATAGCTTGGTTGAAGAGCTTTACTGGAAGGCTCAGCTTGAAGAGAGACGAAGAGGAGTTAAGGATGAAGTTGCTCTTCCCAACTTGCAACTTATTAGAGACTCTTTGGAGAAATTGAAGTTAGAGTATGTGCACTTGATTGAAGATTGAGATCATGCCATTTAAGTTGCAAAGAAGACCATTTGTGCCTTCCAAGAAAAGGAGAGGAAGGTTGATGAGCTCACTCTGGAGCTCGAATCAACAAAGGACATGTTGAAATAAACTTAGTTGGCTCTAACAGAGGTTGAATACCAATTCGTTGACTTCAAACTTTTCAAGGAGTAAGAGGGTGCACAAAGAGCTGAAGAAATCAAGCAAGTGATTGGAGAGCTTGATAGTCTTCAAGAGGAGTTTGATCTTGAAAGCGTTTCAAGAAAATCAGAAGTTGCATGTGCATATTTGGAGCAGCAAGATGAAAGGAATGACTTTCAAGTTTTTAACAATCCTCTCTTTGAAGTGGGTGTTGAGGAAATTTATGATAATCCTCTCTTTGTGATGGGTGATGTGACATCAAACCAAGAGGAAATATCTTTTGACACTAATGTCTAAGGGGAAATCTCTAGCACTTCTTCCAATAGTGGGATGATGATACATGAAGACTTTACTGTTGTTCCTAGCCTATCCACCCTTTAGGAGATAGAGAATCAAGAATCAAGGAGGAATGAAGTTTCTAATCTTGACTGGCAACAAAGAGTTGATTGGCACTCCGATGAAGAGTTTATTCTTTATCTGATGTGGATGCTTGTCAGATTCCTATTAGACTTCATGCTTGTACCACCTTCTTTAAGAGTAACTGAAATCATAATGGGGTTTGACGAAGGGTTCCTTGAATCTTTCCAGCAACTCTTGTCTCATGATTTCGAATTCAACTTTCTCAGTGAATTCAGATTTGTTGAATACTTTTTGGAGTTTCAAGAGGTGATGATTCAAATAGAACGTATTGATCAAAGTGTTCTAATCAGAGCAATTATTTATCTAAGGAATGGTTCTTCTCTACTTATGATTTGAGATCCTGGTAGCATCTTGCATTTGATATGTGACAAGAAGGTATGTTGGAATGATAAGCCTCAAATTTTTAGTTCTCTGAGTGTTGTTACCTTCTTTATCAGCCATTTGATGATTATTTATGATCTTCAATTGCAGTCTTGGAGAGATAAGTGGAGCAAAAAATGGTTCTTTGTTGTGATGAAATCTTCAGTGAGGTTGTTTTCAGTTGTGGATATGAGCAGAAATGATATTTTGGATGCTGATTTTCAGTTTTGCAGCAGCTATCTATCTCCATGGATGTTGATTTTCCTTAAATCAGATCTCAAGTTGATCATTTTAGTCTTGTTTGGAAGCTGGTGTATTCAAATTCTTACTTTCCAATCTCTTTCCAGAGATGGTTTATGGCTTCAAATGAGAGAAATGGTGATTCAGATAGAGCATAATCAACTTTTGGATAGAAAACATGCTCATTCTAGCTATCTTTGTACATTCTCTTGTTCAAATGTCTAGGGCAGCGAACCATTACTCGATTGGGCTTGACGTTTTAAGACTCTTACTGTTGAAATCCAGTTTGATGCTTTGAGAAGTTATGTTGATGTTTTTGAATTGATTAGATTATTCTTCTTTGTGTTCAGAATGGTGATAGTTATTGACATTGCAGATGTTAACTCCTCAGAGTTTATTGGACTTGAGATGCTAGATTTTGATTCCAATCCTTCCATGTTTCTCAGTTTGAACTTCAAGCATGTTAACTCCTTGAGGTTGCAGGGAAGGTTAGTGCAGTTTTGGTCCAGTGGCTTCATTTGTATGATTAGAGTGGAGCAACATCAGCATGGTGGGTCTTTTCAGAGATGGACATGGGACCCTAGGATCAATTGGAGTGTTGTGCAATTGCTTGAGAACAAGCAATTTTAGGAAGGGCAGACTATAATGTCCCCATTTTAGCCATACGCTCTTCTGTGTCTGATAGCCTATTTCTGAAAGCTCGTAGGCCATCCAGAAGCTAAAATTAGGGTTTCCACTTTTAGAGGAGGTTTTGAAGGCTTGCATTGGAGATTTTCTAATGCATGTCTAGTGGAGCTTTCTAGGTTTTTGGGGAGTTTTAGGATAAGGTAACATGCATGACAAGATAATGACTTACATTTTTGGCTAATTCCTTGGTAGTTTTAGAGGCTTGCATGTTGGTGTTTTGCAGCTTGGATGCTGGATTCCTTCAGGGTTTTCAAAGAGTTTCACAGTGATGTGACATGCAACTGAAATATAGGACTTTTTCGGACTTACTAATTTTAGTAAGTCACGACGGCTGTCCGGTTTGTGCTCAAAATGAGTTTGGAACAACTTACTATTTTTAGTAGTATGCTATTTTTAGTAATTACTATTTTTGGTAGTGTTATTTTTTGCAGCAGTTTGGTAGTTCAATGCAGTGGCTATTTTTGGCAGATCAGTTTATTTAGTTTGGTCTCCAGCATTTAAGGTGATTATTTTGGCAGGTTTGATATTTGGTGAAAATAACATTTTTAAGTGAAATATTTGGCTAAGGCATGGAGGATGACTTTGGAGAATATAATTGTATTTTTATAAGGTTTTTCACTTAAGGAGAATTGGACGCCTTATTTGGTGAGTATAATATTCTTTAAGTGAAATATTTGAATATTATTTCACTTAAGTCTTGGACGCCTAGCTTTGGAGTGATATTTGGATAAATATAAAGTATTTCACTTAAATGTATTTGCATGTCCAACTTATGATATTTTCATTTTATAAAGTAATATTATTTATGTGCTTTTGGACGCCAAAGTCAAGGAGGGTCAAGATGAAATCAAAATGCAAATTAAATGAAATGTTTCATTTCTCATTTGGGCGCCCTAATTGGAGGGAAAAAAAGATTTGAATTGGAGTTGAGAAAAGGCTATAAATAAGAGTGTTGGGCTCTTTGTTTATCATCCATGAAGAAATTATAATGAAATGTTGTTGAAATGGTGACAGGTTTGCTTCAAGGAATGCATACCTCCTAGGTTGGACTTGGTTTCTTGCTTGAAAGATAGCAACTAGCTGAGTTAGAGGATGTTTTTTACACTAAAGAGCATATTGAGCTTATTGTAATGGAATCTTTTGATTTTTTTGATGTCTTTTGGTGTGTTTTGTCAATTTACAGGTTGTTGGTTAGGTGTGGCTGAAGTAGGTTTTTACTCATAGCTCTCTTGGCGATTTTTGTTTGGTTTTGGGTAGTTGATAAATCAATTCCTTGGCTCATGGCGCCCCTTTGTGCAAGTTTTTAGAATTTATTGTGGAGTCATTGATTTTATCTTGCAGGTCATCCCTTTTCTAGGGCGCACTTTTGCCTAGGAAGTCTTGGAAAGCTTTAGAAAAATAAATATCTTCCGTTTGTTGCAATTTCACAGTCTTAGCTTGGTCGCCATCTCTCTAGGAGTCATTTGCATTTTGTTTCACGTCATTTGGAGTAGTTTTGTGTGAGTTATGAGCATTTTAGTGAGTTCATTAGTTGTTGGTCTCTAGTTTTTAGTTTGCTGGTCTGATATTTCAGTTTGTAGAAGTTGGAGTTTTTGGGGTGGGTTTTCATATTTAGTGAGTCTTTGAAGGTTGGAGATCAAATAATAATATTGCAACTTCTTGGACAGCTTAACAATTGGCTTCTTGCAAGATTGATTCTAATTGTAAAGTTGTTTCAGTAGTATTGATCAGCTCATATTTTCATTCTACTTATTTCTATTGTATTCCCACTTTTAGTGGAAGAGGCTGGCCTCGCTGCCTTGTATACTTTTGTTTAAGCATTATCATTCCCACCATTGGTGGAAGAGACATGCCTCGCCTTCTTGCATATTGTACTGGGGTCGGCTTGCCACCCTTCTTTACTTTTAGTATTCATATTTCTGATCGGCTAAGCTGTCCATTTACTTTATGTACTTACATTCATATTGTTGATCGGTTGTGCAGTCAAATCACTCTCGTTGAAATACGCGGTCGAGTTGCATAAACTTTACTTTCCAGCATTGTACTTCACTCAGTTTGGAGACTAATGATCCTCAGCGACATATGCTTACACCTTGCCCAACATTGGGATCTCGGTGTACATTCTTGGCGTAGGGTTACTTTTAGTAGTTGATTTGATTTTGGCTAACGCTGACAGGTGCCACTGTTGAAGTGTTGTTGCAAAAAATTGAAAACAAATATAAGGGGTTCATTTCAAGAATGTAAAGGAAATAGTGCCAATGTATAAAGGATTGAACATCTCCATTAACAATGAAGGAAATCTAAGGAGAAATGTCTCAAATAGGAAAGTAAGGAAGTATAAGGAGAAACCTAAGATCATTATGAAAAATGTGGACACAACATCATCGTATTATGAAACTATGAACTTGATTATACATTTTTTTCTAAAAGATTATATTTTAGAAAGAATGAAATCTCTTTCATTTTGCAACTTGATTTATTAGGAGAGTTGTCCTCGTTTGTATGATGGTTAAATATGTCATGAAGGATTTTAAGACAAGAAGAGGATAACTTACGGATATAACAAATCAAGTAACTAATAGGAAGATAAATTTGTCACACACCAAAAAAATGTTTACACCAAATTAGCTTGTATAGGCACAATTCTTTCTAATTATATAGGTAATGCAGGGCCATTCATTTATCAAGAATAACCAAGAAATAAAACACAAGAGATAAATAATATAATTGTTGCAACGAAGGATTGCACCCTAAATGCTAAGCTTTAAAGCTCGGCAATCCTATGCAACATGGGGACCCTAAGATGAGGATGAACCTCCAAAGTATGGGTTGGTTCCCTTTGAAAACCTCCTACAACTACTGCTTGATTTGGAAAAGGGGAAGAGATTGCTTTGAAAATGAAACTCTAGTGCTACTAGGAGGTGATGCACCAATTCTTAAAACCATCTATTGCATCCTCGACACACAAACTCTCTCAAAACTCGGTAAGTCTTCACACAACTCAATGCTCTACATGCTCTGTAGGGTCATAGCTAATTTTGTTTATTAGAATATTAATTTGATAATATAGTATGATGATTAAAAGATGAGCATTAACATTAATATTATTTTTGCTTATGGAATGATAATAAACATGAGGTGTTATTTTTATGGAAAAGTATTGTAATAGAGGTTTGAATTATAAAATAGTTTAGCAATTAGAAGAATAAGTAAGTGATTCAAATAATTGTTTTTAATTGTTATTATGTAAAATGTATACTCTATTATTCCATTTTCAAGAAATATGAAGAGTTTCAAAAGAAAGCTCTAATAAAAAGAAAAGAAAGAGAGTTTTATGCATGCAGGAAAAAAGAGGAAAGTGTTGGAAATAACTGAAAAATTTAAATTTTTTTTTTTTAAAAAAAAAAAAGATTCTTAGAAGAGGAAGGAGAGCTAGAGAAAAGAGGTTGAAAGAAGATGCGGAGAATGGGGATTCAAATCTAAAGAAAAGAGGTAAGAAAAATTGTTGTTTATGTGGTTTTATTTCTCAGATTAATAATGGAATTCAATTATTTATTTTGATACTAACATTATTTTCTCTATGTGAGCCATTATTTGCTCTATGTGAGCCAAAACAATTGCTCTGTGTGAGCCATTACTTGCTCTATGTGAATTTATGGACAAGTTGTAGCTCTGTGTGAGCTAGTGTTGAGCTCAGGGGGTTGCTGGATGGAGAGCAGTAAGATAATTTTTACAGCAATTAAATACAAATATATTTACAATTGATTTCAATTATTCAATATTCTGATGATTTGAATTGTATGTAATTGAATTATGTTATATGCAAGCTTTATGAATTATCTTCTGCATATTCTGTTCATTTATCGGGATGTTAATATAACCAATCTGGAGATTCTAAACCCTAGTTTGTTGTGTCGGCCACAAATTTATTTCTACGAACTGGGTTTCTTTAAAATTTTGATATAAGGTGCATCACTTAAGTATTTCAAACATATCCAAAAATCAGCCATACCCATTTTTTTCATTATGGAGATATGTAATGTTTAGTGACCATCCATTTCCTACCATTTCGTCTCTCATAAAACAGTTTGTTGCGTCAGTAATAACTTTATTTCTGCCTTTATTTCTACGAACTGGGTTTTTTTGAAATTTTGATATAAGGAGCGACACTTAGATATGAAAAACATATCCAAAAATTAGCACTACCTAGTTTGTCAATTTGGAGGTGTGTATCAATTAGTGATGGCCATTCCTATGCCCTCTTTGTTGTTGCTAATAAATCTACAAATCCTTGACTTTTCTCTCTAAACCTAACATATCTCTGATGCTTGAATTCTTTTCAAGACAAAAGTTGTTCAGGGTAAAACATTCATTTTTTGAACCTTATTTTGTTTGGAGAGAAATTGCAAATCTAATCTTAGTAGTCGATTTAATGCTTACAATACATTTTATATGTGATCAAACTCTAAATTGTTGAAAATGTGAAGAATTGCATAAAAATGTAATATCTTATATTTGCAGATGCATTGTTTTGTATAAAACTACTTGTCAAATTTGAAGTTTATAAGTTAATATTTACAAAAATTCCCTCCTATTTTATTATTATTTTTTTCATTATTTAATATTAAAATGAGTGGGCATTACATGCTCACACATCAGTATTTCATAAGAAGGGCAACTGCTTATTTAGAAGGAAAACCAAGAATGTTTTCACAACCAAAATTTAGCATTTATGACACAATTTATTACCTGCATATAATATATATTTTCTACCCAAATTTATTGGAATGAGACAGCATATTTAATGACTAATCTTAATCACAAAAAAAATATGCATCAATCACCAATGCACACATAATAGAACAGATATCGAGAAGGTAAAATCACTGTATTTTATTGACCACAAGGTGCTTCAAAAGCTACATACAAATCTGAAAATTCTACTTGAAACTACCACTGTAAATTGAGAAAAATCTCTCCAAAATGAGTTATAATCAATATCCTTTTTACCTTCTCGATATTTGTTCTATTGTGTGTGAATGGGCGATTGATGCATTTTTTTGTGATTAATGATTAGTCCTCAAATATGTTGTCTCATTCCAATACCTTTGGGTAGAAAATATATGTTATATGCAGGTCATAAATTGTGTCATAAATGTTAAATTTTGGTTGTGAAAAAATTCTTGGTTTTTGTTAGTTTTTATGATCAGATGTGAATAAGCAGATTTTAATTCAAATTCAAACAAATAGACACAACATATACCCTGGGAAAACCCTCCACTTGAGGGAGAAAAACCTAGCAACAATATATCACTTATATATTGAATATGAAACAATAATCTTCTTTATTATGAGGCCAAATAACAACACCAAAACTTGATGCAATCATAGAATAATATATAACTCCTTGCTAATGTTAATATCAATCTCTCTTAGTGATGAACTCGTCCTCCTTCAAGACTTTGATCTGCACTTGATAAACTCGCACTTGCATAAACTCGAACTTATGAATGGATGAATATAATGAATGACAAATGAACAATAGCCATCTCTATTATATACATGAAGGAGAGAGAGATTGCGTCTCTTCAAGACAAGAAGTCGGCCTCAATGAAATGTTGTGTCTCCATAAAAGGTGGCAGATGAGAGAAGTCGGCCTCAAGTAAAATAATTAAGTATTATATGTTTCCAAGTGAAGCGCCCCTTCACATTCATATCAGCTTCAATAAATTGAATAGTTGATAAGGCTATATTCAATTTATCTCTTCATAAGTCGTGGTTGGAAGTGACGCACGATGCTGCTAACACCAACACTCCCTCTCAGCTAGGGAGGAAGTCTTCCAGCTAACCAATGTCATGGATTCTCTCAACATGACATCCACAATGGCTACTCCCATATGTGGAAAGAGCTCATCATGGAGTCACTCAACATGATATTGTCCATCATGGCTACTCCCTTGTATGGAAGGAACAAGTGCACAAGTGCCCATCACAGAGTCACTCAACGTGATGTTGTCATCTCATCATGATGTCCACCATGGCTACTCCCAGAGGGTGGATAAACACAAGTACAAGGAATTCATCATGGAGTCTCTCAACGTGATGTTGTCATAGAGTCACTCAACATGACATCCACCATGGCTACTCCCAGAGGGTGGAAACAAGGTATTTCACCTCAAATTTCTCTCATAGAGAAAGATGCATTAGACAAGGGCTACACCTCAAATTTCTCTCACAGAGAAAAATGCATTAAACAAGGGCTTACACCTCAAATTTCTCTCACAGAGAAAAAATGCATTAAAGCAAATCTCAGAAGATCACTGAAGTTGAGTCTCCCTCTCAGCTAGGGCTTCATTCTCCACAATTCTAAGCTTGTCTTGAAAGTACACAAACTTTACTCTGGAGAGAGGCTTGGTGAGAATATTAGTCGTCTACTCATTAGTGCTAATGTACTTCAACTGGATAGCTTTCCTCAATACCATATCTCTGATATAGTGGTATTTGATCTCAACATGTTTTGTTCTATCATGAAACACTGGATTGACAGAAAACTTCACACAACTTTGATTATCACAATGAATGACAGTCAGCTCCAATGATTGTCCAAACAATCCTGCAAGGAGCTTCTGAAGCCACACTACTTCTCGAGCTGCCACACATGCTACAATATACTCGGCCTCTACGGTGCTTAGTGCCACTAAAGATTGCTTCCTGCTACACCAGGAGATCATCACAAACCCCAAACTGAAACAACATCCAGAGGTTCTCTTCCAATCAACAACACACCCTACCCAATCAGAATCAGAATATCCATGCAGCTTCAAGTTCACACCAAAAGAATATCTCAAGCCATACCCAACTGTGCCACGCAAGTATCTCAGGATATGCTTTGTTGCAACTAGGTGTATTTTTCTTGGTTCACACATGAACTGACTAAGTGCACTCACTACATAGCAAATATCTGGTCTAGTATTGACTAGATACATCAGCGATCCAATCAACTGCCTGTACATAGTAGGATCCACCAGATCAGAACTAGCTGCAGCTTCCTTTAACTTATGAAAATTGGTTTCCATAGGTGTAGACATGGATTTACAATCCATCATACCAAATCTCTTCAAGATGTCTATTATATACTTTGCTTGACTCAGAATGATCTCATTAGGCCTCTGCCATACTTCTAAACCAAGGAAGTAATGCATGTACTTAAGATCCTTCATTTCAAATTCAGAAGCCAACTCCTTCTTGCATTTGATAATGAGGTGTTCTTCTCTAGTAAGAAATAGATCATCAACATAAAGAACCAAGATCAATGTTTTGCCATCAATTACCTTGAAGTATAGGTTTGAATCAACATCATTCTTGGAGAAGCCCAAGCTCAGCAGGTATCGATCAATCCTCTCATATCAAGCACGAGGAGCCTGCTTAAGGCCATACAAAGCCTTCTTCAATCTGCAAACATGAGACTCCTTCCCATGAACCTCAAATCCATCAGGTTGCTCAGTGTATACCTCTTCTTCAATTACACCATTTAGAAATGTTGTCTTCATGTCCATCTGATGTAACTTCCATCCTTTAGCCGTTGCAATAGCAATGATAGTCCTGATGGAGGTATAACGAACAACTGGAGCAAATGTTTCCTCAAGTCTATTCCCTCTTTCTAAGAGAACCCTCTAGCCACAAATCTAGCCTTGTACTTCTTAATGTTTCCATCAGCCACATGCTTGATCTTGAAAAGCCACTTAGAAGATACAACAGATTTCCCTTCTAGTCTAGGTATTATATCCCAAACATCGTTCTTGAGGATAGATTGATATTCTCCAGCCATAGCATCTCTCCATACTTGTTGACTTGAAGCTTCCTCAACACTGGAAGGCTCAGATTCAATCATTTGACTCATCAATGCAACATAGCTTGAAAACTTTTGAGGTCTTTTGCTTTCTCTAAATGTTCCTCTAGGGGCTGCAAACTTTTCTTCCTCCTGCATTGTTTTCCTAGCCCATAGAGGTTTCTTTTGACCAATAACAATGTCTCTAGGCCCATCAGTAGGTTCCAAAGGCTCAACTGGATCACCATCTTCTTCTAGTTTAGGAGACTCCCTCTGAATATTTGGAGTATGGTCAACTTCCATGTCTTGAGGAGTTTCATGGTCTTCATTATCTATTTCCATGAGAGAGCATTTAGATCTCTTGAATGCAACATACTCTTCAAATGTAACATCCATGTTGATCTCTATCAGTTTCTGACCTGGAATGTAGATCTTGTAGGCTTTTGAAGACTCATTGTAGCCCACAAATATTCCCTTCTTGCCAGATGGTTCCAACTTAGTCA
Source organism: Sequoia sempervirens (assembly GCA_007258455.2). NCBI lineage: Eukaryota > Viridiplantae > Streptophyta > Pinopsida > Cupressales > Cupressaceae > Sequoia > Sequoia sempervirens. The sequence goes on from VDFB02000017.1 coordinate 384,196,209, forward strand.
TTTTTTCTTTAGGCACGTGAACATACACAGGACAACCAAAGATTCTCAAATGGTTGACTTTAGGCTTCACACCTGTGAAAGCTTCTTCAGGATTCATGTTCTCCAAGATACAATGAGGGCTCTGATTTTGAACATACACAGTTGTCCTAGATGCCTCGGCCCAAAGGAAGGTTTGCAGATCTTGATCATGGATCATGGCTTTAGCTACTTCTACGATGGATCCATTCTTCCTTTCTGCTACACCGTTTTGTTGTGGATTGTAGGGAACACAAAACTCCCTCTTAATTCCTACCTCAACACAAAAGTTACGAAAGCTTCCAGAGATGTATTCTCCTCCGTTGTCAGATCTCAGAACTTTGATCCTCTTCCCGGACAAGTTCTCTACTTGAGCTTTAAATTCCTTGAATCTCTCAAGTACTTCCTCAGATTCTTTAGTCTTTAAGAAATAAATCCAAGTCTTTCTAGAGTAGTCATCAATGAAAATTACATAATACAAGAAACCACTCAAAGAAGCAATAGACATTGGACCACACAAATCAGAATGAATAAGATCTAGAATACATTTAGATCTACTTTCACTACTATGAAAAGGACCTTTAGTATTCTTACCCACTGCGCATCCTTGACAAGTGCCTTCATGCTCCTAACTAAGTTTAGGAAGGCCTATGACCATCTTCTCCATGGTTGGAAGTGCTCTAAAGTGAAGGTGAGCAAGTCTTCTATGCCAAAGCTCACACGAACTTGATGAATCATGCAACAAAGCTTGTAGTGGACGAGTGCAAAGTTTGTAGAGACATTCTTTCCAAACACCAATCACTCGGGCTGACTTGATGCTAGAGTTCGTTGGCCATGCAATAACTTTTCCTTCGAAGAATGCAACTTGATATCCCTTTTCCTCCAAGGCTGAAATTGAGACAAGGTTCCGCTTGATGCCTGGTACAAATAGAACATCACTCAACTGAAGAGAGATGTTAGAATCTAAGTTAAGAGAGGAGGTTCCAACACCTTTCACGGAATAACATGCATCAATTATGACTTGAACACTTGTATCTCTCTCCACCAAATCTGAAAGATGTTCTCTAAAATTAGTAATGTGACGAGAGGCACCACTATCAATCAACCAAGTGTTGCTATCTGTTGGAACATTGCTTGATAAGGCAGAATAGAATAGAAATCCACTTGAATCCTTCTGAGGAGAGATCTCGCCCACATCCGCAACTGAAGCATGTTGTTTAGGTCTAGTTGGACAATCTTTTGCATAGTGACCAAACTTGTCACATCTGAAGCAATGTATGTGAGAAAAATCCTTCTTCCTTTTAGATGTAGGAGCACCATCAGATCTTCTATCTATGTTCCTCTTGAAGTTTCCTTTCTTCCCTTCTCTTCCTTTCTTCTTAGAAGATTGAGCGGCAAGTACATGAATCTCTTCATTTGTGGAACTTTGCCCATTGCCTCTTGCTGCTAATCTGGATTCTTCTTGAATGCAATCTGCTCTCAAGCGATCAAACTTAGGTAGCTTTGATCTCCCACTGATGCCTTGGATAAATGGCTCGCAAGATTGAGGAAGACCATTAAGCACCAACATAACCAAATCCTTATCATCAACCATATGCCCAATGGTGGAAAGTTGATCTCTCAATTCGGTGATCTTCATGAAGAATGCGATGACGGAATCTCCTTTCGCCATATTGATATGATGAAGTTGTTGCCTCAATGCAAGAGCTTTGCTTGTATTATTGATCTCATACATTTCCTCCAAGGTCTTGAACATTTCTCTTGTTGTCTTCAACTTGGAGATAATCGGCACAAGGTGGTCCTTCACAAAATCAACCAAGATCTTCTTTGCCTTAGTGTCATTCTTCTTCCATTGTGACTTCTCATTCTCATTGGAAGGTTTGGGAACTTCGCTCTCCACGAACTTAGCAATCTCATTTTCTTCCAATGCAAGCATTACTCTAAACTTCCAAGAGGTGAAGTTGGAAGCACCTTCAAGTCTATCTTCAATCTTGAGCCCATTCACCATTTTGAGGATAAGATAGACACAAGAAGATGAGAACAAGAGTGGAACATAACACTGCTTATATAAATCTGATCACGATCTTGCTTAAACCCGCTCTGATACCATGTTAGTTTTTATGATCAGATGTGAATAAGCAGATTTTAATTCAAATTCAAACAAATAAACATAGCATATACCCTGGGAAAACCCTCCACTTGAGGGAGAAAAACCCAATAACAATATATCACTTATATATTGAATATGAAACAATAATCTTCTTTACAATGAGGCCGATTATGAGGCCAAACAACAACACCAAAACTTGATGCAATCACAAAATAATATATAACTCCTTGCTGATGTTAATATCAATCTCTCTTAGTGATGAACTCGGCCTCCTTCAAGACTTTGATCTGCACTTGATAAACTCACACTTGCATAAACTCGAACTTATGAATGGATGAATATAATGAATGACAAATGAACAATAGCCATCTCTATTATATACATGAAGGAGAGAGAGAGATCGCGTCTCTTCAAGACAAGAAGTCGGCCTCAATGAAATGTTGTGTCTCCATAAAAGGTGGCAGATGAGAGAAGTCGGCCTCAAGTAAAATAATTAAATATTATATGTTTCCAAGTGAAGTGCCCCTTCACATTCATATCGACTTCAATAAATTGAATAGCCGATAAGGCTATATTCAATTTATCTCTCCATAAGTCATGGCTGGAAGTGACGCACGACGCTGCTAACACCAACAGTTTTCCTTCTAAATAAGCAGTTGCCCTTCTTATGAAATACTGATGTGTGAGCATGTAGAGCATTGAGTTGTGTGAAGACTTGTTGAGTTTTGAGAGAGTTTGTGTGTTGAGGCTGCAATAGATGGTTTTAAAAACTGGTGCATCACCTCCTAGTAGCAGTAGAATTTTATTTTCAAAGCAATCTCTTCCCCTTTTCCAAATCAAGCAGTAATTGTAGGAAATTTTCAAAGGGAACCAGCCCATAATCTAGAGGTTCATCCTCATCTTAGGCAACCCACATGCCTGAGGATGTCCCCATGTTGCACAGGATTTCCGAGCTTTAAAGCTTAGCATTTAGGGCGCAATCCTTCATTGCAACAATAACAAAGAGCATAACAGAAATTCTATAAATTGTAAAAGTGTTATGGTTGAAAGTAATAATTTAGCAAAGATCTGATGGGATAGTGCCAAAACAAAAATTGCACACTATTGTGCAAATCATGATTTCTTTGTCTCCATTAGGCCTAACTATTAAAGAGTAAGGTACCCAAGTATTCAAAGATCCAATAGTATGAGAAGAACAAGTAAAGAAAACATTATAGCATTAGTACCTGCATTGTTTTTGGAAAGAAATTATTTTGATAAATTATTATACATGCATCAAAGAAAAACCAAACAAGAGCACCATGTGCTAAAATGGGTAACAAATCCATTGATGTAAAGAAATCCCAATAAAAAGAAAGGACCAACATCAACAAGGTAAACTAATGCATCAATGAGCCCAAAGCCTTTAGTATGGTAGTTAGTAGTTCTACATAAGAGTAGGTGCACAATAGGGAAATTTTTGGTTAATTTACTCAAATTAATATCACCTAGAAACCAAGAGGATGGGTGAGTTAACAAGAAGAAAATTTTTGACCCTTAATTTTTTGATATTTTGGCCTAGTACGAGGACATTAGCACAAATGTCAACCTATAGCATTAAACAATGCATCCTAGTATACAAATATGGCATGTAGATAAAGAACTAGCACTACATTAGGCAGGAATTTGGAGGTAATATAATCTCAATTAACATTTTTTTTTAGATTGATTGTATGGAATTCAATCAACTATATTTTTCATCAAGCACACAACTAGGACTAATTCAGCCCCAATTCAAGTCTACCAAGTGAGATTTGGTGCATGGGACTTAATTAGCCCCAATCACACACTCAATGAACAAATTATTAAGTGGCTCATCAAGTCCATAACTAGGGCTAATCCAAACACAATTTTTTTTCCAATTGAATGAGATTAGGTTCACATGACTTTACTAGCCTTAATGTTACACCCAATAAACCAATTATGCAATACCTAATAGGAGCCAATTGAACCCCAATCCATGCTTATTACATGAGATTAGGTGTGTGGGTGTTGAGTACCCCCAAATTTTAATTGATTCACATGATACACAATTTGATTATTAATCCGTGTACATCCAATCTTGTCTAGTTGGCATGAAGGCTCTTATTATGATTAGCCTAGATCTAGTAAATGAATCAATCACCCTTGGGTATGATTAGTCTTGACTATTCCCATGTTAAACCAATCATACCTAAGGGCATAACCAAATGAAGTAATCAAACCAATCACCCTTGATTGTGTAATCACATGTTCATCATCATGTTAGTAATACACAATGGTATGATTGGTTTACTATGTGAAATTGGGCTACTTATTGAATGAGAATGTGTGGAAGGATTTATTAGTACCAGATATTGTTGGTTTAAGTAACTAGTTCATCAAGCATACAATTAGAGATAGATAAACTCCAATTAGCCCCAATCAAACTCAAGATGAGCTGATTAAACCTAAACAACCAATTAGGGCTAACTAAGCAACATGCACCCAATTTCATCCAACACATAACTATCATCTTAAATTTTGGCCACTTCTCTATACATGTAAAATCCACTTTTGTCCTAATCAATCACTTCTACGCATATGTAGCTGAATTGATTGCATTGCTACAAGTCTGGCCATGCTTTCCCAAAATCGTTGGATTTATTTTCTCATCGCCTAAAGAGAAATCAGTAACACCTTTATTGATAATGTTATACTTTGAGGAGGCAGCCAATTACACATGACCTCTAAAAGCTAAGCCCAAAAATTAACAAAAAGATAATAAGCCAACTTTTATTACCATTTTGAGCAATTATAGACAACTGACATAAACTATCAATCAAGGTTATATGTCTCTAGACAACTGACATAAGCTATCAATCAAGGTTATATGTCTCCATTACAGATGGATATTTCCATCGCTTCAGTAGACTTCATATGGCCAAAACTTCTCATCTTTCAAGAGTTTCATCTAAATAAAAAACCAACAAGGCATAATCTGTCTTGTTGACGATTCGGGCCCATCTCAGTATTAATTTTACAGTGTGAAAGGAGGGACAATACAAGACTTTGGATCTACTTCAACCACCGTCCATGCCCAACAAGAAAATCGACAGAGCATTCATGGACTTCATCACATAATTTTAGTGTTTGTTGACATACTTGGTATTTATTATTAAATTTACTGGAAAATCTACTGGCATTTTAATCGAAGCAGAAAGACAGGATGCAGATTTCGATGTAAGCTTACTAGGAAGCACTGCAGTTGGGCTTGAATAGCATAGCCTTCTTATATAAGATAGCCAGATCATGATTGAGACAACTTTCATGTGACGTAACTCTCAGATTCTCATCTTCTAAGGAAAAAACAAATTTGGTATTATTTTCAGGTGATTCCTTACAAGCCTGTCATCTGCCTTTTCATGAACAAGGCGTGGATTTCAAAAGTTGTTAAAAAGGTGACTTGCTTGAATCTCGTGCATGATGTGATACAAAAATTTATTCTTTTGTACACGACAATTGATTTCTGGGTGAATGCGGAAGGCGGGATGGTTTGGATTAGTTGGAATTCTCGTGACAATTCGAACATGGGTTATTGTCGTTTCAGAGGTACCTTGTTAGACCACACCCACATGTCATGCCAAATCATTGCCAATTGTTTTAATATATTTAACAATCTTGATGATACCTATTATTGCTTACCTATGGTCGACAGTTGACAGTCTCTTATTCCTTTTCATCTACCTGCAAACCTAACATAAACCAACCCAGGACCTAACTTCCTCCTATCGCTTTCAAACTGTACTACTGATGGAGTCTTCCTTTTCGAACATATGAAATCTTCATTTTGACTAGTTATGAACCATACAAACATCAAGATGGACATCAGTTATGAAATTCAACTATGCCTCTCCAAGAGTCATGCTTTGACATCTTAAAACCGACATCTTTATGTCCATACATCAGTGTAAAAGTATGAGATTTGTTTGGGTTTGGGCCCTCCTTTTATAGAACAAGGTGATAATAGTGGGCAGAATCTCAGACAAATTTTGGTGGAATAGGTACCCTTCAAACAGAACTTGTTGATGGTAGTAAGCTAATCTGAATAATACACTCGATAATGGGGTATATGAGATTTTACTCATTAACAGAACTTCAAAACAAATATGCAGAAACCTCTGAGCGGTATAGGTTAAAAAATTAAGATGATAACTATAATCCATCTTATTTCTTTCAAATTACAAATCAGCAGCTACGCAAAGTAAATTGTACTTGCTAAACACTTTGTAAAACTATCTATTGCCTCTCTCACATTACAGCTTGTGAGAGTGGCATGCTATGCAAACCCTGGACTAGAACTTACTGCTAAGTGCAAGATAAAACTCTTAGAACACAAGAAAAATGCATCGCAAAGTTGAATTTCCTACGTTTCATAGGAAAATACATATTTTCTGCAATTCATTGAACATAATGCATCTTTCAGAAATCTGTCTATATACTTTGTTTACCATATCTTTACTTATAACATAAAAATAGATAAACATGCATCTGAAAGATTCTAGCTTTTGAATTTGTGACATTTTTTATAGGAAGGAATAATGGAACTTTTTATCCGTGATAGCACCCACTATGGCCACACTGGAAAAGAACAATAGCTTCAGTCCAGAAAGAGAGAAGGCACTTTAAACACACTAAAAAAAGTTACGTTACAAATGCTGTCACCAAAGTAAGGAATATGCTCATAGCACCTTGTAAAAGGATAAACAAATTAAATACAGCCACGAACAGTTACAGAGTTAAAGATTAAACCAATTAAGTTAAAAAATATTAATAATAACTTAATTGGCACTTTTCTTAGCAATAACGAAAATAAATAAAAGCAGTAAGGACTGCAGCCACTGCAATAACTGAAGAATAATAGACTCAGAATTCAAGAAAAGATCAATGCCATCTCTCAAAATGTAAAAGGTAAACCCCATTAGTATCCAGTTTCATCTAAATCTGAATCTCTCAGAATACATGAATAATAATAACACTCAAAATAAACCAAGCTTTGTCATGGTATTATGCACAAGAAACCCACACAACTGTTTTGTAACCTTGTGAATACTCACCAAACTCCAACAATCTCAGTTAAAAATAAACCCAAATCAAAGAACCTGCCCCTCAAGCTAATCTGTAACTTGATCTGAGACATTTTAATTAGACAACCAAACTTTTTCTCCAACAGTCAATACCTCTAGTTTCACCACAATGTACTTGAAAAATGACTTGTCAGGACTTGAGGCCCCAATGTCTTGGCCGCTACAGCCTGCAGCTAAGGGCTGGTATTTCCTGGGCTATATAGCAGCACCAGGTAACCTCCACAAAAGAACAGATGAAATTCCCTCCCAGATCCTCATCTCACCAGCTTTCTTCCATCCCCATTCAACAAGGAGCGATCTGAGTCCATGCTAAGATCTTTCATCGAACTAATGGACCTGTCTGCTTTCAAAGGCACAGAAAGCCCCCTTGAACTAGGATTTAAATGTGAGAATGCATGGTTTTTGCCAGGCTTTGTTTGGCCCACTTCAGCCTGTGTTAAAGGAAAAGAAAGCCTTTTCTTTGCAGATGCAATGGAATCCTTGTCAGAAGATCCAGGCCTCTGCTTTGGTGTGCTGTTTGATCTCGCCTTTGCTTTGGCAGACTCTGTAGGAGCCATATAGTTTGGTACAGCAGGAGAGCTGGCAAGGCTTTCATCATCTCTAATAGAAGAACCCCCTAAACTATAACGTGAATAATATCTAGGCTTCTCAGACCTCAAGCTAGTGATACTCCTCAGGTCATCATCTGCTGTCTGACTACTGCGAGGACTGGAGTTCCTTATCCTGTTTGGCAAAGGTTTTGAAGTGGGAGTAAATGGAGACTGGGATCCAGCAGGCTTAGAAGGTTTCTGCACTGCCCTTGAAGTCGTACGGTTAGGTGTTTCTGCATTAGGATTAACTAATCCTGTGCCTGTAGTTGCACCTTGTCTTCCAGCATCACCTATGCTTTGGTCCAGACTCTTGAATGAACCTTCAGGGGCTTCCTTCTCCCATGGACGGGCTGCCATCCAACGTTCTAGCCAGCTCCAACCCCAACTTGGCTTGTTTGGATCAATTTCCATCAACATTGGATGAGCAGATCTTGTTGTATTTTTCAACGACTAGAGAGGTAGGTAATAAGAAACACAAAATAATGATGGGAGTTAATGCTTACCCTCTCTTGATAAAATGAACATGTAAAAGCAATTAGACATTAATGATAGCAGTCATACCTGATGAGAAAATGCATATGCCAATGCCCTCTCTCGCTTCAAAGCTGCCTCTTGCTTGCTTTGTAAACTAGCCTCAATTTCCTCCTTGGATTGCAAGCTATCATCCCAATCCTTTGCTTCCATCTAAACACACAATTGAATATTGATCAACAAAATATAGTGATGATAGTCAAAGGAACATCTTTTGTGCAAACTACCCTCAATAATTGATAATAGGTCTATTCAATCAAGCATTCAACGAAGCAGCTGATTCTCAAAAAGAGGAAGTTGAACCCAATAATGCTTTGAGTTGCAATTCATATCCAATTGACAACATATAAAATGTTTTATGTTGCTGTTGAATATATTAGATGAAGATTTCTGCATCTCTAGCATATCCTCTATAATAATTTACATCGCAAGTGAGATGGTGGAGAATATTAAAGCAGTCAAATTCATGCTTTCATTGCCATTACATTTCAAAGTAGGCTATATAGTTAAGCAGAAAAAATCATTCTATTTTGTTTCAACAGGTGTAACACTTTTGTTTCATAGGCAATGTAGTTTTCTCAGTATCCCAAATATAAGCTTTCTGCTGTCACAAAACAGGGTAGGCAAAAAGTATTAAATTGCATAGATAGAAGAATTTTTTGATTTATCTATGACCATGCTTGCCAACCAAGATGAAGGATGATGCATCAATGAATTGAGGGAGGAAAATGAAAGACGTGACATGAAGGTGCCTATTTTTCCATTGAAACTTGAAAGGAGACCAACAGTATGTAATAATGCTCAATAAGGACTAATAAAGATATATCATAAACAACTCACACTTGCTCTCATGTCCTCAAGTTCCTTTGCATGTTTCTGCATAAGCTGACGCTGAAGAGCTCGATTCTCCTCAGACATTCGGAGCCTTCTAGCACGGACCTGTGATTGGACTCTCACAAGAGCTTGCATGCATCGTAGCGTGTTTGTTGCTTGGCGTCTGACAGTCTGCCCACGTACCAAAGCTTGCAATCTGACTAAACCCTTTAATGCACGTAGGGCTCTCCGAGCCTGAATTCAAAGTCCAAATTGTGCACTCAATCAGTATTTACAACAAAAAGCAAAAACCAATGGAATTTACTTCCATTGGGATGAAATACTAAAGAATAAAGATGCTGTGAAGAAACAAGAGGTAGTTGATAGTGATACCAACATACAATAACTAATCATGCCTAAGAAAATTTTATATGCCCTTGTTTGTTACAACTGACTGAAGAAATTGCCTACTAAATCAGGAACAATGAAGGAGAATGCACAAAATTAAATAAAACTATCCAAACTAGTATTTCTTGTGTGCACCACAAAATTAAATAAAACTATCCAAACTAGTATTTCTTGTGTGCACACACCAAATATGCCCTAAAAGCCGTTTGAATTTTGATTGCAGCACATTCTTCTTTGGATTTGCCTGCATAACGCGACCGGCCTACATCTGTGAGACGAACAATCTCAGCTGCAGCCTGAGCAGCTGCTACAGCAGCCTCTGCAGCAGCAGCTGTTGCAACTGCTACAGCTAATGCATGTTTGTTTTGCTCCTCTTCTGCCTCAGCCAATGTTTTGTCCAGAGAGGGTGTAGTTTCCTTTTCCTTTGGTGGTGGAGCTGCAGGTGGAGCTGCAATGGCAGGAGGGTCCTTGTGCTTGTGCTTTCCAAATCCCCATTTGCGCTTCTCCTTTGGAGGCTTCTGAAGCAGAGAAGAGAATATGTAAAGGGTCGACAAAATTACCCAGAAAAGACATTCAAACAAATGAGCTTATAAAAGACCTTACTGAATCTGATTTCTCTTTTGAACTTGAAGAGAATGCTTTTTTCAGTCCACTAAACCAATTTCCCTTCTTCCCCATTCCCGTTGCATCACTCTCCTCAGAGAACCTGTACAGTGTAAACAATCAAAAGATTTATGGCGGAAAAATGACTTACTTGTGTGGCTATATATCAAGTATTATAAAAAAAAATTGTGGACTCTATATTGGTAAATAACTCAATCCATTTATAACAATATGGTCACTGGAAAGGACATGGGAGATGAAATCTTCAACTGATTATGCCTATTTGCAAAAAGAATTATACATTAAGGAGATGCTCTGAAGAAACTTAGTGCCGTCCATTTATACCCAGATCAAACAACTGAAGGTTTAAAATTTTAAAAGATGCGTATAAGACACATAAACTGTAAAGGCTTTAAAGACATTACCCATAAGGACCTCATTAATTTTGATCTACACTTGTTATTTTACCCGCCAAATTCATTGTTCTTTTCAAACAGAAAACAGCAATAAGTCAACAGTGCACAAATTGCGGGGTTGTATCTTGCCAAAACAGCTAATGAAGGCACGCCAACTACCACACAGCTTTAAGCAGCTCTGAATCAAGAGATTTAAGTCAGAAAAATTACTTAAATTGAAGCTTGTATAGCTATGTATCGCTTTTTTTTTTGTGGACTCTATATTGGTAAAGGACTCAATCCATTTCAAACAATATGAAAATGGTCACCGCGAAAAACATGGGAGATGAAATCTTCCTGTTTATGAGTCTCTATTTGCAAAAAGAGTTATACGTTAAGGAAAGGGTCTGAAGAAACATAGTGCCATCCATTTATACCCAGATTAAACATTTGAAGGGTTAAAAAAATCCATATAAGACATATGAACTCTGAAGGTCTTAAGGGCATTCTACCCATAAGGACTCGTTAAATTTGATCTACAGCTGTTATTCTACAAACCAAATCGTTGTTCTTTTCAAACAGAAAACAGCAGTAAGTCAACAGTGCAACTAGTGCGGGGTTATATCCTTGCCAGCACAGCCAGTGAAGTCATGCCAACTGCCACACAGCTTGTGCTGCTCTGAATTTTAACTATCCAATGACTCCTGTTCTTGTACACATTTAGATGTTCTTGAAAATAAAATCTTCTGCAAAATGGAAATATCCATTACCACGAATAGAGGCAATTTGCCTAAAACATATTAAGCTAGAACAAGATTTTTAAAGCAAATATGGATATCAATTTTTCAACGATGAATAGCATCTATGAAGAATTGAGACAGGATGAAGAGGCCGAACCTTCAAATCTAGACTCTTTCTGATAGACCCTAGAAAACCAAATATGAAAAACCGTCAAAAGTCTTATTCGCAACTCTGTTAACAAGGTAAACTAGTGGGAAAACTTGACAATCGCATCCACCAAAGTCCACTAATCAAAAAGTACGAATGGAAACAAAGAAATCGGATTTTTGGACAGTACCCATGTCAGAAGAATGGATCAAATTCAAAGCCTTTGGAGTCCTTATGCGCTTGAAGAAATAAGCTTTAAATGCCAATTCCCTTTCCTTATCATACAACAATTGTCATACATCCTGTTCTTAGAAGGGCAAGCTGGTGGTCTACAAAAGGCTATTTGGAGTCCTTTGATAACTTTGAATGATCACATAAAAGGAGAGGGAGAGCATTACGAGACCAGATCAGGAGAAACTCAGAAAAGTCCAAATGATTGAAACATCGCGGAAAAACTCACAAAAATCAGAGAAAACAAAACTAGTTTCGGCCCAAATGATCTATCAGGAATGTCATAAACGTTTCCACATGACCCCAGACAAGCAAAAGCGATCCTTTTACAGCAGATCCCATATTTCCAAGGAAGCAAACTAAGACTCCATCAGTTTTCAAAGCTTCCATCCAGATGGGGATGCCATTGTAGGTCTGCATAAGCCAAAATCTCTATCTACAGACACAAATCTAGCTATAAATTCAAATCCAGTTATATGCCCCAATTTATCCATACACCAAATCTAGTTATAAACCAAAATCCACCTATGCACCCCAATCTAGCTACAATTAATACACCCACGGCGAAATCTAAGTAATATCTCTACATACCCAAATTTTAAAAATAAAATAAAAATCAGAAACAAAGAAAGAAAAACTACAAAACAAGATTATCCAAAAGACCAATCTAAATGACTAAATATCATAGAAAATCTTCCTCGCGGAGGATCAGATTCATACCTCTCTTATTCCTGCCTTGAACACTCACAGAAATTGATACTGACTTGTCCCTTACACCAGCGGAGGGGAGGAGGGGAAGTAAATGGATTCAACAAACAAACACCCAAAAACAAATAGATAGCGTCCGTTCACTTCCCCCTCCCCTTACGCTTCTGTTCCCAATCCTCAGTGCCTATCAATGTCCCGATTTTTTCCTCCTCTTAATCCTTAGCAGTGCAGCTTTTTTTATTTCTCCTATCCTTTGGAGCGTCTTCCCTTCCAATCTATATTATGGCCGTTTACAAGTGGGCCTTGGAAAAGTTGGCAGACTGACGTTGACCTTTACAGTTGCTTATATGTGCTTGTTAAACTAACCAAAGTTTACAATTTTTCCTCCCAGTCAAAAGTTCAGACAAAACAAACCATACGCATTAGACTTGTTCAAAACCGGACCAAATTACTCACATTTGTGACAACACGCCAAAAAATCTACCTATTCTAACGGTTCTTTCTGTTTTTTTCAGCTTACAAGACAACCCATCTCACCAAAATCCTTACTAGCAGTGTTTATTTATTGTTTTTATCATCACAACCCATCTCACCAAAATCCTTACTAGCCGTGTTTATTTATTGTTTTTATCATCAGAGCCCAAGAATCACTGACCTTTGTAATGTTCGCTGCAGTCTCCTAATGTGTGCCTACTGTGTTGACAGGTACCTATCCCACCTAAAATATTGTTTATTCCCCATGAGAACAAGGAAAAACATGCATTATATCTCAGAACACTTGTAGCATACTCTCCTAAGTGCATCTATTACGTTGACAGTCCAACTCACCTAAAGCACTGAGAAAAATAACTTTTTTTTTTGGGTTTTATGAGGGCTCCACTGGTTTTTCAATGCATTCATTCAATTGTAATGTGAGGTCATTTTCATGATTCTTAATGTAAGAGGTATCTCTCTTTTGGCTGCTCCTTTACTTTCATAATATTATAGTGCCTTCCTAATAATATCTACCACTATTCTATGGTCTCTTTGTTTGTCACCCACTTCAAAACAAATAGTCTTTTTTCAATAAAAATTTGATAAAAAATATGAATATTTCAATAAGATATTTATCTCTTCAGTGACAGTTGTCATGCTCATTGTTTTTTTCTCTGGGACTCCATTGAAGTGCACAGTCCCCACTTTACCACTTTTCATGGATTATTTCCAATGTTGGGGTTGGGTGGTTTTTCCTTCTTGCCAAAATTAGGTGGTATATTTCCCTATACTGTGCTAGTACCATGAGCGAGTCTAAGCAAACAGATGTAGGAACAAATAGATATCTGATTTGCACCCTTTTGATGTAGTCAAGTCTTAAAAGTAAATTTGAGGATAAATGATGTTTTGCTGGTCTCATCATGACTAGATATCTTTGAATACTCCATGATGAGATTAACTTTTCCTTCACGTTTGAGACAAAGTTTCCTAAGCTTGTAAATTGTATGGTTGAGGAAAATGAAGTTAGTGTAATATCATGTCATCATTTTCATAGTGGAATGAGGAATAAAAAATGAGGTCAAACTTTTCAAACGTAATGAATAATAATTTGTAAGTTAAGAAGGTAGTAAAAAAAATTATGAGAGGGTTTTGATTTGGTGTGGTTTATATATATTTTTGGTTTCTTTTGTTTTATATAATTGTTTAGAGTAAGAGGTCTTTGTATTTATTCTGTGTTTTTTGTTATAGTTTTTATTTCTTTTTTAAATGGTTGTTAGTTAAAATGGTCTAGTGTTTGATAATGGGGTTGCTTTCTATGAGAAAATGATTGTAAAATGTCCTTTCAAGTTCATTTTAGAAGTGGTTCATGAGGTAATGTGCTTCTAATGTTGTTTTCCCTATTCATTATTTTGAACATGCATGAACGCAACTTGGAAATTATACCCTTAATAGGTATTTTGTTAGTAGAACTCCCTCTAAAGACATGCTAAGGAGTTGGGTCAACTCCACATGGGTCCCTCATGGGGTTTGTGTGGAGGCTATCCAAAACCTTACTAAGGGTTTCTTTCTTTTCCATTCTATTGAAGTCAAGTTTGCTAAGGCCGGTTTTTAGCATGACCCATAGTACATTCACTCATTTTTGTTAGTCTTTACTCGAAACTTCATTCTCTTTGAGTCCTAATTTGGGCTGAATTATCACTCTAGCCCTTCTTAAACCACAATATGTCCTTGTTGGGGCATGGTATCCATGTTGAGAAAGAATGTGTCTTCTTAGCTCACCCTCCAAAAAGTGCTTGTGTTGATATTGACTTATCAAAGGAGCTCAAGGAATCAATAAAAGTCTAGATAGGAACCCAAAGCCTTACCTAAAGGGTTATGTATCTCAACTCGCCAAACACTTGTTATCGATGTCAATTATTGGACTACAAAATCCAAGATTGTTCTTTGGTTAGACAACGTCTAATCCTTAACCCAAGTAGCATATTGGCAATTATCTACTTTAAAAAGATGGGGATGAATATAGTGAATAACAAAGTAAATTATCACATTTGTAGAGCTAGAGGTGCTAGTCCTCAACCGCTAATTATTGGGCCTTAGATTTCAAATCCTAAAAAAGTGAAAGATATGCTTGTTTATCAACCATAGAGGAGTCATCACCTAATAATACTTACTTTAATAAAATGTTGCTTCTTAATAGCATTCTTTAATCATAGCTAGTAACTTAGCCACCTTCTCCTCCTACTTCTTATAGTTCTTGTAGTCCATCTCATGAGATAAAGGAAGGTGATTTTGCATCAGATCTACAAAGAAAGCATTTATTGGGTTTTGATTTCCAAAAGTGGTGACACTCACATAAGGGGACTTATTGAAGAATAGCTATGAATATCTTAATTAACTTGATGAAGATGGCATGCCCCTTAATTGTCCTCTTCCATGAATTTTCTTTTATGGAATGAAAGGTCTTACTAATCCTATAAGTAAATACATCATATGTGAAGTTTAGCGAAGATTTTTCAAAATCAATATCTTTTATTTATAGAGTTAAAAATTAGAGGTTTCATGTTTTTTGCTATTTTTGTGTTATTTGGCTAAAAATTTGCCTTGTGCATAGTGATCATGAGTTAGGTTGTGAAGGACTTGCCACTTTTATTTCATCTGCATGGTAGTAGCGCAATGGCTCATAGATGTGACCCCATTAATTATGCCTTGTGGGTCATATTTAATACTAATAACCACTATGAATATGTGCACTTCTACAATAACAAGAATTTGTTTTAGCCAAAAGATGACATTTTTTAACTAAATGATTCACTACATTACTTCAACTAAAATTTGTAACTTGAAAATGAAAGATATGCATATATTGCACTAGAACAAAAAGAATAAATAGCTTAACATTTATAAAAATATTTTTTAAATCATGAATAAATAGCAATTGTTTAGCTAGAACATAGAAAGGAAATAATAAAGTACTATTTTACATAAACTAAATAATAATTGATAAATTTTTATTATAGAATCATAAATGAGATATATAATTGAACATGGCATCAAACAATGTAGCTCATTGTTTAGGATGTCAATATGTCATACAAATGTTTGTACAATATATTATTCTTCATACGTTTCAAGTACTAGAACACCTCAAAAATGTAAAGTATTAGTTTGCTAGTTCACCCAACCTATTTTACCAAATATAGGAATTGTTGTCACTTTGTGCCTCCCATTTTATTTCCCATCAATTATAACTAATCAGAGAAATCTTAATGGGTTCATCATGCTCAAATATGTATTTGGTAGTAGCAATATCCCCTTTCCCAATCTTCAATTAAATACCTAGTTGAAAATCTCAAGGGTGGCTAACTTTCCCCTTTTTCTTCAAAAATGTCATGTCACAGTTTTTAGTTCCCCAAGGACATTTTGGTCCTTTCAAGATTTCAAGTTCCCTCTGGACATTTGGACAAAGTCCAAAAGTCCAAATCCATTCATGGTTCCCCCTTCCCTTTTTCTTCAAAAATGTCCTATTGGGGTTTTTAGTTCCCCAAGGACATTTTGGTCCTTTTGGGATTTCGGATGTCCAAATCCGTTCTTGGTTCTCCTTTCCCCTTTTTCTTCAGAAATGTTATGTCGGGGTTTTTAGTTTCCTAAGGACATTTTGGTCCTTTTGGGATTTTGATTTCCCTTTGAACATTTGGACAAAGTCTAAATTTCCAAATCCATTCTCAGTTCCCCTTTCCCCTTTTTCTTCAAAAATGTTTTGTTGAGGTTTATAGTCCCCCAAGGACATTTTGGTCCTTTTGAGATTTTGGGTTCCCTTCAGACATTTGGACAAATTTCAAAATGTTCCTAGTTCCCCTTTCCCCTTTTTTCTTCAAAAGTGTCCTATTAGGGTTTTTAGTTTCCTTGTGACATTTTGGTCCTTTCAAGATTTCAAGTTCCTTTCAAACAAAGTCCAAATGTCCAAATCCATTCCTAGTTCCCCTTTCCCATTTTTCTTCAAAAATGTCTTGTTGAGGTTTTTAGTTCTCCAAGGACATTTTGGTCCTTTCAGGATTTTGGGTTTCCTTTGTACATTTGGAAAAAGTCCAAATGTCTAAATCCCTTCCTAATTCCCCTTTCCCCTTTTTCTTAAAAATTTTCTTGTCGTGGTTTTTAGTTCCCCAAGGACATTTTGGTCCTTTCAAGATTTCAAGTTGTTACACCCCATTGTGTTGTTACCTATTTACTATTATCTTAATGGTTTAAAATGCTTTAATATATGACTATGTTTGGTATATGAATATTGATGGAAAATATGATGAATGAATGTTTAATTCAATTTGATAATTTAGATTGACTGAAGAAGAAAATATATGATGCATGTGAATGTAATGTTATCAACTAACTACTGTTGTGATGCACTAAGCTAGATGTAGGAACATATTCAAACCTTCAGAAGAGAGGGGGAGTATCACTCAAGAGAAGAACTTGGTCTTGTAACCTTGATGAGCCTAATTGAGCATACACACACTCACATCCTAGTTGATCTAGTTGAATTAAGATAGTTTGGGAAATGCTAACCTTCTATCAGGGTTTGAGTATGTTTTTGTATTGGTATATGGTTTTAGTCTTTGAATGTTCTTGTTTGGGGATATGTGATTGAGTCTCTATGATAAGTATAAGTTATTTTTGTATTCTGGTTTATATATTAATCTATGGGTATATACATACATGTCTCTGATAACTCATACATATGAATATATACGTACATGTGTATATGTAGGTAGGTGTACTAATGTATATTCATGTACAAATATATCATATGCATGGGAATATCGATTGGACAAGCAAGACATTATATATACATATTTTGTACATATGCACCAATCGATGAATATGTGTGTTTAAGTATGAATATTAAAATAATGTTATATATATAATATATATATATATATATATATTAATATATATGTATATAATTATGTTAATATAAACACATATACATATATATATATATATATATATATATATATATATATTATAAAGGTTACAATATATATATATAATATATTATATCATGCTATGTTTTAAAGTGCTTTGAAATAAACTATAGCACATTACAAAGCACTACCATATATAATATAATGGCTAAAGCTTAATGTTGAGCATATAGCGCATGAAGGGAATAAGTCAAAAGGCATACAAACAGTGCATAAAGTACAAGCAAAAGATCATTCAAACGTTGTCAACTTTGTCTAAAAATTGCGCATGAAATAAGGCACGTAAAGTATGAAGGTGGTGTCATATTTTGCAGAGAGTGGGAACTAAAATAAGTATATTTCATGCGCTATTATCCAACGTGTAGCCTTCTGATAAACATGAGACTCAGTCTCAACCATGAGCTGGCTAAGGTAGTCAACTTTTATTGCAATAAGGAAACATGTAGGTTGCATTTTCTGAGTTTAATCTTTGTTGTCATCATGATATGAGTGACTCATTCATAACTAAGAAGCTAGATTTTTTAGGTGTTTTCAAACTAATGTTTTAATCAACCACCTCTCACCTCTTGAACCTAGTTGATGCATTTAGAATAGGAAGGTGGTGGATTTGGGAGCTTATTTGTAGCATTAAGATGCTCAGATTTTAGTATATATAGAGTTATCCTCTCTACCCTTTGTTACAATTATTCATTCTAATTTCTTTATCCATCATTCTGTTGTAGTTTTTTGTGCAAGTGTATTTCTGTGAGTTTTTGGTGAGAAAGAGAGTTGTCTTTATGAGTTTGCAATTGTTGAAATCTTTGTGAAGAGGCTAGAGTTTGGAGATAGGTTGGGCTTTGAAGGAGTAGTAATCATGATTGTGAAGGTTGAATTTGGGAAGCAATATTATCACTTGGAGCTATAATTCTAGGCATGTTGATTTCTATTCCTCTATTATTTTAAGATTGAAAGGTTATTTGTTTATAAATTGCTTTTGTTAGGGAAAGTGATTTTAAATGAGTGACACTGAGACTTTTAGTCATGATCTATCTCACATCAGTCAAGAAAGAAAGAGGATGTGTGAGGCTATTAACTTTATACCTCTCGTCTCTCCTACCTAGGGATAACTTTAAGAACCCCCCCCCTAAGTGAAGGTGTAAAATCTTGGCGAATCTTGTATAGTTCCCGATAAAAATATTAATTTTATTGGTGAATCTTTTCTAATTGCTAGAAGTCTATGGAAAATCCTAGCGAATTGCATTTTTTTTTAATCCAATAAAATATTTTCATTGGAAATTAAAACATTTTTCAAACCAATAAAATATTTCCATTGGCGAATAAACCTATTTTCAAAACAAAAAATATATTTTTGTTGGCGATTAAAACTTTTCTTCAAACCAAAAAAAATATTTTTATTGGAAAATTAAACCTATTTTCAAATGAATAAAAAATAATGGTGAATTAAACATAATCTCAAACTAATAAAAAAAATTTAGTGGTGAAATAAACTAGTATGCCAATAAAAAATCATAGCGTGGTTTGCGAAAATATCAGATTCTAGGAAAAAATTTCCACACATTCAAATTCCTTCATAAAGTGTCTAGAATGGGGAGAAGTGTCAACATATTTATTATGTCTGAAGCCAGATGTCAGTGCAAAATAATATAACCCATGACTGTTCCATGAATTTTCAATGGACGACTGTAGTTGCATTCTGGAAGCAAATCTTTGAAGCACTAGACTTGCAAATTGAAACCTCTAGAATAACACTAGAACCATTAGATTTCTAGAAATCAATTGTTGACATTTTATTACTTATTAACAACCAAAATAATATTTTATTGCTGACTGGCTACCGGTAGTTGAAGGTCGGTTAAGTTATGACTTAATCCTTTGGAGTCATCATGGTGTCCGGCCCCTTGACCTAGGTGAATGATGGGTTTGAGAAATGAACAATCGAGATAGGGTGGCATGGGTCAACCTTGACCGCTCCCTGTCAGCCCATGGGGGACCCACCTACATCTCCCATCCCTCAACGGGGAGGCGGGGAAGTGTCACATGGAACGATCAGAACTGTCGAAAGAACTATATCAAGGTGTGAAATATTAAGGAAATATTAAGGAACTAGTGTTAAAGTCTGCGCTACTAAAGGAGCCTTTTAAGCACATGTTTTAAGGTAAGCAAGACATCTTAATTTGGGCCATCCATCTGGTCTGAGGATTATAGGGGAATGGTATTAAGGTAAAGAGCACACAAATGTGAAGTGTCAGATTTAATCTAGGCCACTCCTTGCCTCCTTGTTGCTGAAATTTGCACACGGGTTAAACCCAACAGGGAAGCGGGGAGGCTGAAACGTGGATTTTCTCGCAGGTAACTTGGAATAATATTGTCACAATTTTTTTGAAATAATATTGTCACATCAATGATTAAGGATTCAAGTGGTGAATTAAATGTTAATTGTCACATCAATGATAGTGGTGAATTAAATGTTGAGTGTGAGTATTTGATGTCATTGTCTTCATTCTAAGTCTAACTTCTATATATACTTCACCAACTTGATGTTCTTCATATCATTTATAATATATTTGGCTTTGATTTATTTCTTCTCTATTTTCAATTTAACTATGATATTATGGAGTCTTCATGGCATGTCATGCTACCCAAATGTTTTTGGGAGAAAAGAAGGGACGATGCATACGACATATGAAAGTTGGGTATGGTTTTTACAATTCCTTGTGTGCAGGTTGATGATGCTATAAGAATAATTATGGGGAGGGAATGGCTTCAAAGCAACCCCCGTGCTCTATATTTTGAGGTAGCTTCAACTTTCTTGTCCAATTGCATGGACATTTTGCTCGATAAAGATTTGGTGAAGACACTGGAAATATGTTATTTGCAGCCTTTCATTTACTCTATTTCTTCGTTGGAGTTGGCACTGGAGCATTACAATTTTGAAAGTGGGTTAGTGCTTGTTGGTGGAATCTTCTAGAAAGTGGAATTGCATGCTTCTATAGCACATGCTCTTGCCCTAGTTAATATGAGATGGGGTATGCTATGTGATACGAAAAATGAATCATTAAAGAGTCTAGAGTTTTGGAGGAAGGTTTTGGGTGATTCACTTTTCTTCTCTGCTATTACTTTGTTAAATTTGATTCACCTTCTACTCAAACACCCAGTTGATGGCCTCAGCTAATGTTACAAAAAAAATTAGTAATGAATTGTGTGGCATGTGACGTGTCTATATTTTATTGTACAGCGTAACAGTTCTTGTAATATATGTATTTTGTGACTATTTTTTGTCACAATTAGTGGCTTTTTAGCCAGGCTGGCTATGTACTATGTACTTCAGTCTTTAGTAATAGCTACTTAAATTAAAATACTTTTAGTGGTTGCATTCTTGTAAATCCTTTTTGCTTTAATCAATATAAAAATGTGGCTTTTAAAAATAATAGTAATTATCAACATATAGTTCTAATCATAAGTGAGCGAAATTTATTGTGACTTATTAGTGGACATTGATAATGATTAAGGTAAAAAAAGCCATTTAATTCTCTATTTTTAATGCATCGAAGTACTCTACCTTTCATTTATTCAATTGAATCAATTCTTAATATTTTTGAAGAAAGTGTGGTTGCGGTACTGTGGGCGGCGTCATGGATTAATTCCATATGAACATCTTAAGCAATTGATTGGATAGCTTTATACTGAAAACTACACGATGTACTATAGAACTGTAGATGATGATGGCATTAATCCAGTGATCTAGTGAAACAAGATTTGTAATGATCTCATATCGTTTGAGTGGCACTAGCGATTTTGATAGCTTGTCAGTTGTCAACTTGAGGTACAGTTTGCATGTAGCCAGAAGTCAATCAAATTAAACATTTTAATTGTAAATGTAAGGCTTAAGTTACACAAATCAATTAATTTGGTTTTTTAGTTAGCGCAAATCGTGATTATCATTATACCTAACCTCACACGTGACACGAGTCACGACTCACAAGTAAACAAGGATCAAGCTAGTAGTGGCACTGGTGGCCCATAAATAGGGATAGTGAGCACAACTAAAATCATTCGTTGAAGGCTAAAGGCTTTACTATTAAGTGCAATGTTTTGAATTGTCATAAAGGTTTTCATTTTGTAGGGTTAATAAGGATTCGGGAAGAAGATGATGTGGTATTATTGGGGATACTCTAAATTCTCATGTCTCCAGTTATGTATCTACAGAGTAAAAGAACAATTTCCTTCAAGTTTAGAATGGGTGGAATTGGAAAGAAGTTGATCTGGTTGACCTAACTTCTCAGACAGGCTTTGAACCAGGATGCGGAGCTCTTATGGAGATAAGTGTTATTCCAGTGCATGGAGGCTGCATGCAAAAGATGGGAGTAATTTTACTACCCCTCATCTTCTGCATGACTTTGGTTCTCAAAAGGGATAAATACATTTTGTATCTTCATAGCTCCCATTTCCCCAACATTGCTTACCAGGCAAGTCTCATACATTTATTTTCAGTGCCCATGGTTTTCCAGGCAAGTTCCATGCATTTATTTTCAGAGCGCATGTTTGGCTGAGCAAGTCCCATCACCATGCATTTATTTTTAGAGCGACATTTGTATTACATTGTCACCAGTTGCCCAACGGAAGCTTGGCACTTACATTTGTATTTATATTATGGAAAGTAACATATGTTATTTATACAAAACAGGAGCTTGGCACTTGCATGCTCTACTCATCTTTAAAAAGATATGTAATAATGTGACATTGTAATTCAGTTGTAATAAAATAAATGATTGTGTTATTCTTCATTATTCATTTACAACAAAGAATTATTTTCTTAGTTCAATGTCTATGAATTTATTCAAATCAGTTAGAGTTTATTGAAATGTTATTGATTTCTAATTTGTTGTTAACCTTCTCCCCTAGTTCCCAATATCATTATTCATTTTATTAAGTCATTTGCAACGTTAATTTATCAACCCCTTAGCCTTGATGTCAATCCTAGCGCACTAAAGTTTAAAACAACTTTAAAACACATGTTTATTGTTTATATCATAAATTATTCAATCGTTTGATGAACATTTTATGTATGGTTGTAGTTGCATTCCAGAATGAAATGCACAAAGCACTAGGCTTGCGAATTTAAACCTCCGGAATCACCCTATAACCATTAGATTTACAAAGATGAATGGTTTAGAATTTGTTGTCAATGCAGGACAACCATGTACTAATTGTGTAGTCTGGAAGCAACACGTTGACGTTTCAATGTTTCATTCACTTTAATTTTTTGTTGATCTCCCTTGGTTCCTGATATAATTATTCATTTTTTAAAGTCCTTTGCAACGTTAAGTTACCGGCCTCTTTAAAACACATGTTTATTATTTATACCATAAATTATTCAAGTTTCAACTATTTGATGAACATTTGATGGATGGTTGTAGTTGCATTCCAGAATGAAATGCACACAGTGCTAGGCTTGCAAACTTAAACCTCTGAAATCACCCTATAACCATTAGAATTACAAAGATCAATAGTTTAGAATTTGTTGTCAATGCAGGACTAAATGGCTTGTTTTAAATGTTGTCATCCATGTACTAATTGTGCATTTCTAAATGCTTTCAGCCATGTACTAATTGTGTAGTCTAGAAGCAACACATTGACGTTTCATTCACTTTAATGTTAAAAAAATGCACTTTCTACTGCTAAGTGATTTTATTTTTAAGTGAGAGGGTTAGCACACAGGGAGATTTTTGTCTTCAGATTGCTCATTGCAATGCACCACCTTGTTCTAGGTTCCACAGTTCCACTTCCATCAAAGCCATTCCAATTTCCATGACTGTTAGCATTAATCTTTTCAAGAATCAAAATCCGGGTAAGTGAAAGAATTCCTGCAACTATGTTTCATCGCTTGACATTTTTTAAAATATTATATTTTCAAACTTTGAAGTTTGGGTTTAGGGTTGAGAGACTTAAGAACTAAGAAAATTTGAGGATTAATGGGGAATTCACAATTTCACATTGTATAAGCATGTCTACCACCAGTACCACTAGACCAAAATTAGATAAAAAAATACATTATGCAAAATTGCTTAAAACCCCAGGTTTCACTGATAAATACCATGATATTTATGATCTTGAAATCTATGTTACTGGTAGGCGTACCTCAAAACTTAGATTTTCATCTCAGAATAAGGATACAAAGCAAATGCAAGTTAATAGTATCAGTGCACTGTGGTTAACTAGATTAGGGCGCATGATGTTACATGAGCTTTTCCCTTGCCCATAATTTATCATGGTAACAAAAGAGCAATTGCTAATAAAGATAGCAAAGAAGAATTGTTATCCATTAATGCAAAAGAACTTAGAAAAGTGTTAGGGTTTACAACCGAAGAATTTGGAAACATCCACATTGACCTAGAAAAGCTTGCTAGTGATTATGAAGCAGTGGATGAAAGGGAGAAAAATTCTTTCATAAATAAAATAGTTCTAGATAACATACAAGTTAGAAAAAAAATGAAAGGTAATCATAAGCCTCCTTATGATTTTGATATTTTTAAACCATGGGTTCAAGATACTATTTCCATGCTAGCATTTTACCTCGGACTAGATAGTAATTGGGAAGTGGGTGCAAGCCTCCTTGAATGGTATATAATATCCATTATGGTGTTCCACATGTCAAATATAACTTTATTGAACACATTGTAGAATCCATGCATAAACATTTTTTAATGATTAAAGGAGGTTCCACTAAGACATTTAGGCTCACAACCTACTTGTGCTATTTTTTTCTATTCAAATTTAGAGGAATGTTTCAAACCAACAAACTTCAGATTTAGCCCTATAGTAATGCTAAGAAAAGAAAATGGCTCTAGTATATGATTGGACAACTGATATAAGGATGCATGATTCTTGAAGGAACTACAATCATTTTGTAGACTAATTTTTGGCTCTATTGTATCAAGCAATTACAAATACTCCAATGCCTAGATTGCCTATGTCATGTAGAAATTGCATTCAACTAGGAAAAGAAATACAATTGGCTGATTGGTACTTAATGGAAGAATATATTGTGCTAAGATTTTATGGATCAGGAGTAGAGCCATACAAACTTCCAATACATGTGATAGAAAGGGTTTTTGCATTGGAATGTGTAAGGTAGTTGAAGATTACTAATGAACCACACTTTGTCAATCAATAGAAGAAGACCTTATTTCCTTCTTTACCTTTTTCATGTGGAGGGTTCACATTCGAGACAAAAGCATTTAGTGTGGCACATGATCTTTTGAAAATTTTCAATTTTGATGTTGTCTTGTCACTGGAAGTATGATCCATGTGACACCATTAAATCAATGATTGTGGCCAATAGGAATGTTGCAAGTAGAATTAAACATCAAAGTAAACCCTTGCTTGAAAACTTGAGAAACAAGGATTCTTGGGATGAGGTCAAAATAGCAATGGAGAAAAGTGTTGCTGAGAAAGGTATTTCTTTTGAACAATTGTTAGTAGAAATTATGGCATTACATCGAAAGACAATTAGGAGGTACAACAATTTTTATAAAAAATTAATAAACCATCTAGTAGAGTAAAAATACCAAATTCTCTAGATAAGGAAGTTACAGCTAAAAGTTGGTCACAATAAAAAATTATTGCCTTTTGGTCTATGAGGAAGGAGCTAGGTGATCCAAGAACTCTTGCAGAGTATGGAGATAATGAAGAAGATCATGAGTTTAGCAAATTGTGGAATATAGAGCATCCTGATGAACATGAAGATCAAGAAACTAATGATGAATCTAATGATGATAGGGAAGAACAAATCCATGTCAATTTCAAACTTGGTTTAAGTGAGGCGACAAAAGAAGCATATACTTTAGGAGTAGCCAATGCTGAAAAAATGGGTTATGAAGGTGGTCCTTTGAAGTCCCAAAGACAAGGCCCTTGGATGGTAACAAATATAGAGCATAGAAAACCAATTGATAAATATGGACTTAGGCTTGGAGGTGAAAAAGTAGACCAAGGGCATACAAGTAGAGCCAAAATAATTCAATTTGTTATAGCTTCAAATCCTCATCCTCATGATCAGATACAATCACAACTAGGACATGCCCATGGTGGAGAGCTTAGTGCAACTAGCAGTACCACTAGTGGTGATGGTATGGGTAGTAGTACTAGTAGTGGTCAACATGTGCTATAACAACAAATTACACACAAGATGAAAACAATACAAGATACTGCACAAACACTAGGTGATCAAGGCATATAGAAGAGGCAAAGGATTTTGACAGGTCCAAGTCACACTACCAGTGGATCCACCACAAAGGAGTTATTTCTAGGCACTCCCCCACTACTAGTTAGTGTGGCTACAACATCATTAGCAACTGCAAGTACTCCTATTCATTTGTCATTCAAGCATTCCATTGTTCATGTGTCCCCAGGTTTTGATTACATTGAAGAGTTTAAAAAGAAATCAGACTTGTATAAAAAAGAAAAGAAACAATTGATGGAGAGTGTGTCTACTGTAATTTCAGAGCCCGCAACAACCATGGTATTACCCACATTTGACACAAATAAAGAAATCATGGAGTACACAATTTTTGTTCCTACAATTCAAAATAAACCAGCAAATCAGATGGATCGATTTGAATTCCAAGTGAGCAGTTTATAATTGGATTTTTTTGGACTAAAAAATACTAACAAAATTAATGTATCAAAGAAGGACAATGAATTGGTGTACACATCATTACTAAAGCAAGATAGAGAGAAAAAAAGGTTGCAGACTCAAATAGAAAAGTTACAGGAAGACCTAGAAAATGAGAAAGCAAAGCGGAAAGCAACAGATAACAGGAGCAATGAATTAGAAAAAAGAATAAAAAATCTACTTCTACATCAACAAGCAAGGAGGATAAACAAAATGAGAGATAAGTGAATGAACTGAAGCAAAGGCTAGATGAGAGAAACAAGAAATATGATGAGGAAAAATCCACTTCAAAAAAATTAAGACAAAGCATTGCAAATGGAAATGCATAGTGGGAACAAAAATTAGAGAAAGAGAGAAACAAAAGTGAAAAATTGGAGGCAGAGTTGATGGAAGCAAAAAATGAAATTAACTCTTGTCAAAATAAGTTATCTGCATTTTGTAGAGAAACAATAAGGCATATGAAACAAAATATCTCAGATGAAATAATGCAGAGGATTGATCATTTGTGTGACATGTTTCAATTGATTGATGCTATAAGACTACATTATAAGAAGCTCAACAAATATTTAGTGGACAACAAAAATGTGTTGGCATTAGAGAAATTTTCAAATCAAGTGCAACAAACAGTCTACAAAGCCAGTGACAATGATTTGAAATCAAAAGGGATTAATAATCAACTTGCTACCTCAATGGCGTTGTCATGTATCATTGAAAAGTGTTTGAGAATGTGTGAAACAAAGGAATATTTGCATTTGGTTGCAGACAGGATGAAGAAGGTGGATGAAATGGTAAGGAAATTCACAGAGCTTGGTTTGCCAGATGCTTTTGACACAAATGAATGATTCATTGGAAAGGATGATTTCAGAAAGAAGATGGAGGGTGCAAGGAAGATTGATTTGGACCAATTTCCTCATAACCCAAATGTGGTGAACTATTTGGATTCTATCAAACCACTGAAAACCTTGAATGCAAAATTGACTGAAGAATTCAAGATAGGTTCCAATTTCAATCATGAAATGTTAGCAAATCTTCAAGTCAAACAACATCAGTTAGAACAAATGACAATTCCAACACCTAAACAATGGAAGTTGCTAGAAAAGGTGATACAATGATTTAATTTTTGATAATATGAGTTTCCAAGTTCCAACTTAGCTCTGTGTAGAGTTGTCTTTGAGCAAGATTTTGCATTGCTAATGCCTCTATGTATTTCTTCATGTGAAAATCAATAAAAAAGCTCAAATTTCGTAATGTGTTGATGTTCAATTATCTGTATTATTTATTTTATCATTTGAAGAAAAAGTTTGTGGTGGTTTCAACTAGTAGATACACATTAAATGATTGTTGATGTTCATTGTTGTATATGCTACTAATACTATTATTAATATGTTATTAAGCATTGAGTTGAGTGATGAATCAATGAGTACATGTTTAAGTTTTAACACAATTAAAATATGAAATTATTAATAATATGCTAATTTAGCCATACAAATTGTAGACACTTAAAAATGTCTCAATGTATCACATTGGCTAACATCATTTCATCCTAAAACCCATCCTCTTTTCACTTAATTGATTAAATTAGCCTAGCTATTTAATTAGTTGCCTCATTTTCATCTATTAATCTAATTGACCTAATTAGGTTAATTCATCCCCTATCATGCTAAAATTTTATCTTATTAAATTAAATACATCAAGTTATTTAATTTAAATCCCTAAAGTCCTCTTATTTAATTAAATAACCCTAAGTTATTTAATTAAATGTCATATCACCTTCCCCTTTTCATTAAATCATTTTATTTAATGAATATTGTCTAAATCACCTAATTTTTATGATTAAAATT
The DNA here is from genome assembly GCA_007258455.2 of Sequoia sempervirens. Lineage (NCBI taxonomy): Eukaryota > Viridiplantae > Streptophyta > Pinopsida > Cupressales > Cupressaceae > Sequoia > Sequoia sempervirens. Next base: position 384,224,610 of record VDFB02000017.1, read on the forward strand.
TTATTTAATTATCAAATTACTAATAATCGAATCCCCCCACTTGCAAGGGAATATTCCTCCTTTGCACATTCCTCCAAAAGGGGAATATTCCCATGGAATATTCCTTCCCCTTTTGCACAATTAAACTTTGTTTTAATTTGCAAAATATCTATTTCCTCACCCATGAGAATATTCCAAAGAATATTCTTTCTCCTTACTCATTTGAAAAAGGGAACATTCTTACAAAACTTCATGTGCAAGTTAACTCAAAGCTTCATGTGCAAGTTAACTCAAAGCTTCATGTGTAAATTAACTTGTGACCTCTTGTACAAGTTAAAAGTGTGTTTGTTTGAAGGAATGAGAATCCTTGATTAAATCTCATCATTGATTCTCATCCCTTGATGAGAATCCATGATCCATGCCTCCAACTTCTTTCATCCTTGACCATTGATTAACCTTTTTTATCTTAACCCTTCATTTCTCATTTGCTTTCCTATAAATAAAGCACTATTTGGAGACAAATGGATCCATTTTTAACAACAAACTTATGTTGTTAAAATCATTTGCATTTGCACTCTCATTTAACATCATTTTAGCTTTATTTACTTGCATATTAGCTTAGCTTCCATTAATGGGTTCCATGATAACATAGATGCATACATTTAGCTTATTTGTTAATTAGGATTGTAATCTTTTGAAGCTTGCATACATTTAGAGTAGATTTTCATACAACCATATTGATCATCTTAGCATAAATCATGTTAAAATAGCTTGCATCATGTTCATTTAGCTTAAATCATGTTTTCATACACATCTATCAATGGTTTCATTAGTTTTCTTCAATAAAACTGATTGAAACAAGCTTATTATCTAAGGGATTGGGAAAGGGTCACCATTCCACATCAATGCGACACCACTCCCCCAATAGGATAAGTTTCAATGTCTTAGATTAGAGGTTTGTCAAACTTTCATGATTTAGAATGTTAGTTTTAATGGCTTATTTGTCCTTTTTTACAGTGAATGATCTTATTGGGATTGATGTTTAGTGGGTTAAATATGCGTCAAATTCATATGGATCGAGTGTAGTTAACCTATACTATGACATTGGTCACACAAACCTATGATTCCTATTATCACTTGGATTTTGCACCCTGTTGAATGTAGAATTCAACAATCCAGTGTAACATGGGAAGACTCTAAAGCTGTAGGTTTCTTGTAAACACAGGTCAACCTCTGGAGAAGGCCGACTTCCTTTGTGTTATCACCTAACTACTGATCTTTGTAAGGAAAAGGGAGAAGGAGTGCATGAAAATGAAAACTAAATCCTATGGTGATACACCAAACTAACAAGAATCATGAAATAAAAGATGAACACACACTGGAAAAAGGATGATAGTTATTTCATCTACCCAACATAAATCTTATGAAACTTATGCATAATTTATGAAAAAGGGGCTTAATTTGCATATGTATGTTCAGAAGGAAAGACGAATTTCACAACTCTTGAAACTCAAATGCAAATATAATAAGCACAGTTCAGAAAATTGCATAATCTGAAAGAAGAATGAAGGTAGTATAAAAAAAACTAACACTGATCTTCAAGGTAATCTTTGTATTCCAAATTCCAAAATAGTTACACAACATACATCAACTGAGAAATGATTGTTAAAAATCACTAACTCTCCAGAATGCATAATCCGAACTCCTCTACAAAAAGGAAAAAATGCCCTATATACAAAAGTCCCAGCCCCTAGGGCTTACAAAAATATCAGCCTCCAGAAAGATCTACCCCTAGATCTTTAATGAAGTTAATGCTGCATTAAACGTGTATCCCTGCTATCCATGTCGGTGAAGGGTCGCTATAGGAATGGACTCCAGATCTTTTGGGAATAATCACATTAACTTCTGGCCTCTGTGTCCACCTTGAAACTTCATCAGAGCCACATTGAATGATTCTGAGTGCTATCATAAATGTCAATCCACTCCTGCCAGTCGGCATCCCAGCTGTCCCTGAGACTAGCGACTTCTTCCCCCTCGGCCTTCCTCCTGTTTTAGATCTTTCCTCAAGCTGACCATCTTCGAGAAGCAGCATCCGACCTTTTTGTTAGATTCGAGCACCATTGTTTCATCAAGCCGACCCATGCCTTTGATCACAGAGCAGATCCATACCACTTGCATTCCGTTGATCTTCCACAGGGGCGGTCACAATAGTCTAGCAGTCAATGGTTCGCCCTTAGTTCTCCCTGATTGGGCGAAAAAACTCCACGTAAGATTCCCAGGTGGTCAAAGGTCCTTCAGACAAAATCGCATGTCGGTGAGACACTAATCGTGTCTCCCCGATGCGAGTACACCTCATAGCAGCTATTGGCATAACACGCGATGGTCGACAAGAGTTCATAGCGAGCGGCCAGAGTCCTATCGATATCCAACATTGTTGCCCAAACCATCGCTATCGGCCAGACATCATGGCGAGTCCTCAGAGGTCGTACCGATATCGCCATTTCATCGCCCAGACATCCACATTCGGCAAGAGTTCTCACCGAGGTCTGCAGCGGACCTATCGCTATCGGTAAGACACGACCAAGTCAGCGGGACTTCATAGCGAACTCCTCCATTCTCCCCGAGCTCACCTCATTTTGGAATGACCCTATCGGGTCGGAAAGACTTCTCGTCGAAGCTACCTTATTTCGGAGGGCTTATTTCAGTCAGGGAGACTTTGCTCGGTCGGCGAGACCTTTCGCCGAGCTCCTTTCCTTCACCAAGACCTCCTTTCTTGTCGGGGAGACATCACTCGGTCAGCGAGACCTTTCCGAGCTCCTGTCGCCAGACTTCCTCAATCGGCAAGACGTTATACCGAAGCCCCCACATTACACCGAAGGCATCCCGTTTCGGCGAGACCTCACCGGGTCGGCAAGACCTCACACCGATGACACCTCCTTTCACCGAGACCCTACCCTTTCGGCAGGACTTCTCCCCGACGTCGGCCGCTTCGGCGAGACCACCAACGGTCGCAGGGACTTCATGCCGAAGCCTTCATCTCTCGGTGAGCTCAGACCTTCTTTCGGGGAGACCACCACTTGTCAGCGAGACATCTCGGCGAGCCCAAAACCTTTCGGTGAGAGCTCCATTTATTGGCTAGACCTGATGCCAATATTACGCTGAGACTGCGGTTGATCAGCAAGACCTCACGCCGAACACAGATGTCTTGGTGACCTGAGGCAAAAGTCAATTCATTTGGCCCCCCTGAATACTTGAAAAATTAGACCCCTACCTGATTGAGCCCGTAGGTAAAAATCGGGCAACATTTCTGGCGACCTTTGCTGGATGTTTGCCTGCTAAACCTGGAAACCAGTAGCCAAAACTTGTTCGTTGAGCTCGAAGTCACTTAGTAAAAATCTCATAACAGACCAAGAGCAGTTCACACATGGCTGCAACTCACTCGAGACTCATGAAGCAGATCAAGACACTGGAAACTTATTGAAACTGAAGAAACTGAAGTGAAATTATTTACTGTGTTGGAACAACACTTAGGGAATGAAACAACAATTAAACTAAAGTGCAGAAGCACTTATTGAAAGCATAAAACCTAAACTAATATGTACAATGATAAATCATACCTTAAAAAAATGTTTGAGGTGAATCCCATTAACTGGGATTGGTAACCTTTCTCCATCCATGTTTGATAACTGGAATGCATTATGCTCTTTACATTCAGTAACAACAAAAGGACCTACCCAGAAATGGTCAAATTTTGTATGTTTTCCTGGACCACTCTTTAGCACATCCCACTTGAGAACAACATCCCCTTCCTTGAAAACTTTGGTTGTAGCTTTTTTATCAAATGTTTTCTTCATTTGAAGCTGATGATACTCCAAAGTTTTCATTGTCTTGTCTCTTGATTCTTCGAGCTCCATGAGCTCTGCATATCTCACGGACATTGGGTCCTGCTCTTCATACATCTCCAACTGGTGAACAATGTCTAGAGCTGGAAGCTCTACAGATAGAGGTAATCTAGCCTCTTTACCATAAACGAGTACATATGGAGAATTACCAACTGATCTCTTGGGGGTTATTCTATCTACCCAAAGTGCAGATTTCAATGTGGTATGCCAATTTTTTTGATTCTCTTCCATAGTCCTCTTAATGATTTTGATCAAATTTTTATTTGTACTTTCAACTAATCCATTACCCTGTGGGTAATAATTGGAGGAAGTATTCAAATGAATTCTGTGTTTAACAGCCCAATCTGTGACTCTTAATCCAACAAATGCAAGAGCATTATCTGAAATGATGGAGTCAAGAACTCCAAATCTGGTGATTATATCTTCATAAAAACTCAAAATTGAAGATTCATTTGCTTCTTTCAAAGTTGTTGCCTCCGTCCATCGTGTGAAATAGTCTGTAGCAGTAAGCACCCACTTGTGACCAGCACTGGATGGTGGATTAATTGGCCTAATAAAGTCAATGCCCCATCTCATGAAGGGCGGCTTTATCTAAATTGGATGTAAAGGCATAGCCGACAACTTTTCCTTTCCTGCAAACAAAGCACATCTAATACACTTCCTTGACCATGCATACACATCTTTAAACAAGCTGGGCCAGTAGTAACCAGCTCTCATGATTTTCCAAGCGGTTGTCCTTGGAGCAAAGTGACCTCCTGAAACTCCATCATGAAATTCATGAAGTACCTTTTTTGTTTGATCAGTATCAATACACCTTAACAAGACACCATTCAGATCTTTCCTGAAAAGGATATTATCAATGAGGACATAAGGAATTGACTGCAATCTGAAGTATCTTCGTTTTTCTCTGTCCAGACCTGGTGGACATTCACCAGTATGAAGAAAGTGGGTCATTTCTTGAACCCAACCTGTAACTGATGCAGGTATAGCATTTTGAACATTTTGAGGCTCATTTGTATTAATTAAAACAACACCAATTTTTGATTTCTGCACATCTTCAGAAGTGGAGGCAAGCTACTCACAAAGTCCTCTACCTCTGAAAAGTTTTGTGATGTTGATGTTGACATCAAATTCCATTAGTTTTGTGATCCACCCTGCCCTTTTCTCACTCAGATCTTTGTTCAATAAAAAATCCTTCACACTTGGGTGTGCAACCAAAATATGAATTTTATTGTTTGAAGCTAGAGGCTTAAACTTCTTTAGGCTTCTGATCACAACGAGAACATGTTTCTCAACAAATGTATATTTCTCTTCATAATCAGCAAGTACTTGACTAAAGAAAGCTATTGGTTGCTCTAAATTATCACTATTTTTTTGAACTAGCATAGCAGAGATTGAACTAACGCTGCCAAAAGCATACAAAAAGAAGTCTTTTGAGAAATCTGGATTTACCAGTGTTGGAGTTGATGCTAAAGCTTCCTTGATTTCTTCAAAACTATGTTTTGCTTCTCTAGTCCAACTGAAAACTGCATTCTTTTTAAGCATGACAGTCAAAGGCTATAATAAATTTGCAACATCAGGAATGAATCTTCTTAAAAAGTTGATTCTCCCTAAAAAGCTCTGCAATCCTTTCTTGTGATTGGGTAATGGCAGTTCGAGTATAGCCTTAACTCTTTCAGGATCAATAGTAACTCCGTCTTTTGATACTATATGGCCTAACAGTTTACCTTCATGAACTGCAAAAATACTCTTTTTCGGATTGAGAGATATTCCATATTCTCTGCATTTTTCAAAAACTTGCTTGAGATGTGACAAGTGCTCATCTGCATTCTTTGAATATACATTTATGTCATCTAAGTAAACCAGCATAAATTTTTTAATTAAATTTTGAAATGCCATATCCATGGCACGCTGAAAGGTGGCACCGGTGTTAGATAAACCAAAAGGCATTCTCTTGTAGTCCATAGTGCCCCATTTCGTTGTAAATGTTGTTTTATACTGATCCTCCTCCTTGACTAAAATCTAGTTATAACCAGAATACGCATCCAGAAGAGAAAATCTCTTTGAACCGGCAACAACTTGGAGAATTTGTTCTATAGACATTAAGGGATAATGATCTTTCAGAGATGCTCTGTTAAGGTCTCTAAAATCCACACATAATCTTACCTTATTGTTCTTTTTTCTAACCGGAACAAGGTTAGAAACCCAGGATGTGTGTTTAATTGGAAATACGATACCCCCCTCAACTAGCTTTGTTAGCTCTTTGATCATTAAAGGTTCAAGCTTGGGGTTCAATGGTCTCTATTTTTGTCTAACAGGCTTGGAATCAGGTTCTAACTCAATTGTATGTTTTGCAATATGAGGATCAAACCCTCTTAAATCAAAATATTTCCAAGCAAAAGCATCATGGTACTCTTGGCATAAAGCAATAAAAGCTTTCTTATCTTCAGCTAAACAAATTTTACCTAATTTGAGAAGCTTACCTTTAAAATTTTCAACTTCCTCGTAATGATCTTCTTTGACTTGAATGCCAACTTTTCTCTTCTTAAGCTGATCATCAGAGTTGAATATGGATTCCAAGGTGACCAGCCCTTTGGGAAGTTTATTTGTCTTCAGTTGTATCACTTGATCATTGTATTGTTGTTTAACCTTTTCCTAGTTTACTACAGAAAATTGATCTTCTTGGAGTAAAAAGGTTAATATATGCTCATCACTTTCAAATACCTGCCAGTTAATGTTGTTATCAGGAATTGATGGCCTGATAACCACCTTAACATATTGATGTATTTTGTCTTTTTTAATATCGCCTAGGATATCAAACTGTGCTTCAATTGCTGCAAGTCTATCAACGTACTTATCCTGATTTCTTGGAATAGAAATCAGATTGAAGGAATTCTTCAATTATGTTCCATACTCTATTTCTATAAGACTTCAAAGCATCATTCTTGGCAACATTCAGCCCCCTAACTTGATTAACTATCAATTCACTATCTCCATAGACTTTCAAACAGTCGATTCCTCTTTTCCTTGCCCACTCAAGGCCTTGAATGAGTCTTTCATACTCAACACTGTTGTTAGAACATGCAAAAGCAAAACGAAAGGCTGAAAAATAATTATCACCCTTTGGAGAAACCAACATTGCACCTCCACTTGCTCCATTCTTGCTTCTGGAACCATTGAAAATCATTTCCCAGAGTTCACCTTGCTGTTGCAACAACTGATTTGTACCCTTTTCAAGATTAGGAACCTCTGCATCAGGTTCAAGCATCACATAATTACCCATACCGACATCTTGAATAAGGTCTTCAGGACTGTCCAACACATTTTCAGCTGTCCATTCATGTAGCAGCACATCAGGAACAACTTCTGCTTGAAGTTCTTGAGCGGCAGCCATCTCACTGTCAGTAAAAATGACACAATTTGTGTCTACAGCAGTAGGAACAACATTGATAGGACTTGGGTTATATGGCTCAATGTGATCTTTGGCCAACCTCTCAGATTTAATGGTAACCTTAGTTCCATATCTTGTTCTAAACAGCATATGTGACCAATCAGATGACACATAACCACCTATCTTAGCTATAAAGTCTCTTGAGAGGCACAAAGAAAAGAAAGGTGGGAGATCTATGACACATATGTCCTGAGGAACTAAAAAATTCGGACAAGCATGAAGGGTAAGACTCAAATCTTTAATAACACGCAATATATTAACAGAAGTACCATCCAATTGAATCACTCCTTTCTCTAAAGGCTGATACTTTAGTCCAAGCTTGTCAGAAATTTTCTTTGGCATTACCGAGCTACTAGCTCCACTGTCTACCATACAGTTATGAACTAACTTATCACCTATGATTACAGACACGTAAAATGGAGGTGGTTTGACTTCTTTTCCTGCCTCTTTGCTGGGTTGTTTATCCTTTTCTTGGGGATTATTTGTCAATACAGTTCTGACTTGACCTATTGGAGACTCAGATTCATCAGACACTTTAAAATTTGACAAAGCTGAGTGTAACATATCTTTTTGACCTGGGATAGCTAATGAATCCCACATAGACATCGTTACATTCATCTTTTTCATACTATCAAGAATATTATAGGGTACAAATGGGTTCACTTTATGATGTACCTTTATGCCAACATGATCAGCTTGGAAGTGTGGTTGCTCCTTAACTGGGAGTTGTTGATTTCTTTGCAAACCATGAGTCACTTGAGATGTAGATGGTTCTGCAACTATTGTTTTTCCTTTACCAGTTGCTTGATCAAGCTCAAAAGCTCTTTTCTTTGCCCTTGTGTTAGCTGCTACTGGAGAATTATCTACATTCAATCCATAGAATTCCTCACCTTGCCAATTAAGTAAGGTAGTATCATTGGTAGGCTAATCTTGGTGTTGTGGAGATGCATCATTGAATTCATTCTGCTATGAAATCGAGGCATTCTGTACCATAAGTTCCTGATTAATCAGTCCATTTGAGCAAGTGACCTGATTGTGAGGTTGGTTATAAGGGTAGCACCACTCATAATCTGTTGCTAGGTTGTTCTAAATAGGGACAAGATCCTTAACTGCACTAACAGGTGCTGGAGCATAAGCCTGAAAAGGTCTTGTGTTTACACTCTGTCTTGGGCCCTGGTAGTTGCCTTGATAAGCCTGTCTATTACCTTGATATTGCTGTTGCTGACCTGAATTCTGTTGTTGATAAGGCCTGTTATATGCTTGTTGCTTTTCCAAGCTCACAAGCTTATTACCAAAAGTTTGTAATAGACTTTTGATTTCCTGTAACTCATTTGAAGATCTTGGAACAACAATTTCTTGTGTTACAGCAGCTGGAACAGGTGGCAAAGGTGTAAAAGGTGGTATTTGCAAAGGGATATTCGGATGAATATATGGAAATATAGGCATTGGTGGCCTAGGAGCAAGTTTACCATCTTGTATTAGGCTGTTTTCAGCTCTGATTGCTACTTCAAATGCATTTGGTAGGGAAACACCCCCATTGATTGTATCATAACGGCTATATCGATGTTAAGAGCCTTCAAAAAGTATAAAAATGCATATTCTGGAGGTGGTCTCACTGTTGCAGGAATTCTATCCTAGGTTCTTTGAAATCTGAAGTTGAAATCATTCATTTGCTCCTGAGGAGCCCTCCTAAGCGTAGTTAATTGCTCCAACAAAGACAAATTATCAGACCTGTCCTGAAACTGTCTGTGTAATTTGTCACCCAACTCATCCCAAGTGGCAACTGAACCTACTCCAAGACTCATGAACCACTGTAATGCTCTTCCTTTGAATGATGTTGCAAGTAGTCTTACAACTACATCTTCTTGTGTGATATGGTGCACACCACATAAGGAAGCAACATCTCGTATGTGTTCAATCGGGGTAGTCTGATCTTCCCCAGTGAAAGTTGGCAAAACTTTTCAAAGTTGCCATTGGAATATCATTGTGATGTGTCAAATTTAATGGACTACCTCCATTAAATGGCACAAAAGGCTGATTTCTGGGAGCAGCCATTAGAGGTGGATTTGGATTTGTAAAAACTGTAGTTGATGAACTTTGCTGCAACAACAAAACTTGAAAATATATAACTAGCAAAAGTAGTTGGACTGCTTAAAGGAGACCTTTCTGTTCCAAGGCTAGGTGAGGCTGAACGATTCTTAATTTGTTTTTTAGATGGTCTTCCTCTCCTTCTTGATGGTGAAAACGCAACTTCTGGTCTAACACCAGGTGGTGTAGACTGTACTCTCTTAGAAGGAGGTGCCATTTTTGTTGCTCTGCCTTGTCTTCTGGGTGGTGACAGCTGCAAATATTCAAAAGGAACTGAGCTGCTCCTTGTCTGAACTCTTCTCATAAACAATAAAAACACTGATTCTGAGCTCTTTCTCTTTATGGAGTCGCTAGGTATGCAAAAATGACTTCTGCAAAGTCTGAAACTTGCTAGTTGCATACCAAACCAATAATATAATGTGGAACTGGTCCCACCGAGCGTGCCAGAACTGTTATCACTTGGATTTTGCACCCTGTTGAATGTAGAATTCAACAATCCAGTGTAACATGGGAAGACCTCTAAAGCTGTAGGTTTCTTGTAAACAAAGGTCAACCTCCGGAGAAGGCCGACTTCCTTTGTGTTATCACCTAACTAATGATCTTTGTAAGGAAACGGGAGAAGGAGTGCATGAAAATGAAAACTAAATCCTATGGTGATACACTGAACTGACAGGAATCATGAAATAAAATATGAACATACACTGGAAAAAGGATGATAGTTATTTCATCTACCCAACATAAATCTTATGAAACTTATGCATAATTTATGAAAAAGGGGCTTAATTTGCATATGTATGTTCAGAAGGAAAGACGAATTTCACAACTCTTGAAACTCAAATGCAAATATAATAAGCACAGTTCAGAAAATTGCATAATCTGAAAGAAGAATGAAGGTAGTATAAAAAAAACTAACACTGATCTTCAAGGTAATCTTTGTATTCCAAATTCCAAAAGAGTTACACAACATACATCAGTTGAGAAAGGATTGTTAAAAATCGCTAACTCTTCAAAATGCATAATCCGAACTCCTCTACAAAAAGGAAAAAATGCCCTATATATAAAAGTCCCAGCCCCTAGGGCTTACAAAAATATCAGCCTCCAGAAAGATCCACCCTTAGATCTTTAATGAAGTTAATGTTGCATTAAACGTGTATCCCCGTTGTCCATGTCGGTGAAGGGTCGCTCCAGGAATGGACTCCAGATCTTTTGGGAATAATTGCATTAACTTCTGGCCTTCGTGTCCACCTTGAAACTTCATCAGAGCTGCATTGAATGATTCTAAGTGCTATCATAAATGTCGATCCACTCCTACCAGTCGACATCCCAGCTGTCCCTGAGACTAGCGACTTCTTCCCCCTCGGCCTTCCTCCTATTTTAGATCTTTCCTCAAGTTGACCATCTTCGAGAAGCAGCATCCACCCTTTTTGTTAGATTTGAGCACCGTTGTTTCACCAAGCCGACCCATGCCTTTGATCACAGAGCAGATCCATACCACTTGCATTTCGTTGATCTTCCACAGGGGCAGTCACAATAGTCCAACAGTCAATGGTTCGCCCTTAGTTCTCCCTGATTGGGCGAACACACTCCATGTAAGATTCTCGGGCAGTCAAAGGTCCCTTAGACAAAATCGCATGTCGGTGAGACACTAATCGTGTCTCCCTGATGCAAGTACACCTCATAGCAGCTATCGGCATAACATGCGACGGTCGGCAAGAGTTCATAGCGAGCGGCTAGAGTCCTATTGATATCCAACATTGTCGTCCAAACCATTGCTATCGGCCAGACATCATGCCGAGTCCTCAGAAGTCATACCGATATCGCCATTTCATCGCCTAGACATCCACATTTGGCAAGAGTTCTCACTGAGGTCCGCAGCGGACCTATCATTATCGGGAAGACACCACCAGGTCGGCGGACTTCATAGCGAACTCCTCCATTGTCCCCGAGCTCACCTCATTTCAGCAAGACCTTATCAAGTCGGCAAGACTTCTCGTTGAAGCTACCTTGTTTCGGCGAGGGCTTATTTTAGTCAGGGAGACTTTTCTCGGTCAGCGAGACCTTTCGCCGAGCTCCTTTCCTTCACCGAGACCTCCTTTCCTATCGGGGAGACATCACTCGGTCAGCGAGACCTTTTGCCGAGCTCCTGTCGCCAAGACTTCCTCAATCGGCAAGACGTTATACCGAAGCCCCCACATTACACCGAAGGAATCCCATTTCGGTGAGACCTCACCGGGTCGGCAAGACCTCACGCTAATGACACCTCCCTTCACCGAGACCCTACCCTTTCGGCAAGACTTCTCCTCGACGCTGGCCGCTTCCGCGAGACCACCAACGGTCGGCGGGACTTCATGCCGAAGCCTTCATCTTTCAGCGAGCTCAGACCTTCTTTTGGGGAGACCACCACTTGTCGGCGAGACATCTCGGCGAGCCCAAAACCTTTCAGCGAGAGCTCCATTTATCGGCCAGACCTCCCGCCGACGCCAATATTACGCCGAGAGCTCCATTCTTTCGGTGAGACTGCGGTTGATCGGCAAGACCTCATGCCGAACACATATGTCTTGGTGACCTGAGGCAAAAGTCAATTCATTTGGCCCCCCTGAATACTTGAAAAATTAGACCCCTACCTGATTGATCCCGTAGGTAAAAATCAGGCAACAATTCCATTAGAGCATTTTAATTAATTCTTTGAATTAAAGCAAGACAAAATCATACATTCAACCAAAATGATTGAAGACCAATAAAAGGTTCCTTGATCATTTTCTTAATAATTCATATGACAAAATACAAGAGGAGAGAATTTGTTCCAAAATATGCATTTTCTAATTCAAATTCCATCACTACTATAAAACCATTATGCCTATTATAGACTTGAATTCATATCTAGGACTCAACACTAATTCTATTTCTTTTTGCTTGAATTACAAAATTCTCTTACATGAGTTCAAAAGCTCTGTCAACCAAAGACCTATGCAATTGGCTTTGAATTCCCTTTTATAAGAACAAGGGAGCAAACAAGCTTTGGGCCAAATTACACATTTAGTCACATTTACATTTGACATACATTTCAATTTCAATTTCAAAACATCCCCAAAGGCAGTTACATTTTCATTTCCAAATACGAGGGAGAATTTCATATGAGACAAAAACCATTTCCATTTGCTGGTGAAGATTCTCCTGCCTTCCAAATGGCTCCTTTAGTTGGTGTAAAGTAATCTTTTCCAAAAAAAAACACTGTAGTCCACGTGCTTTAAAAAATTGTAGAAGAAAAGCATAAAGTAAAAGAGAGAATAAACCAAAGTATTTCCACATCTGCAATCCTTGTCACCACATTTGAAACTGAGAAAGTGCAATATTTGAATGTTGATATATCCAAGGCCTAATTTGTACTTGTTCTAGGCCATGTATTGCACTTCCCTACTGAACTTTGTTATTGCAGACCACCAACCAAAACTGATGTCACCCACCCCCACTTGCAACAATTTATATGTCCAATATGTCAATATAATTGGACTTCCATAATGCAAACTCCTCCTCTGTAGGCCAGTCAAATCCCATGATATAGTCTACCTTTTTTCTATATGGGCTATACCTGACTGGCACCTGATTTTCCTCCTTATCAAAATCTTCAAGGAAAGCCATTGTATGCATGAGCCTGTCCATACTGCTCCTCAGCATAACCAAATCCATTTCATCACATATTTTTTTGTCTTGGGAAGTTATTACTTGAGTTGCCTAGTCTTTCCACTCATGCAGGGACTTAACTTCACCCTTATCATTTATAATGTTTGGAAGAAGAACAAAATTCCAATCATTGAAATTCTTAACCAATTCTCTAATCTTCACCTCTAAAGAATCAATGACAATCAACCCTTGAGAACCAGTTGTATCTGTTAGAAATATTAGGGTTACAAGTATTTTTGGAGGCTTATCTACATCAAGAGAGGATGCAACATCCATATCCCTTGACATTTGATCCCTTAGAATCCATTTATCCATTAAAGGAATAACAATTTATTTATTTCTATCAAGGTTCTTAATGGCATCAAACATCAAAGCATAATTGGCATGAATACTGATTAATCTTTTCTCTACCCCCTTATTCAAGTGCTCAAGCACTGTTGTCACAATCTTCATATTATTTAGATGAACAAGATCATCCATCCTATCTTCATAAGTCTTGAGCTTTTCCATCAACTCCTCCTTGGTAACTTCCTCAAATTGAGGGGAATTTGATGATTTAGGAGTTGATTGTGCCATTTGTACATATTTAGATTCAATGGGGGTCGTCTCCTCATGATTTTGAGGAGGTGAAAGAATTGGGGAAGGAGGAGGCAAGATTGCAACATGTGAGGTACCAAGCTTCAATGCTTGGAATTGTTGTTTCCACAGAGCCATTTGAGTGATCTTTTGATGGCTCGAGTTGTACTCAACAACCACCTCATTATATTTGGTTCTAAATCTATCCCTTTCCTCCATTAATGACTCAATTGTGGCTTTGCTAAATTGTGCCACATTAACATTCATGGTTGCTGCTTCCAAGGAAGTTGTATCTGAAACTCTTTTTATGATTAAGCCTCCTCTTACACCTGGGGCACATTCTACAACTTCAGGATTTTTAGTGGTTGGGGCTAAAGCCCAAATAGCAAGAGTGTCCCACTGCTGACTAAAAGCTAACCCCTATAAAGCTAATGTGACTTCTTCTTCACTGTTAAAAATGGGGGCATCTTTTCTTCTCACAGTGTCAAAAGCAATTATTGATGCCAGGTCCCATTCTGGGAGTAATAACACTCCACTATTTCTCACCAATGCACTGCCCTCTTTTGTAGAAATGTTCAAATACTTGGCCCTCATTTCATCTCGGACCTTAGCTTCAACAACCTCTTGGGGCTTCTCAGGGCTCTCACTTCTTGTTTGCACCAATGTTGCATACTCATCCTTCATTGCTCTCCATACATATTCCTTGAAAGCTTGTGTCTTGAAAAATTGATCATCTTCCATAAGCTTTCACAAGCTTGTAATCTAACATCCTCAAAGTTATTTATTCCACTTAGGTCAGCTTTGCTTGGCCTAAGGCTCATAGTCTATGATATTATTTCCCCTTGAGGAGATGAAATCCCCTGCATTATTTCCTCATCAGTTATAGCAATTTCATCATTTGACTCCTCTACAGGATAATCAACCAAACCAAAAGCTTCAACCTTTTGCTTCTTTATTGATGGGAATGGCTCCCTTGGAGGGGGTGATTCTCTAATTGGATAATCCAATTCAATTATTTCAGGGGTAGAAGAATGTTGTGGTGACAATGGAGGTAGTTGTTGTTGTGGTGAATGCACTTTTGACTCTCCAGATTGTGCAGGATTAGCAACTGTTTGTTGCTTCCTTATTGTGCCTTTCCTCTTTGAACATATGTGCACCTTCTTGGAAGGTTGCACAACTGACTCTCCTTCTATCATAGGGGCCTTCCCCTTATCTTACACAACTTTTATCTCCTTTAATATTTCCACTACTTTGTCAAAATTATGTATCACAACTTCAATCTTTAAAATTGGGTCACTAATATCTGAAAAAGCTTTAAAATCAGGCTTCTCAACCTTAATTTCTCTTTCCAATTTCAAAAAACCACCCTACTTCTTCATTATATCAATTTGGACATCAAGATCAAAAATATTTCTAATGAGGTCATCAGGCATAGTGTGGGTGTAAACATACCGACCTCCCATATTTCTCTTCATTAACCAATCTATGAATCCCTCAAGGTCATATGTCATGTATGCTCGGATCTTCATATTGTAATGAGTGAGATAGTGCTCCACAATATTTCTCCATTCATATGTAATCATGACAAAATCAACAAACACAGTGTATGTAGGGAAGAAAGTTCCCTTTTGCTTCTCATCCAAGAAGAAATCATTTACATTCCCTAGCTGCCACATCACCTCCAAAAACCCAATCCTTAGAGGCACTTCCCTGGGGAGTATGTGGGGTGTCAATTGTGTGTCAAATACCCTTAGAACTGTACAATTGTTATAAGGTATTACATCCCCCCATTTGTGAGCAATATTCAAATCAAGCCTCCTTTTTGCTAGCCTCAAAAAATCATGTAATTCCTTGGGTACCCTACGTACATCCACCATTAGAGCCCGTCTCAATTTGGTGGAAAAAATATTTGTAGCAATCACATAGTTGGTTTTTTTTCATTCCTCTCC
This sequence comes from Sequoia sempervirens, assembly GCA_007258455.2. Lineage (NCBI taxonomy): Eukaryota > Viridiplantae > Streptophyta > Pinopsida > Cupressales > Cupressaceae > Sequoia > Sequoia sempervirens. The sequence goes on from VDFB02000017.1 coordinate 384,240,236, forward strand.
AATATAGGGGTCCATGACTGCACTGACATCTCAATACCATCCACAACCCTTTTAAGTTCCATCTCCCGACTAAAATAGTCCGCACCTTTGAAAAGAAACATATGCATAAAGAGTGAAAACCACCAAAATCTAACACCAATTTTCCCACCCTTCAAGGCCACCAATCCTTTGTGAATTTCCTCTGCTATATAGGTGGAAAAATCATATAAGGTATTTATGTTAAGATGTTGGATACTCGTAACCATGTACATATGAGCCATTGGCATGCTAGAGCCAGGATCAAACAATATAATTTGGCAAAGGGAGTAAAAGGTCTTCTAAAAATATGGTTGGAAATACTTAATAGGGAGGGGCTCAACATTAAAGGGTCCCAAAGTAATCTTTATTTTGTTGATTCCCTTCCCTACTGATATCAAAAAATTGGTCAACATCGACACCCTGAAGTTGTGTTTTACCCTTTTGTATTCCTCCCTCAACATCTGCTCATCAATCTTAACCATGTCATTGCTCCAAGTGTTCAACTTGAACACATATGCAACTTCTTCCTTATTAACCCATACCATATTATGTCCATCATGATCTCTAATAACCCTAACTAGAGGGTCATAGTTCATAGCAATTGCTTTGAGAAGATCAACATCTATGAACATGTTGGGTACAATAAACTTACTCATTTCCAACCTTCAGGGGTTGTAGAAAGGGATACCAACATTCCTATTTCAAAACCATCCCTGGAAAATACTCCATCTAGAGATGGAGTATGGTAGGGCAACATCTTTAATTGTACAATAATAATCAGTGATGCCAAATTTAGTTCCAGGGCCAAAGTACATACATTGTCCCTTTGATTTCTCAGAGGTTAAAGATACCAATTGTTTGGCTAAGTCCTATGACAGAGGTCTTTTAGTAGGCTTCGACTCAGAAGATTGGTATTTTGACATGGATACTTTGACTTTGGGTGTCATAGTAACAGAGTTTGTGCAAACTAGGGTTTACTACTTAATAAATTGCAAGCTAACAACTAGGGAATAGGTTGATGCAAGGAAATAACAAGATTAAACAAGCTAATCATTCAAATTGAATGTCAAACCTTAAAATAAATGCAACGAAACCAGAAATTCTAATGATAGAATGATAGAACGAGCACTTATAGAAATTTTTTAAATAACTGAGAAGTAGGATAGCAATTTTACTTACTAGTTTTGCGGACGCTTGAAAACCCTAATTCTTGTCATTAAACGAGCTTGAAAAATTCAACGAGAATTCCTTAGACACATTAAATGCTTTAACAGTTTGCAATTATACTTTAAAGCAACTTTATGGCTTTAAAACATACTGATTGGCAATTTGGTAGCTCTGCATCATATCTGCCATTATGGTTCACTCACGCAAACCAAAACAACTAATGCGACTCATTTTCCCTCAATCTTGAACTTTGAATTTTAACCGTCAATCTTGCAGTGATATGGCCCAACAAACAGCTCAGATTTGGTCAAATAAGTTTGAAAATATGACTACAAATGGCTATCACCATTGACCAACCAAAAAATGTCATGTCGATTATCTATGTGTCACTCTACAGGCTCCACCATCTCCACAAGTGTTGAAATTGTCTACGTGTCAACCTCCTTGCTTCCCCTTTGGGTTTAAAGTGTGTGCATCTTATGGTAGTGGAGAGGTGGGGAATGACTAAGATTTGTTTTTTAGAAGCCATACAGCTAAGATTTGTTTGTCAGAAACCATAGTAACTGTTGATTTGAACACCTTTAGTCATCGGTTCCTTCGAGCAGTGGTAGGACCCACCAAAAGGGTGTCTAGGTGTCATCTCCCTGCTATCATGCCGACTCCTTAATTTGATTAATTTAATCCCGCAAGATAGAGGGGAACCAATAGAAAGCAATCAATGGGACCCACCAAGCATAACAAAGGATTTTAATAAGCACGTGCACTTATTACATGACTTAAAAGGGGTTGCCTACCTAGGTTTATAACATGAATGACATTGAGTGAATATTAAAACCCAAACTTAGGGAAAGAACAAGAATTAAAGAATTTTGTGACCTGGATAAGACAAGGCAAGATTTATAAGGATTCTATAAGTAGCAACTGAGAACACTAGGCTGAAGGGTTCGGTGAGTAAACAGATGCAAAGGCATAAGATATGACTTAAGAGACCGGGAATGGGTACAACCCAGTCAACTTCGAATTAGATTATTAGAATGTAGGTAAAAGGAAAATACACTATAATATCTTTAATTTTGAATATAATATTGACCTATCTTTCTCTCCAAGATTGTATTAACTATCTTCTGACTCTAAATAATCAACAATTATTTATAAGTTATGGATGTTGAACTGTTAGCTTCTATTCAATGAATGGATTAATATTCCTTTCAGTTATTTATCAAAGATTGTGTGAATGGCAATGCAATAGGAATTTATAAGTAGTATGATAAGTTTTTTTCTTTAAAAATGATGTAAAATCACATATCAAATTCAATACCAATGAATACAATACAAAATATAAAATATCACAATTTCATGGAATACAATATAAAATATAAACTATCATAATTTCATGGAATACAATATAAAATATCATCAACTACAGTTTGGAATATGATTCATGAAGTGCAATGATTCACAATTTCATGGAATACAATATAAAATACCATCAACTATAGTTTGGAAAATGATTCATGAAGTGCAGTATAAATACCTAAAAGTTGCTAATTCACTTCCATTTCCCAAATGGAGTCAGGGTCCTGAAACTGACATTCAACTTGAGATAAAGTAAAATAGTCGTCTTGATTCTGAGTTTGACTCTGGTCTTCATTTTCTTTGGCCTGCATCTCAAATTCAACATTCATTGTGTCACTGTCATTTATCCCACTGTCACTGCCAGTGCCACTAGTACCAACATTTGGATTTGGAGTGTTGCACAACCCTCTTCTTTCCCATGTGGACCTCCAGATTGTGAGTGCCATTTCGAAAGGAATTTTTTTGACATCATACACAATTCCTTTCATCCTCAAGCAATTTTCCAAATTCTTGTCTAGTTTTTTTCTTAACTTTGATTTCAAAAACACCAATGAACTGAAAACTCTCTCATCCTCCACCGACCCCAATATCATTGTTTGACATAAATCAACAATATCGTATCACACTATATTTCACTTTGACCTAAGTTTGTCCAAACCTTTGTTATTGATCCCAGTTTAAAGGCCTTCTCCATGCCCATGGAATCATATTGGTCCCTCATAGTTATTGAAAAATTCTTACATTGTTTTCTAAGCTTATCTGCATTTAAAATTCCTTCTATTGTCTTCTCATTGTATGTTACAATTTTCAAAAATTGTTCGATCAAGATATTTACTTTATCATGAAAATATTTTAGGCTATCTTGGTTTACCCAAAATTGAGGAGACATAATACCAATGGCTTCAAGTATTTCATTTCGAGGGAATCGTTCATGAATCTCTGAGGAAAGAGATTGCACAATTTCCTTCAAATTATAATAATAGATTTAACAATGTCATTAAATTCTTCCTCTTTAACAAGTACTTCTTTGCTAGAGCGCCTGGCTGTCTTACAATGGTACATTGGTATCTCATATCCACATACACAGATACATAAGTGCCTGCTTGCATTAAGTTGTAAATAATTATTAGGCTTATTCAAATCAATAATTTTCTGCCACATGAAATAATTTGGGATTTCTCATGTTAGATCTAGATATAGATGATCAAGGGCCATGCATGCATGTCTACGTAGTTTGGCATATTCATAAATATACATAGTTTTTTCTTGGGATTTCTTCACAAGATTGTTCATTTCATCCAGCATGGGGAGAAGACTAGCTAAATTCAAGAGTGTCTCTATATCACTTAACCTATGTAAGAGGTCAGGAGCTTTGTCTACTATGCTACGATGCTCATACATTACTGCAATCAAGGATTGATATTCTGAAAGAACTTGTCGCACTAGTCCATGCAGGGACATCCATCTGGTATCAACATCTTTGAGAAGCTTGTTTCCTATTATTATTCCCTCAACAAAATTTTGAAATTCCATGAAATGTTTGGGACTTTGGCAAAAGTATGCGTAGAGCTTGTGGATTAGATTTTCAAAATTTGATACTGTAGGAAACTTGCTTACAATTTTGAATGCTAAATTCATTCTATGGGCCATGCAGTGAATGCCAATCATGTATGATGCACAAGTAGTTTGTAACTTTGTGCAAACACCACTCCTTTGACCTTGCATCACTACAGCTCCATCAACTCCTACACACACCAACTTTTTGGCAATTGTCAAGTCATCCATACCTACAATTTCATTCAAAGATTTCTTGACTAGTTCAAATAGATTTTGCGATGTTGAACTGTCCTTCATTTTATCAACAAAAAGAAGATGAGCTTGGTCGACATGTTGTTTTACAGTATACACATGCATATAGAACCAAGAAGTATTATCTACCGCAGTAACTTCATCTAAATATAATGCAATGAAGTTTGAATCTTTTACTTTCTCCTTTAAATCTTGCTTTTCCACTACAACAAGATAGTTTTCCCATTCCATCTAGCGTTTACTGACCAATGTGAGCTAGGAAAGTGAGGAACACCCAAAAAAGATAATAAATTAAAATATTCTAGGCAATTTATCATAGGATGCCCTCTGGACAAAATATGAAAAAAAACACTCATCTGAACAGTTTTTGAAAAAATTCTCCTTCCATTGCTTTTCCAAATTGAGCCTCAAGTGTACCTTGACATGCAACAAGCTTCAACATTCTTTGCTTATTCTCTTCATATTCCTAGACATACTTAACGTGAAGACATTCTTCCTTTGATTTACATCATACGACTGATTGTTCCTTTCCGTTTATGATTTGTTTTTCATAAACTTTACCGATATTCTTTTCTATAGTGTCAAGATTTAGCTACAACTTCTTGTCTCTTTTACATTTCCAACTACAAATTGTACACATGCATTATGTTGCAGTTTCAACATTGTTTGCTTTACCCACTGGTACAATGAATGGGTACTTTGATAACCAAACAAGTTGAAAATTCCTTGTCATTTCCCACTCACGCCCCACTTTTTATTTTCATTTTCTTTTCTTGCTACCAACATCATCCTAATCCAAGTCAATTATCTCATTTTGGCTAACCAAGGTATCCCTTGGAACATCTTATGTGGTATTTCCATCCTCATTTGACACATTTAACTCAATGACAATCTCACCTTGACCTTCTAGTGGCGGTGAGGTATTGTGAATGCCTTCTTCATTAATATTTGGTGGAAGAGTTGATGATGTAGCTCCATCTTGATGTGATGGATCAGAAGCATTGCTAATTCTAAAGTAAGACTGTATGGTACCTGTATGTTTTGGGTGTTTTTATGGCCTCCCAGTCCCTTCACCACCTCAAGGAGTCTTACCCTTGCTTCTTGACATATTGATCTCTCACTTCAAATAAAAGCTGGAAAAAATGTCTTCTTGTTTAAGAAGGATAGAGAATGTAGATCCCATTCCCTACTCAATATCATCTTTAAGATTGAAGCAAGAATGGAAAAGAGATAAATAAATCTTATAACACTATGAAGAAATGATCACTCACCTTTAAGTTTAGGTTTTCGCAGACTTTCTATTTGTTAATGCAAGAATGCCTATGTTTTAAGTTTGTAACTTGCCTATGATCAACTTCAAGGTTCCAAGTCCAACTTCTCAATCAAGAACTGAACAAAATGTGTAAGAATAAATGATAGTTTCTATTTTATTTATATCAATCCATATTTGGAAAATTTTGTGGTATTTTTAAATGGTATATTAAAAATTTGGTGAATCCTGTGTGCTTATACAATGATACGTTGTAATTTTCGAGGTGATTATGGCCCTACGATTAGCATGGAGGTGTCATGACAATTGGCGAAATGTGTCCTCAAATGTAATTATTTTTTAAAGTTATTGGCGAAATGGGTCCTCATAAGCAACTGTTTGTAAATTTTAATTAGCAAAATGGGTCTTCACAAGCAATTATTTGTAAATTTTAATTGGCGAAATGAGTCCTGATACAATATTGTTTTAATAGTATCGACGAATATGTAGGTGTTTTATTACATGGTTCTATGATTCCAGGTGAAAATATTAATCAGTCCATTTGAAATGCGTAGTTTATGGTGAATTTGTTACTTAAATATGCCTCATAAAAAAAATCATTGGAAAATGGACATGCATTGGACCAATAATTCATAAAATTTGGGCGATTTGGATACCCTATTGGGTGTGATTAATTAGCCAATTTCAACTTGGTTGATTTCTAAAATTCACCAATTAGTGAAGATTTGCAACTAAAATTTTCCCTGCTCCTACCAAATCAGATTCTTTACCACTTTCCATGGATATGCCCTCGGAATGTAGTGTTAGTCCTATTATGATCTTTAGGCACCCTCATGTTCTTGCAATGTCAGAAGTTATTGTAATAGCCTCAAGTGGCGAATCAAAGGGATATGTCCCCCAAAAATATGTATTAGAGAATAGGTCTGAAGGTTATTTTCCTTTTGACAATGTATGGGAATAAAAATTAGAGGGGTATACCCCACTTAGCTATGTATCAGAGAGTGAATCCGAGGAATATTCTCCCCTAGACTATTTGAATAATCATTCCATGTAAATGCAAGGATATTGAAATCCTATTGATCTAAATGAAAATCATATTTTGGAAAAAAATGTATATAAGTTCTTTTAAACTTCTCTTAGATGAATTTTTTTTCTTTAGAAATGTTTTAAATTCTATGTAAACCTTCCTAGAATCTAATTGAAAATGAAACCTCCAGGTATAAAATTTCTTGTCGAAAATGGTTAGAACTAGAACCAACCTTGGGGGAAGCCAAGAAGTAGGAAAAGGAGCAGAAAATTCAAGGGCTAAACTAGATTGTATTTTAGCCATAATGAATGAGACAAGAGAAAGAGTTAGGAACCTCGAGCAAGAGGTAAGGGGAAAAGAAAGGTAGGAACAAGAAGTTCCTATTAATGATGAAGAAGGGGAAAATTCCCATGATCATACTCAATCTAGTGAACATGAGGATGATGAATCACAGTCTAGAGTGGAGGAAAGCAAAAGGAAACAAATTGCTAATGAGCTATCTCAAGATATGAGAAAGACCACTCCTCCAAAGTTTGAAGGAAGTAGCAGTGGGGAAGTGGCTAAGGCATGGCTCACAGAAATGGAAAATTATTTTGAAATCGGGAATTACTTTGAGATAACTTAAATCATCTAGGGAGCTTTCTAGTTGGCTAGAGAAGCATCAAACTAGTGGATGAATAAAAATATGGAGCTTGGGCTAAGTTCCTTAAATCTTACTTGGATTGAATTTGTGGAATTTTATCAAAAGTGATGGCTACCTCAACTCTTATATGATCAAAATCTTATCAACTTTCAAAACCTGAGGCAAGGAAATTCCCCGATTAATGAATATTGGGAGAAATTCAATCATCTCTTAAGGTATGCACCCATGTACCAAAAGGACGAGTGGTTTCGCATAAGGATGTTCATCATGGGCCTCAATGCCCAAATCGGTGGAGAGGTAGACATGCACGGCCCTACTACCATAGACTTGGTGTACGAGAAATTCATTAAGCAAGAGCAAAGGCTTAAATCTACCTCTAACTACTATGAAAAGAATCAAAATAAGTTTAATTGGTCACAAGCTAATCAAGCTTTGAAGAAGCCTAGTGAAGGATACGATTTCCAAAGAAAAGGGGATAAAAGATATTTTAATAGTTGGAATGATTCAAGAAGGGACCATAGGGGGAACAACAACAACAATAAAAATAACAACAATGTTGGTAGGAATGAGGGAAATTCTAGAAGGCCTGCATCAAGGATTGGACCGTTGAGAGGATGTTATACTTGTGGTGGAGATCACTTTGCAAATTAGTGTCCCAACAAACCATCGGGGACACAACCACAAAGGAATTATCTACCTTCTCAACAAGCAACGTTCCAGCAGAAGATTCATGCAACATTAGACAAATGGCAAGCGAAGTACTAGATCACTCTTGTGGAAATATCAGGTACTTTGTTTTGTACACCTATTTTCATTCTTATTGATACCAGTGCCACTAAATTTTTTTTTTCTCCTAGTATAGCTAGTAAAATTTCTAGAAAAGTTGGCTATATGGAAAAGTCTCAGATTGTTGAATATGCAAACTAGACAAGAGCTAAGGTGGAGCAATGTCCATTCGAAGCAAGGGTTGAACTTTCAAGTTTCTTTTCAGAAGTGAATTTGTATGTAGAACCACTAGGTTCCTATGATTTGATTTTAGGGATGAATTGGTTGTGGAAGCATAGAGCCAAATTTTATTGTCATAGAAAAAAAATGAAATGTTTAGATGATCTTGGAAACTGAGTGTTCTTGCAAGGAACACTTAGAGAAGTTAAGTTGTGGAAAATTTTCACTGTACAAATGCATAGGGAAAAGAAGAAAGGTTGTCAACTCTTCGTTGTAAAAATGGAGAAAATTGAGGAATGCATTGAGTTCATTTCTCAAGATGATGTTGTATAATGTGGACCTCAAGACCTCCAAGAAGCCGAAGAAGGTGAGGTGGTGGAATTAGGAAAATCAGATATGGATAAATATCCTATCTTACAGAATTTTACAAATGTATTTCTAGATGAATTACCTGGATTGCCTCCCAAAAGAGTGTTTGATTTCTCTATTGACATAGTTCCAGTGGCAGAGCCTATATCCAAAGTGCCATATAGCATGACCATGATAGAATTAATGGAGCTAAAAGATCAATTGGAGGAATTGTTTTCCAAGGGATTGATTAGACCTAGTGTTTCACCCTAGGGAGCGTTAATGATCTTCATGAAGAATAAATATGGAACACTACGCTTGTACATAGATTATCATTTGCTTAACAAAGCAATAGTAAAGAATAAGTATATGTTGCCACGTATCGATGATCTCTTTGATTAGATGCAAGGAGCGATAGTATTTTTAAAAATTGATCTACGATTAGGTTATCATCAACTGAGGATCAAGGATGAGGATATTTTCAAAACAAATTTCAGGACTAGGTATGGTCATTATGAGTCCATGGTCCTACCTTTTTGGCTAACGAATGCACCTACAACATTCACGAACTTAATGAATAATGTATTTAGAGACTGCTTGGATAAGTTTGTGTGGGTCTTTTTGGATGATATTCTTATCTACTCCAAGAATGAAGAGGAACATCTCCAACATCTATAGATTGTTCTCCAATGATTGAGAGAGCATAAGTTGTATGGGAAACCCTCTAAGTGTACTTTATTTTATAAGGAAGTGGAGTATCTGGGTCATGTGATTTTAGCTAATGGGATTGCAGTTGATCTAGCAAAAATAAAAGCAGTGCTTGAATGGCCAGTGCCTAAGAATATGCCAAAAGTTAGAAGTTTTATGGGTCTAGCTAGTTACTATTGAAAGTTTGTTGTAAACTTTTTCTAGAATAGCTTTTACCATTACCTCCTTACAAAGAAAAGGGAAGAAGTTTGAATGGATGAAGAAATTTCAAGTGAAATTTGATCAACTCAAGGAGAAGTTGACCTTAGCTTCGACACTAAAAGTACCAAATCTAAATGGTGATTTTATAGTCATCACAAATGCTTCAAGAGAAGGTTTGGGTGGAGTGTTAATGTAGGATGGGTGAGTCATAGCCTATGAGTCAAGGAAGATAAAGCCTCATGAGAAAAAATATTCTTCACATAATTTGGAATTAGCAGTAGTTGTTCATGCATTATAGATGTGGAGACACTATCTGTTGGGAAAACCTTTTGAACCGAAGACTGGTCATCATAGTCTAAAGTATTTGTTTACTCAATCGGATTTGAATGCATGACAAAGAAGGTGGTTGGAATTGACATCTAATTATGATTTTAATATCAATTATATCAAGGGGAAGGAGAATCGAGTTGCAGATGCCCTAAGTCATAGGAGGCATATCTCCTTAATGATATCAATTTAAACCAATTTCAAGGGTCAAGTGTTGCAAAATTACAAAGGTGACGAATACTATAAACAAGTGAAGCAAGAACTCTCGGATAATCCACAAGACCCAAGGTATGAGGGATTCCACTTTGAACTTGATGGTTTGTTAAGGTTTAAGGGAAGAATCTACATACCTAACTCTGTGGAATTAAGGAATTTAGTGTGGAAAGTTCATACCGTACTATATTCTAGACATCCCAGAGTGACTAAGATGTTGGTTGATGTGAAGTCATTATATTTTTGGAAAGGAATGAAAAGAGATGCTACAAGATTTATGGAAAGTTGCTTAGAGTTTTAGAGGGTGAAGGAAAAACATCATCACCCTATAGGTCTTTTGTATCCTCATGAGGTTCCAGAAAGTAAATGGCAAGTCATTAGCATGGATTTTGTGCAAGGTCTTCTAATGTCAAGGAATAAGCACAATACCATTCTGGTAGTGGTGGATAAGCTTACGAAGGTGGATCATTTTATACCAGGAAATCTGACTAATGGAGCTCCTGTTATAGCTTGAAAGCTTATTCAAGAGGTATTTAGGTTGCATGAAATTCCTGAGAAGATTATTTTTGATAGGGATGCTCATGTGACATCTAGGTTTTGGAAAACCATGTTTTCTTCGCTTAGGACTCAGTTGAACATAAGTTGAACATATCATCTAGAAACTGATGGTCAAACTAAAAAAGTGAACCAAGTGTTAGAGGATCTACTAAGAATGTATTGCATGGATCAACAATACAATTGGGAGGATTATTTACCTTTGGTTTAATTTGTGTATAACAACTCTTTTCATTCCACAATCAAGATGGCTTTGTTTGAAGCATTGCATGGAAAGAAGTGTCAAACTCCTATAAGCTGGGATAAGCTAAAGGATAAGATAAGCCTTGGGCCAAAAATGTTATCAGAAATGGAGGATGAAGTTGGTATTATTAAACAGAGGCTAGTGGAAGCTAATGATAGGTAGAAGAGTTATGCAGATTCCAAGTGAGTACCTAGATGTTTTTTTAGTAGGGGATAAGGTTTTGTTAAGAGTTAAACCTCACAAGAGTTCTATAAAGTTTGGAAAGTCATCCAAACTAGTGCCACATTATGTAGGTCCTTTTGAGGTTCTCAAGGAACTTAACCCCATTGTGTATAGAATTTCTTTGCCACTAACTCTTGTCAAGATGCACAATGTATTTCATGTGTCGTACCTTAAGAAGTGCATGCCAAGGGATAATCATATTATTGATTAGAATGATTTATAGGTACAAGAAATAAGAGTGGTAACAATTTAACCTCTCAAGGTGCTTGAAACATGTAAGCTTCACTTACGTACTAGAGAGGTTCTGCAATGCAAGATACAGTGGAATCAATATGCAAATGATTCTGCCACTTGGGAGGACTATGCTGAGATGAAGCAAAAGTTTCCTCAAGTCTTGCTAGATTATGAAAACTCTTGAAAAACAATGTTGTTTTGATGTTATGTTTTAGGTTTTGTGTTCATGTTTGATACTTAAAAATCATCAGGGATGATGATTCACAAGGGGGGAATATGTTACACCCCATTGTGTTGTTACCTATTAACTATTACCTTGATGGGTTAAAATGCTTTAATATATGATTGTGTTTTGTATATGAATCTTGATGGAAAATATCATGAATGAATATTTAATTCAATTTGACATTTTAGATATTCTAGAGAAGAAAATATATGATGCACATGTGAATGTAATGTTATCATCTAACTACTATTGTGATTGTTGGAAGAATGAAGAAGGTGACCTCTGAGTTTGTTGTCATTGATGCCAACACTGATTGGTAACTGGCTAAGTAAACTGTGTGTCTATAATAATCCAGTATTTTGATCTAGAAATCCTCTTAGTAAAAGGAAATTCTATGAGTTTTTGATATGTTGCTCATGAGTGTTAGTTACAACTATAAATGAGCTTTCAAAATTTTTGGTTGATCCAGTTGAATTATCCAAGTGACAGAGGTTCAACATTCTTTTAGCCGACAGGGTTATGAACTGTTTATCTTATAAATGTTTAAAGTGTTCTTTATTAGGTATGGGTTGACCTAATTAGTGTTCATTATGATTTATTGATTACGCCAAAAGGATTTTTTATTTAAATCCAAAAAATATTTTTGAATTATGCATTCAATTAGGCCAACCTAATTGATGTATAAAGATGAAGCTATATATATATGTGTGTGTGTGTATGATGAAGATGAGTGAGATATGTATATAGATGAAGGAATGGTGTGGTATACAGCGATGCGACAAGTGTTGTAGTGCAAAGTTTTTGACAATTTTTGTATGCCTACGATCAGAGCAAAATTTTTGGTATTCCAAAGCTTAACTGAATCTGATCTCTGCACTTTGAAGGTGTACTTACTCAGTTCATCATTTGGAAGTGAGCCATAACTTTTTGTATCTTGGCAATAAGCTATATTGTATTCAGGATGTGAGCCTTTCAAGGATAGTGAGTCCTAGCAATGAGCCCTGTAATATCTTGTAACCAGTTATAATATATTGTGAGCTAATCCTCACTGTGGTTTTTCCCTTTTTAGGTTTTCCATGTAAAAATCATGGTGTCAATGTGTTATGATTTCTTTTATGTTTTGGTTTACTTTTACAGATAGATGTGGATTGATAATTGGATGGTTAGTAATTAATTGTGTTAGCAAAATACTGATTCACCCCCTATCAATATTCAGTGTATTCAACAATTGGTATCAGAGCTTGGTTCCTCTTAAGAAGTCTTACAACTTGAGGAAGGTCTTGGAATTTGAATACATGGATAACAAAAGCTATCTTGTTCCTCTAGAAGAAAACCCTACATCTGAGGAAATCAATGCTACCCTTGAAGAATTGGACAAAAGTGAAGATGAGAAGGAAACTATGAAAGGAAACTTAAAGGAAACAAATGAATGCATCAGAAAGTTAAGAGAGCAGATCAAATAGTTCAAGGAAAGGCATAAAGAAGTTATTGATCAGTTGAAAATGGCTAATGAAGACATTTCTGAACTGAATGTGTAAGTAGAAGAAAAGAAATGAATTGAGGAATGTCAGAAAGCTGAGATTCAGAATAAAATTGATGAATGCACAAAGCTTGAACAAGAAGTAGTAACCCTAAAATTTGATCTGGAAAAAGCAAAAGCTCATGAAGAAAAAATCAAAACAAGCTCTACAAAGCTTGATGAGTTGATTGCATCTTAGAAACCTCCTAAGGATAAACGTGGTCTAGGACTTGAAGAAGGACAAAGCTCAAAGGAAAAAATAATTTCCAACAAAGTGGACAATTAAAAGAAGTTTCAAGGAAATATTCATCAAATCAAGAACCAAAGGAGCAATACCAGAAGGACTCCTATTCAACAGCGTAATGCTCAAAGGTATCCATCTTTTAATGGTTTTTGTTTCTCATGCAATAAATTTAGTCATAAAGCAAAAAAATGTAGAAGTAGGATGAACCAAAATAGAATGAGTCAGAATGTTGGATTATTTACTAGAAAATGCTTTGCTTGCAATAAGTTTGGACACAAACCTACTGAGTGTAGAAGCCAGATAATGTTGAACAGATTTAATGCTAGTAGAAGGATGCAGTCTTTTCAAGGCTACTATTACACATGTAATATCTTTGGGAATAAGGCTAATTAGTGGAGGTCAAGGATGAATGCAAATCAGTTTGATCAAAGATTTGTTGTGTGCTACACTTGCAACAAACCAAGACATATCTCAAAATTTTATAGGAGAAAAATTGGGAAGAGACCTAATCCAGAACAAAAGAACAAATATGTGAACAAAGTGGATCCTACTGAAGTTAGAAAAGAAATGGCTAAGCTTTGGAGGAAAAAGGAAGAACCTGAGAAAAACGATGAGTCAAATACATCTGTATTTGCATTTGGTGTAGATACCTCTTCCAAAAACTAAACCCAATAGTGGTTTCAGGGGGAGCAGTTACAAAGAAATCTAAAAATCCCCTAATATATGTGGTGTCAAGCAGTGACACAAGGATATGTGATGTGGGTCATCATTATGAAGGCATTGGAGAAATATCTGGCAGAAAATAGGCAGATCCAGAGAATTGCAGAACCTTTTTGGTGTACAGTATGTTTCATAAAGTATTTATCAACTTTAAAAGTTGAAAGGAAATAAATGCGAATTAGGGAAAAATTCATAAGTAATAAAGCAAGAAACTAAATTAAGGAAAAAAACATTTGTGCAATTGGGAAGAAGCAATGCAAGCTGAAGTGAGTTGAAGGCGATTCAGAGCATCATTCCTCAAAACTCTAATTCTTGACAAGCAGAAAAGGTATTCTCTATTATCTGAATTATATGGATTCCAAGTTGAAGGAACTTTCTGTTAAGCATATTCAAGTTGTGTGAGGAGTATGGCCACTCCTACTGTTGTGGAAATCTCTAAGAGACCCCAACCTAGATTGAGAAGATATTTGTGGAAAGTGTATGAAAATGATCTCATGGGTGCGTTCTCGCACATTCTGAGCCATGTGCTACCCACTGAAGATACAAGAACATATATTCATGGGAAGCTAGAAGATTTCAATCACCATGAGCTTAAGGATTTGTGGGACAGTGAGTTGACAGGAGATGATCTATTGCTTAAGCTGAAATATGAAAACCTAGTTCGGATGAAGCGGAAAATTTGGAACTAGTTTCCAAACTTCTCTAGTGAGAGTGAGGAAAATTTTGTTAGAATGACCCTGTTGATGCCTAAAAATGCTAAGCAACAACCTTATGGGAAAATTAGTTAATGGGGAGCCAATTGTGCTAAACTGAGTGACCTTCAGGTTTTTTATAGAAGCTGACTCCTTCTATAATTGGGGGGTTGGAATGGGAAAAGGAAGCAGGTATATAAAATAAAGATCTAACCTAAGGCGATGCACCAAGATGTAGGTGTGGGCATGGTAAATCTTCCTTTCAGATGGGATTTAAGGGCCCATTCAACAATCTACATGTCTGGAAATAAAAAAGAGCATAGATGAAAAGCCTAAGAAGTTTATCAAATAACATAAAATAACTTCCATACACATTCACTAAAAAGAAGAGTCCAAGAGATGGTCTCAATCAACAAACTTATATTGAAATTGTAGAAGTTCAAAAAATAAACTACTCAGTACAATAACAACACAGTAAAATGTTTGTTGGCAGAACAAGGACACACAACTGAGAGGGGGGGGTGAATCAGTTGTGACCGAAACTTAAAATTTTCTTACTTAACTTAACTTAATCTCAGATCTGATGAATAAGCAATTAACCACAAACAATTAACACATCAGAGAGACAGATAACACCAATATTTTTTATGTGGAAACCCTGTTAGGGGAAAAACCATGGTGGATGTCAGTCCACAAGATTATACCCTATTAAAAGTATAATGAGAAATAATAAGGGGAATGCACATGCATTCAGCACACTACCTAGAGCTCACTACTCAAATACAAAAGAGGAATCACTGTCCAACAATATAGAAATATGGATTAGATCCATAGAGTATGAACTGAAAGAATAGCTTCTACACAAGCCTGATTATAGTTCCAATTAAGCACAAAAAACCTTCTTCACTCTTCTCTCAATCTTCTTCACACTTCGCTCTGCTATCGAATGATTAGAACACTATTCACACATCTGCACTTTCTCTGGCATACATTCACTCTTATGCACACACTAAATTTTCTTAAACAGTCGCTCTTATATATCTGCTACATGGGATTTCATCACAACTTAGTCGGCTAGGAAAATAAAACATATTTGCAATGTCGGCCCAAATTTACAAATAAATTTTCAATGTGAATCCACCAAGGTCAGCCACAACATAGTGGAGACCCAAATTAACATCTCCAACACAAAAAGAATTTAATTAAATTCACCACAAAGATCCACACCACGCTATTACCAACATGTCGGCCAAGGATATGAAAAATCGAACATGCACAAGAAAAGATCTTCAACCACAAGCTCTTTGAATAATGTGGACGTACCACAAAGATAGAGAATAATCTAGAGAAATATGAGAACACTAAGAAACAATAGAGAAGCATCCACAACAACTGAGATTAACAGACTTACACAAACTTCATTCAGGAACACTGATAGAGACCACAAAAACACTGTCAGACCACAACACAATCAAAACTTCACGTGGACCTCTGAAACTTCTGGTAGATTATCTAGAAACACTCAACAATAAACCATCTAATCCACACTAGCTAATCTTCAACATAAACAACAAAATGCCTTCTTGACCTGCACAGTTCCACTGGGAACCTAGAACACTTCCTTTTACAATTTTCTCAATTTCCTCGACATATACAACCTTTAATACACCAAATGGTAATAGTGTTGACATTAATGACAACCACATATCAACAGCCATATCCACAACATCCAACAATGTTTTTTCAACTAGCTAAGAAACATAAAGGCCGAACAATAATGGCACAATCTATGAGTCTTAATACAAGAATCAAAAAATAATACAAAGGCCTGGTGTCTTTCCACAATCTTTTTATGTATTCTCTGAACTCATTTTTCGGAAAGTTGAAGTAGTATATATAGAAAATCATCCCACCGCCTAAGAGCTAGTAACAGAAAAGATTCCTAAGCACGAGCAATGATATCTGTCATAATGATTTCCCAAGGCCGTTGCAATAGAAAAGAGTCTGAAACATAGAATGCAGTCACCTTCAAACTAGATGCATCCCCTTGTGAATGATGACTATGGTCCCAGTGTGGAAGCAACAAAATTCCCATGCAGACATGTTTCACTCACCCATAGAGTTGGTTAGGACATGTGGTGATAGGACGGGGCTCGTCATTCATTCTTTCTTTTCAGAGCTGAAAATCCCCATGGAGAAGACACATGGAGAAGTCTTCGTTTTGAGCGCTAACTATGGGGTTTGCCAAAAGGTACCCACGGAATGATGCTATGTGGCATGCGGGCGGAGCCTGGTAGAGAAGCAAAGGGGATAGGGCTCTCAAAGGCCCATGTTGCTAACACATGAAGGCATGGTGGGGCTTGATAAAGTGGTAAGGGAAGAAATCTTTCCAAGGAGCGTGCAGCAGACATGTGGAGGAAGCGGGAAAAGCTCTTCAAAAAAGGGCCCGAAGATATACAAACATATGAGGCATGGGTCGGGGCTAAGAAAAACAATATCATTAACCTGAAGGGAGCTCTAGGGATTTTCAATCCACAACTTTTGGCGACTAATAGGGGAATTTTTCCTACGGAATGGGAGCCCAAAACTTCTGGTTTGAAGACCAGAGCCTTATTCAATGGTCAACAAAGTCAGAGCTTTGAGAGCGCATTCTACAGAGTCAGCCAGTCAGCCTCAAATGACATTGATATGGCATGCAAATTCTCTTGTGCCTCATGAAGATCGATTACTTCTTTGAAGGGTAGCTCCATGGATATCCCAGTCCCAGACTCAAGCTGAAAGAGTAGCCGCACTATCTGATGGGTGACACCTTCAATTTCCTCAATAGTGGGGGGTTGACTGAAATTCTAGAAAGCAGATAAATCTCATTGCTTTTCCTCAATTTTTTTTGCAATGTGCTCCACTGTGGCTGCCGAATCATTAGAGAGAAACGGGGAGGGCAAGCCCATCTGATTCAGTTGGGATAATCTTGTCAACATACTATTTATAGTTCAACTCAGAGTTGTCAAGCAATCATTGGCATGAAGGATGGATGCATGACATCAGATGAATTCTTTTTCCTTCTTGGCAGGTTACCTCTCGGTCTTCAATCCCAGCGCTCACCAAGTCTTCATTCAATACCATGTACAACTTATCTATTAACTTCTCCACATTAGGCACCTTCTCTGCAATGAACTGTGGGAACTGTTCAATTGTTCCATGAACCTCTCTGCTCAAACTTGCCACTTCTGCCATGAATTGAAGCACCGATTAAAGAGTCAGATAGAAAGTCTTGACTTTTTACCCAATAGGAAATATATAGTTGTTGGGCTACTAAAATGAGATCCGACTGAGCAGCAAGGGGTTGGGGAGGATTATTCAAAAAACCAATTTCCATCTCCTTCGACCTGACATCTTGTGTCAGTTCTTCAATTTTCTTGTTTGTCACAGAGAGCTATCCTTGCAGAGTTTTCAACTCGGCATCCTTGCTTCGCAATAGCTCCTCAGCTTGGCTCTGGGTTCCAGATTCCTTTTCTAGGGAAAGCTTTACTTCCTAGATCTCCTTTTCAAACTGAGCTTGTTTTCACTGGAGCTCTTGATCCTTTTGGTGCATTTCCTGCTCCAATTGAGCTTGTTGATCCCAAACCTCTTTGGTCTTTGTTGCATCTCCTCCTCTGCATGAGCCAATTGGTCTTGTAATTCCTGGTTTTACTACTATAGTCCAGCAACCAGGTTGGGATCTAGGGACTGGAACTTTGCAAGTTTCGCCCGAAGTTTGGAACTTTCCGCCTGTTCTTGCTGGGACAAGTGTGCAAATTCAACGTCCCTTGCCTTGTACTCCTTCAGTAGGACCTCCATAATTTCCTTGAAATTCTTTAGCTTGTCTTCCTTCTTATTCAGTTGGAAACTATGTTTGAGAAAGTTAGTAGTCACCACTCGTTAGGTTTCCTCCATCAGCTCAACTTTGTCTTGTGGTCAGGCTACACGAAGATCAATCCTTATAGCATGGATCGTATAATCCTCAGGCTGCATCTCCCCCTGTGGTTTGATGGTGTTCAAATGCATGGTTGCAAAATGCAATGACTACTGAACTTCATTGAAAAGGGTCTACATGCATGGCTCAACCGTCTTTGCTGCATATTTTTCTTTTCTCTTCTAGACCCTGATAGCCCATGATACTTTTGTTATGTCTCCTTCCCCAATAAATTATGTTGGTGATCTAATTAGCTCACCAACGAAGGGCACACCAGGAGGAAGAGCAAAAGGGAACAAGAGAGTTGTGGTCATGACTGATGTCTTCTTTGGTAGAGAGACCGTTAATGGGGAGAACAGAGGAATGCTATACCAAGGTCCAGTCTGGGAAGCGGTGAAAGGACTCATGGGGAGCGATGGTGGTAGCGGAGATGCAAATGACACCATCTGCTAGGAAAGTCAATTTGGAGCCGACACAGTGGGAGAAAAAGGAGTAGCAATGGAAGTTGCAAACTGGGCTCCAACAAAAGGTGGAACAGATCGCGAGGGAGTAAAGGCTAATTGTCCACTTTGGGAGAATTAGGAGAAACCTCCTATGACCATGGCAGCAAAAAAATAAAGGATGACACTTGAAGTAATTGGTGGCGTGGATATAACAGAGGTAACCAAAGATTGTGAAGCGAGAAGAGAGGGAGAGAAAGATACCTAAGTTGTAGAGTACTTTAATCCCTGGATCGTTGTAGGTTCCTGTGAGCCTCCTCTAGAAGTTGCATCCGTGCACAACCTCTTATTAGGTGGAGAATTGTCCACCTCTATGACCTCCTCAGGCTGTTGGGATACCCTAGGTATTTTTTCAGCCCATGTGCATGGTCGTGAGGCCTTTGACTGTGATGTAGTCACCCACACTCTTAGTGGAGCTTTGTCAGGCTGCTCCATCGCTTTTCCTGTTTTCTGCGCTTGGGCCTTTTTCACCTCTTTTCCATTCATTGTATATGCCTTAGCTTCCTTTGGATCTATATCCTCATCATCATTTGCATCAGTATCTTCATGCCCTCTATTCCATAGATCATCAAATCTTTCATCCTTTTCTATCTCTTGGAACGGGGAATTAAGGCATTTAGTCTCCTAACAATAAATCCAGAAGTCTACAATTTTTTCCTCACTTCATTTCCAATTCTTGACCAATTCATTGCGAAGGGTGGCCCCCATTTGGTGCTTGTCATTAGGATTCTCCAAAGGAAAATAGAAAGAGAGCCATGATGACCTCCTATCTTCAGTAGGAACATAGACCAGGTCCACAAATAAATCATCTTGTTCTGACTGTGGATTATGTCGAGCTTCCCAATAAGGTCGGGAGCTGTGAGTCACCTTAACATTCAGGTCTGCTAAGTCATTATCAGGGTTATATTGCCACTTGTCACAAATTAATACCAGCCCTAGATGAGCCATCTTTTCTTCTAGTAGACCATGTGTCTACTTCTTTACCATTATCACCATTTTGAAGCCCAAAGGGTAGAAGAAAAAACCTTTCTGCTTCTTTCCTCCGCAAAATTTGTTGTCAATAATCGACAGTTGCCGAAACACCTCGAGGGCCTACACCCTGTTTGTGATGCATACCGAGAGCCGAAGGGTTCCTTGGTAAAGCCATGCAGCCTAATGAATGTGAAATCCTCCTTGAGAAACCAATCGCAAGGAGGACAAAAACTCTACATCCACCCTGTTTGCTCAGTGGAAAGCCGATAAAGTTTGCCATCCTCATTAAAATCTTGCAAAATCAGAGTCAGGAAACACTTAGAAAATGCATAGTAATCATAAGTTGTAGAAAGGAGGGGAGTCCACACAAAAACTGACCTTCTTACCCCATTTTCATCAAAAACAACCAAACCCATGTGGTTTCTAAAGAAGTCATGGTTCTGGTGCAAAAACATGTGAGCAAGGAGAGAAGAAAACCTGAACTTATGTTGTGTGCTATATTCCTTGATTTGGTTGAGCATTTCCTGGAAAATGAATTTTGCGAAGTCATACCAGAATAAAGAATGTTGTTTTCTCAACTGAAAACCTAGACCCATTTGAAACTCTTCCACGTACCTATCGCTATCCATGCCGCAAAAAAAAATCCATCATAAAGAAGGCATCCTAAAAGTTTGAGTTAAAAGTGTTGTGCATGACTAGAATCTGTGGTGGCTTTGCTAAATATTCCTTAGGCCTTTTGGTTTCTCAGCTATAAAAGTCTAGAGCGAGATCTTTGGTCCTCCAAAAATCTTTTTCTTTTTCTAGAGTGAATGTCTCCATCTTTTCTGCTCTAGAGCCCCTTCCGGTGGGGATGCATAACATATCCCTAATAGCATCCACACTGATCACAACCCTCAGTTCTCGACCTTCAATATCACCGGTATCTAGGTTAAAATGTTGAATACACTCATGAACTAGTTCTGAGCAGTAATGCACAAAAGGAACCATATACTGCGGGAGACCGCAAAACCATAGCTTGTATGCCAAATACTATTGGCTAGTGGTTTGTTTCATTCTCTCATAGGCTGCTTCCCTAGGACTCTTAGGGTTGGTTTTAAGAATAGGGTCATGAATGTTATCCCATTCCTCAATTATCAGGGTTTGGTTCCTGTGTTCCTTCTTGTCCACGACTTGCGTGTGGATCCACTTTGGCTTCTCTGGTATCCCAGGCGAACATAAGAGACATCACTAAATATATTGACCATTGGTGTTGCATGCATTGTGTCAAATAAGCTTTGGGTCACCTCTCCTTGTGCTTCCATCTGAGGATTCTCAGCCATTTCAGGATTTTGTGGACCTTTGCAATGCTCAAACTTTCTGCAATTCACTTGGTTCTTAAGCAAATTTTACACTCAAAGCTCTTCGCACTGAATAGTGTACTCAAGAAACTCTTCACAGTGTTGTTCCTTCTCATGCAACACTTATCCTTTTCTCAACTTGAAGTTGTAGACAATAGTTTCCTTTTCTTGCAATAAATTTGGCATGTACCACCAACACTCTTGTTCATGCGAAATGAATTCTTTGCCTTTTGAAAAGACAATAATTCATAATGACAATTAGTCATTATGTCCTACAACACAATTTCTTGGGAAATTGAGTCGGTGATTGAAGGAATATAAAAAATTTCGCATGCTTTGCAATTAATAACTTTAAAAAATGATTAAGCCAAAGGTGTGATGAGTACACAAAAATATTTGAGTTCATCCTTGGAAACTGAAAAATGCTCGCAACGTGACACATTAGCAATTGATCATCTAGACTATCACTTGGGATTGCCACTGGTTTTAGCTAATTAATTACTTCTTAACTTGCACACAACAATTCATACACAACATACACAACTGAGTGGGATTCTTGAGTTTGCTCTTAGTGGTATTTTTGAGTTGGCTCTTGATGGGATTTTTGAGTTAATACTCGATCAACATCATGCTTATCGCACGCATGTACCTCAATTATTTCTATAAATAAACCCAAAGAAAACAACAGGAATTGCACTTGGTAATTGGAACAAATTTGCATTTGGTAGTTGGAATTAAAGATAGGCGCAATGAATAATCCAATTAGGCTCACTAGCAATAGGTCTTAGGTAGCTTTCCTTTGAGAAATTTCTAGTAGGCGTCTGAAACACATGACAAAGAACAAGCATTCTTTGGAAATTATAGCAATGAAGTGGGTACTGGGTAGGGATGGCATAGAATATGAGGATAAGTATAGGGTAAATACTAAAATTTTCTCTCATTTCGTTGCCTCCTTGCTCGATATACAAGTACCTAAGTAGATGATCCTACAACTCGCAATGGAAATCTTCTCAAAGCACTACCTCGGTGGCCTTGGAGAAGTTGTGAAAAATGCAGTGTATGGCCTTGGTCTCCCCACAATGAGTGATCTTCACATACACATTGAAGAGGATGTAGTGGTGCCATGGGTGTCATTCCTGAGTGGATTATGCATCATGACGCTTGGAGAGCACCACCAGAGAGTCTCTTGTGCCTGCCACTTCCTGCTGCGATGCTACAACATGGTGCTCTTTTACGACGTGCAGTGGTACACCAACTTCAAAAACCTGGTGTTTCCTCCACCACTTGCCATTGCTGTCATTGATGATCCTACTATTGTTCCCATTGCACTTGCCGCTACTCCAGAGGCTGTTGATGAAGTTGTTCCTGATACTGCCGATGCTGATGCTACCCTTGTTTGAAGAATGAAATCCTTTCTCTCATTTTTTGTGTATATGCCTTGAAAGGATTTTAATACGTGCTTGAAAAGTCACTTATTATATATATATACTGAAAAAGTATGGCATGAGAGCCATTTTGGAATGTAATATCAAAGTATATATTACTACATAATGAATATACAACTCTTTTATCAATTTTTGTTACTTTTGCTTTCTTTGCTTCTTGCATTATGGGTTGCATTTTCTACTTCTTGCATTATGGGTTTCGTTTTCTGCTTCTTGCATTATGGGTACCATTTTTGAAAGATCAACCGAACAAATGACAAAAAAAAACAAAGGAAATTTACATAATTACATATTTACACCAGCAAAATGATTAATGAAGCTTAATTGAACAATTTGAGGTGAATTCCATTAATTGAAATTCCCAATGCTTCTTTTTCCATATTTTCTAATTCAAATGTGTTATGTTGCTTGCATTGAATAATGCAAAAGGGTCCTTCCCACAAGCTATCAAACTTTCCATGTAGGCTATGCTTTGCGGCCCTTTCGTTGAATTTTAGCACTAGGTCTCTGCATTTAAGACCCTGGTCGAAGGTCTTCTTGTCAAACCACCTTTTAACCACCTGTTGGTGGTTTTACATGGTTGTCAGGGATTTTTCTCTTTTCTCCTACATCTCCAGTAACTTAGCCAACCAAACCTCCATGCCTCTGTTTTATTCAACCTCTAGAGACTTGAGCAATTGTAGTGTGGAAATTTCCATGGAGACGGGCAATAGCGCTTCCTTCCCATATACCAGCTCGTACGGTGAAGTCTTAAGGACTTTCTTAGGAGTTATCCGATCTTCCCACAATGCTACCTAAATATTTTTATGCCACTCTCTTTGATGCTCCGACCTGATTCTTTTAATGAGTTAGACTAAATTTTTATTAGTCAACTCAACTAGGACATTCCCCACGAGTAGTAGTTTGAAGCTGTTTTTAAGAATATGACATGATTGAGTGCATATTGACATACCTTTGAGCCCAGGAAATCCTTAGTGTTGTCAAATATTATGGTCTTTGGTGGGCCGAATCTCGTTACCATTTCCTTGAGAAAGTTCACAATCTCCACCTCCGTCGCATTCCTTAGGGGCATGGCCTCGTTCCATTTGGTAAAGAAGTTTGTAGTCGTGAGGATCCATTTGTGTCTAGCACTAGATGTGGGATTAATCATCTCGATAAAATCAAGGTCCCATTGTCAAAGGGTTCCTCGGTAACTATTGGATTTAGGGGAATTGTTGAGTTCTTCCTTCTTCCTGTGAAGAATTGGCATTCTTTGCAGGCCTTAACCAAAGAGTGCGAGTCATTAAATAGTGTAGGCCAGAAATATCTGACACAAAATTTTTTGATGGCGGTGGTCTTTGCAGAGAAATGTCCACCTATGGGTCTATTGTGAAAAATGTCTAGAATTTTCTTTGCTTGCTCTGTGGTGACGCACTGTAGGAGAACACCATTGAAGTTCCATTTGAAAAGGACTCCTTCGATGAGCGCATATCCACTATTCTGCAATCTATAGAATATTTTCTTTGAGAAGGGAGGCCCGTCGGGTATTTCCTAGTTTGCATGAATCTCATCTGATTTGCAAACTAGTAGCCTTTGGACTCAGATTCATTCGTTAGAACAAGCTTGGGTTGTTCCTCTTTAGCTGTCATTTCTTGATCGTGCACCAAATACTCACAGTCTTCTCCCTCAGAAAGTCTTCATGGGTTTGACCTCAATGTCATATTTGAGGATTTTGGTAATCCAATTGGCCCTTTTTTTTGTGATTTCTCCTTTCATAATGTATTCACACACACTAGAATGCGTGACATATACTACCACCTTGTTGCAAGATATGAGGTTTCAGAACTTCTTGATCCCCTTAATAATGGTGAATTATTTCCTTTCGATGAAGTTATAGTTCCTCTCATAATCCTTTAAGGTCTGGGAGTGGAATGCTATCGGATATTCTCCCTTTCCTTCATCATCCTTCTAGTTCAAGATAGTAGCAATGCTGGATTTTCTACTGAACACATACATTATGATGTCCTTTGATAGTCTGGGTTTACCAGCATAGGAACTGAAGAAATAGCATCCTTAACCTTTTCAAAGGCTTCTCTGACCTCTTTTGTCCATTTGAATAATTGATCCTTCTTGAGCATCAGGGTAATAGGTCTAATTAGTCCTGCAAAATTAGAAATGAATTTTCTCACAAAATTTACTTTTCCCAAGAAGGACTGGACTTCCTTCTTATTGACTGGTAGGGGAATCTCCTTGACTTCATTTACCCGCTTTGGGTCAATTGCAATTCCATCTTTGGATACCATGTGTCCCAATAGTTTTCCTTGCGGAACTCCAAAAACACATTTTTTTGGGTTCAAGGATACCCCGAACTCTTGGCATCTTTTAAAAATGATTTCTAGATGGTCAAAATGATCATTTTTAGACTTAGAGAATACAACCAAATCATCCAGGTAGATTAAGATAATCTTGTTGATCAATTCTTTGAAAGCAATATCCATTGCCTGCTGGAAGGTAGCTCCCACATTTGAGAGATAGAAGGGAATTTTCACGTAGGAAAACATTCCCCACTTGGTAGTGAACATTGTTTTGTGTCGGTCCTCCTATTTTACCCGGATTTGATTGTAACCAAAGAAGTTGTCTAGTAGAGAAAACATTTCTGAGCTAGCCACTATTTGCAAGATAGACTCCATGGAGGGCAAGGGGTAGTGGTCCTTTAGGGATGCTCTATGTAGGTCCCATAAATCAACACATAGGCATATGTCTACATTCTTCTTTCAGGCAGGAACCAGGTTGGACACCCATGTGTTGTGCTTGATCAAGAAGACTATCTAGGACTGAATTAGTTTTGTCAACTCCTGAGCCATTAGTGCCTCAATCTTTCGATTCACTGGCCTCTGCTTCTAGCGGATAGGTTTTTCTCCTTCTGTTATCTCTATAGTATGTTGGATGATTTCAGGATTGTATCCCCTGAGGTCATTATATGACTAGGCCACTACTCCATATTTTTCACAAAAATGGATGAGTCATTCTTTATCATGCTGTGGGACATCCTTTCCAACCTTGAGCTTCCTTCTGTCGCCAACCTGAAGATCTGCATAGTTGTTTTTGTCAGCTACAAAATTCCTCTTGTCATTCCTTACATCATCACAATCGAATAGGTTTTCAAGAGTGACCAATCCTTTTGGAAGCTTGTTGGACCTCAGCTAAATAGTTTTCCCTTCATAGGCCTCGACAATTTTTTCGGTTGGAGTTGCTTAGTGAACTCCCCTGACTGCTAGATGAGTGAGGCAATGTGTTCATCACTTTCGAACACCTACCAGCTTTGGTCATCATCTGGGATTGTAGGTTGGATGACCACTCGCACATAATTTATATTATGAATTAGGTCGGAAGCAGGGTCAAATTGAAATCCGATTATTGCCATGCGATCCGCATCCATATTTTTCTCGCTGGGTACTGTCTAGATATTGATGGCTTTAAATATTTCAATCAGGTCCTAGACTCTATCTCTATAGGATCTCATGCAGAAATTCTTGGTTGCGGAGAGCCCTCAGACTTGATTGACTACTAGCTTAGAGTCTCTGAACACCATTTTTTGTTTAACACCCATCCATTCTGCAAGACTCAGACCTTGCATTAGGCCTTCATATTTAGCTTCATTGTTTGAACATGCCTAAGTGTCTTCTCATTGGATGGGGATGTCAAACATATACTGGCTCTTGTGCCAACTTTACATCTTTCTCCATCAAAATGTAGCGTTTATAGATTTGAGGCTTCACCATCCTTGGATACCTTCATGACCTTCGGAATTGCTTGATCTTCATCATAGATGACATAGGTTCCTAGTCTGGTGGCATGATAATTGCCAAAAGGTTCAGTGTCTATATATTTTCTCAAGAGGACCTCTTCCTGATTAGTCTGATCTCTAGTCATCTTCTCATCCTCTAGTAGCTCAGTACAATACATTTCCTCTTTGGTGATAGACGTATGAGTAGCCTCAAAGTTGATCATGGCTTCATCTCCTACATGTTCTGAATGTAGAGGTTTAGATATAATCTTCATCTTGGCTCCATGCTTGGTCCTGAGGATCAAGTGTGACCAATCTAAGGAAAGATATATGCCTATCTTGGATGTGAATTTTTGGGATAAGCAAAGACTGAACATGGGGGGAACGTCTATGATCACGGTATCTTGTGGAACTGTGATACTAGGGTAGGAGAATAGAGTTAACAAGAGGTTTTTAATGGAACCTATGGTTTCAACCTTGTTCCCATCAAGCTACATAACCCCTCTTTTTAAAGGTTCATAGCTAAGTACTAAGGCTTCAACTATCTGCTTGGGCATGACTTTGGTACTAGCACCAGAGTCAATCATATAATTATGCAACAATTTCTTACCCACAATAAGAGTTAGGAAAAAGGGTTTCGATTTTGGCTTACCTCTAACTTTGGTAGAGGCTTCCTCTGTACGATTTGTGAGGAATTTGGCTAGAGGTGATGAATCAACAACTTTTCCCTTAAGTGATTGCTTTGTTGGCTCAGTGCTTGTATTTTCCAGTAGGGCCTTCTGCAAAAATGAATTCTGCTCTGGAATAGCTAAAATATCCCAAAGAGATACATTTGCAGAGGATTTCTTCAATTGTTCCACCACATTGAATGGCAGCGGATTCAAAGGATTTTGTTCCTTAGCCCTTGTTATAACAATCTCCTCTTAGAGTGAATGTTATAATCTGATTGCACTTGCAAGGCCTTTGATGTGGATGTATCATTTGCGAACACCACCTCTTCTTCTTCCATCCATGAGAAGAGCGCGTGATTTGGAGCTATGTTTGTCTCTTGCTCAAGGGACATTCTTTGCATTTTTGCGGTGAGTACCACATTTTCCATTTGCGGAGAGGCATATACATAACCTCCTGAATCTGACACCATGCCTTGATTGCATTTTTTTGCCACTCTTTGTTGTAGATTTCCGCACAGACAATTTTGAAGCATATGTGCTTCATTGTAGGGGAAGCACCAGAGATTGATATCATCAACGAGATTATTTTGACCTATTGTCAGCTCTCTACTTGAGCTTGGGTGAGCATTCTACAGTGGAGTAGGTACCAACACCATCTGATTAATTGTTTGAGTCTGTGGATTTATGCGCGAGCCTACTTGGAACTAATTTTGCTAGTAGGAAGATCTTCTGCCTTGATAATTTTGGTAGGTTGGCTTCAGAGGAATGGACTGGTTCTTCTTGATGGTAGTTATTTCATTTTAGATGCTCTGCAACAACTCCTTGACATCGCTCATCTCATCTTTTGAGGAGTTAGACGTAGAAGTTGCATCCTCCGGCATGCTCAGATACATATACATAGATCAGGGAGGAGTGGACGCACTGGTAGATACTATCTCCTAGGTGGGAATCAACATATCTGCAAATATAGGCATAGTGGGCTGATGTAGTAACTTTCTGGCATTGATCAAATTATTCTCTACCTAAACAACAACACTATATGCACTTGGAAAGGTGTTCCCACCAAGGGACTGGATCATCACTGAAATGTCACTGTTGAGAGACTTCAGATAGAACATGAATGTGAAATCTATAGCTGGATGAATTATAGGTTGAATCCTTTGCCAAGTCGTGTGAAACCAGGCAGTAAAGTTAGTCATGGCCTCCTAAGGGGCCCACTTTATGGTCGCTAGCTATTGAAATAGCGAAGACCAATCTCCATTGTTTGAAAACCACTCGTAGAAAGGATCTTTGAGTTGATCCCATGTATCGATAGTTTTGGCTCCCAAAGTGCGATACCAATCTAGCACTCTGCCTTTGAATGAGGCTGCGAGCAACCTTAGCATGAAATTTTGGTTGGTAACACCATGCACCAAACACATGTCTGCCACATCTTGCAGGTGTTCGGATGGTGTTTTTGAGCCTTCCTCGGTGAATTTTGGTATGACTTTTAAATTAGAGGTTGGGATAGGGGCCCAAACGGTGGGTGCTACTGGTGCTATAAAAGGGCTTCCGATGTCACATGCCACATAATATTTGTTAGCAATCGATAACATGGCTGGTGGAGGGATCAAAACGTTCACTAGACGGGTTCTTGTTTGTACTATTACCAACGGTGGCACTAGCAGGCCAGGGTTGTTCATTGTTTGCAATCTAGTAATAGGCCTATGGCTCATACACTCACTTTATATTTAGATACATTTAAGTGGTCCCACTGGGCATGCCAGAAAAAGAACTATTGATGCCTAAAAATGCTAATCAATAGCCTTATGGGAAACTCAGTTAATGGGGAACCAATTGCGCTAATTGAGTGACCTTCAGGTTTTTTAAAGAAGTCGACTCCTATAATTGGGGGGTTGGAATGGGAAAATGAAGCAGATATATAAAATAAAGATCTAACCTAAGGCGATGCGGCAAGATGTAGGTGTGGGAACGGTAAATCCTCCTTTCAGATGGGATTTAAGGGCCCGTTCAAGAATTTCCATGTCCGAAAATAACTGAGAGCATAGATGAAAAGCCTAAAAAGTTTATCAAATAACATAAAATAACTTCCATACACATTCACTGAAAAGAAGAGTCCAAGACATGGTCTGAATCAACAAACTTATATTGAAATTATAAAAGTTCTACAAATAAACTACCCAGTACAAAAACATCATAGTATAATGTTTTGTCAACTAGCTAAGAAACAGAAAGGCCAAACAACAATGGCACAGTTTGTGAGTCTTAATACAAGAATAAAAAAACAATACAAAGGCTTGGTGTCTTTCCACAATATTTTTGTGTATTCTCCAAACTCATTTTCAAAAAGTAGAAGCAGTATATATAGAAATCATCCCACCACTTGAGAGCCAGTAATAGAAAAGATTCCTAAGCACGAGCAATGATATCTGTCACAATGATTTCCCAAGGCCGTTGCAATAGAAAAATATTCTTAAACATAGAATGCAGTCCTTCGAACTAGATGCATCCCCCTGTGAATGATGATTGTTGTCCTAGTGTGGAAGCAGCAAAATTCCCATGTAGACACATTCACTCACCCACAGATTTGGCTAGGACACATGGCGATAGGACGAGGCTCATCGTTCATTCTTCCCTTCTGGCGCTAAAAATCCCCACGAAGAAGACATGTGGATAAGTCCTCATTTCGAGCGCTAATTGTGGGGTTTGCCAAAAGGTGCCCACGGAATGATGTTACGTGGCATGCAAGTGGAGCTTGGTAGAGAATCAAAGGGGAGTAGGCTCTCAAAGGCCCATGCTGCTGACACATGGAGGAATGGCGAGGCTCGATAAGGTAGCAAGGGAAGAAATCTTTCCAAGGAGCATGCAGCAGACATGTGAAGGAAACGGGTAAAGCTCTTAAAAAAAGGGCTAGAGATATGGAAGCATATGAGGTGCGTGTCGGGGCTAAGAAAAACAATCTCATTAACCTGAAGGGAGATCTAGGGATTTTCAATCCATAGGCCCTCAGTAGGGTTCATACCAAATTTGTGTGGGAAAACAAACCAAGGGTTATCAACAAGGAGGCAATTCGAGCTGTATTTTTTCTTTGTGATACTAGATCTATTTGAGTTCTAAAGGCGGTGAAAAATGATGCAGTCACAAGGCTAACTGGTGCTACATTTGACAGAAGATCTCTAACTACAAAGTCTATTGCAAACCCTGCGGTCAAGTATGTTGCCATTGTGATTGGAAAAAAAATCTATTTCACTAACCAAGTAAATTTTATATCTACTATGACAATTCACACTGCATATGAAATGGTGGAGAATGGAAAAGATTTTTATCTTTGTGAGTTACTTAGGTTGCAACTTATGGAGAATCTGAGTATGACTAAGGAAAAAAAGCATGTCTTTAAATTTGGCACTTTAGTTGTTTGTTTTTTATTTTATTTCTTGAGGGAGTTACTAGGAAGAAAAGGTATAATATGTGATGGCAACAAGTCGATTGCTCATCATATTTTTGATCATTTGCATAGTCTAGGAGATTTTAGGGCACATAAAAATGCCCTAACTACTTTCTTTGCAGTAT
Source organism: Sequoia sempervirens (assembly GCA_007258455.2). NCBI lineage: Eukaryota > Viridiplantae > Streptophyta > Pinopsida > Cupressales > Cupressaceae > Sequoia > Sequoia sempervirens. The sequence continues at coordinate 384,271,137 of VDFB02000017.1, forward strand.
TTCAGAATGAAATACATGAAAGAGACTGGATTCCAAGAAGTTAGGTGAAGAAGTATGATAAAGAGATAACCTTTCTTATATCTACAGATGAATGTATCATTCAAGCTGTAGAACCCAAAATGCAATTGATTGAACCACTAGGATATGAGATTGATGAACAAATGGTAGAGAGGTACATTGAGATTTTGTTGAATAGTTCGAAGGACCCCTCTCTACCTAGGCATGGAACATATGAGGAGAAATTCAACTGAAGTACATTTAGAGGCTACTGCATCTAAAAGAAGAAAGAAGGTTGAAGCATTCTTCCAAGGACAAAATTTCTCAAAGGATGATATAGAACAGTTAAAGGAGGCCCTTGATGAAAGAAAATACAAATTTTTTGACCAACCCTTTGGACCCAGGAAATCAGGAAGACTATCTTTCAGTGTTGCACCAACACCTATCTCCAGTACTACCACCTCCAGTGTTGCTTATATTGAGAAAGGGAAGAAGAAATAACAAAGTTTCCCTACATCTGTTGATATTGTTTCCCCTACCGGTTCTAGTACCAGGGCATATAAGAATAAGGACATACCTCTTATTGCACCATCTGTTGCTTCAGGAAGATGAAGAGTGAAACAAAAGGGTGACAATAAAAGAAATTTGAGTGATGTTATTCAAGAAGAAATAGAACTTGGCATAGAAGAAGAGCATCAACTGAAAAGAAAAAAAAGGAGTAGTACCTCCCATGAAGAAGCTAAAACTAGACTTGATATCTCTACAGATGAGGAGTCAGAAGAAGAGGAGGATACTTACAAGATTCATGTGCATAAGAAGAAGAATGAAGAAGGATCATCTGATCCTATGGAGGACATTCCTAGATCTCCTCTGATAAGTGATCAACCATCTTTAAATCTAGGAGCCTTAGTAAACAATATGATTGACAATGACCTTATGCCAACTACTAAGTTGTTTGATGAAGCTAATGATGAAGGGAAGGAAACCATCATAAATGCATTTATTCAGTATATAGTTATTTGTAATGTAAGTAAATGGATACCATACAGTCCAAAGTTACTGAAAATGTGTGGAAATATTTAGTACTTAGAAGGAAAGAGGCTATAAATGTTGAAGACAAGATGAGAAATGAAGCCTTAAAATCCATTAGATCCAATTTTTTGGAAATAGAAGCTGCAAATATGCTAAAAGAATGTTCTACATTGTTTAGAGTCAAGCAGAGGGTTAATATGCTAATGAATAAGGAAGAAGACTATATGGAAAAAGTAAGGCAAGAAACTCAGGATGTAATCAAAAAATTAACAAGGAGTTATGGGGCAAGAACCAGTTCTTTGTCCCACACAACTTAGGCACAAGAACATGCTACTATTGTAGAAGTGATGGATAATCCAGTTCTAGAAAATGTTGATGAGACACTTGGTATTTTAGAGACCCCTGCCCCTCAAACTGATACAAAAGTGACAACCAAAAAAAGTCAATCAAGAATATATCATTAGATAGAGACAAATCCTCATCCAGAGAAGAAGAAGAAAAAGAAAAGGAAAAAGAAGAATAGAAAAGGAAGAAGAAAAGAAGAAAGAAGAAGACAAGAAAGCCATTCCAGCTGAGAAGAGAAAAATGAGAAATTCCCATAGGTTCTGTATTGTCAAAGCCCCAGAGAATCATTCAAAAGTACCCTTAAAGGTCTTCTTTCAAGGAAAAATGTACTTCAACCTATGCTTCCACCCTAGCTAGTTAGTTGTCGTCACATCTAGGTTATGTGGACTTGACCAAGATTACACCAGGTGAAAAAATAAAACTAAGTGCCACTTTTCTCAACTCTATCACACAAGAAGCTACAAAGTCATATCAAAAGGGAAATGAATTAATAAATGAAGCTATTAAAGCTTTATAGGAGACATCCCCCGGTGTTACAACAGATAACTCTTTAGCTCCAATTGAAAATTTAAAGCTTATAGTTGATTCAGTCAAAGAGTACACATCCAACCTCAAGGTACAAACTGCAAAAGAAGTGGAGTTAAGTCTACTAGAGAAAAGACTATTGTTTATGCAAGAAAGGTGTACAATTGCATGTGATAGGGCTTTGAAAACTTTGAAAGAAGAGAATGTGATGAGGAAGCCCAACTGCTATTTTTCTATTGCATGAAGTGGCCTGAAGCCACTTGAGGTATCAAGGATTTATTGGATTTGATTGAGTCTCAACTTTTAGATGCCTCCAGAGATTATAAGGTTGTAGATGATAGAAACTATGTTGGATGGGTTTTATTGCAGATCTTCAGAGAAAATTTTTCATCCTCAGAGGTAGAAAGAAGATGCTATGAGACGTTATGCCTAGCTTGGAGACTTGGTTATGCCCAGAAATGTCTATATCAAATGCATTGATGGAAGTAGAAAAAATTAAGAAGATGAAAGTTGTTCCATCCACTCCGGAAGAAGGAGAAGAATTCCTAGCAGAATTAGAATCTTTGCACAAAACTCTTTTTAGGGAAAAAAGAGTCTAGGATGATGGAAAGCTGACTTGGGAAGTGATTCTTAAGGAGTTATAGGGTGCCCCCAGTTCTTGATTTGAAGTTTTTTTCTTTTCCCAGTACTTTTTCCTTGATGCCAAAGGGGGAGAAGAGGAGAAGAGTATGTATAAAGAATGTTATGTTTTTTTCTGTACATATGATAGGGGGAGTTGAGTACATTAGTATTGCACGATATTTTGTTTTGAAGAAAGTCTCATTTTTTGGCACATGTTGCCATCAATGAAAAAGGGGGAGATTGTTGGAACAATGAAGAAGGTGACCTTCGGGTTTGTTGTCATTGATGTCGACATTGATTGGTAACTAGTTAAGTAAATTGTGTGTCTATACTGATCTAAAAATAATCTCAGTAAAAGGAAATTCTGAGTTTTTGATATGTTGCTCATGAGTGTTAGTTATAGCTATAAACAAGCTTTCAACAATTTTGGTTGATTCGGTTGAGTTATCCAAGTGACAGAGGTTCAACATTCTTTTGGCTAACAAGGTTATGAACTGTTTATCTTATAAATGTTTGAAGTGTTCTTTATTAGGTCTGGGACGACCAAATTAGTGTTCATTATGATTTGTTGATTGCGCCAAAAGGACTTTTGATTTAAATCCAACAAATATTTTTGAATTATGCATTCAATTAGGCCGACCAAATTGATGTATAAAGACAAAGCTATATATGTGTGTGTGTGTATGATGAAGATAAGCGAGATATGGATATAGATGAAGGAATGGTGTGGCATACAGTGATGTGACAAGTTTTGTAGTGCAAGGTTTTTTTATAGTTGTATGCCTACGACTAGAGCATAAGTTTTGGTATTCTAGAGCTTAACCGGAACTGATCTCTACACTTTGAAGGTGTACTTACTCATTTCATCATTTGGTAGTGAGCCATACCTTTTTGTATCTTGGCAATAAGCCATTTTGTATTCAAGTTGTGAGCCTTTCAAGGATAGTGAGTCCTGGCAGTGAGCCTTGTAATATCTTGTAACTAGTTATAATATATTGTGAGCTAATCCTCACCGTGGTTTTTCCTTTTTTGGGTTTTCTATGTAAAAATCCCGGTGTCAATGTGTTATGATTTCTTTTATGTTTTGGTTTACTTTTGCAACTAGATGCAGATTGATAATTGGATGGTTAGTAATTAATTGTGTTAGAAAAATATTGATTCACCGCCCCTCTCAGTATTCAATGTATTCAATAGTGATGCACTAAGCTAGGTGCAGGAACAAATTTGAACCTTTGGAAGAGAAGGGGAGTATCACTCAAGAGAAGAACTTGGTCTAGCAACTTTGATGAGCGTAATTGAGCATACACACACTCACATCCTATTTGGTCTAGTTGAATTAAGATAGTTTGGGAAATGGTAAGTAACCTTATATTAGGGTTTGAGTATGTTTTGTATTGGTATGTGGTTTTAGTCTTTGAATGTTCCTATTTTGGGATATGTGATTGAGTCTTTGTGATAAGTATAAGTTCTTTTTTGTATTCTAATTTATATATTAAGTGATGGGTATATACATAGAATGTATATATGTATGTACATGTCTCTGATAGCTCATACATATGACTATATACATACATTCATATACATATGTAGACGTACTTACATATATTCATGTACGGATATATAATATGCATGGGAGTATTGATTGGACAAGCAAGACATATATATATATATATATTGTATATATGCACCAATCGATGAATATATGTGTTTAAGTATGAATATTAAAATAATGTTATATATATAATATATGTATATAATTATGTTAATATAAATGGACATATACATATATATTAATATATGTATATATGTATATATATCATTATTTTGATATATGTTTATATATAATTGATTGGCAATTAATGCATTTGATAATCCTTTGGATATAAATATATATATTATATAATGATATGTTGTAAAGTGCTTCGAAATAAACTATAGCGCATTACAAAGTGCTACCATACATAATATAATGGATAAAGATTAATGATGTGCATATAGCACATGAAGGGAATAATTTAAAAGGCGTGTAATCAATGCATAATGTATAAGAAAAATATCATTCAAACGTTGTTGAATTTTTCTAAAAACTAAACATGAAATAAGGCGGGTAAAGTATGAAGGTGGCACCATATTTTTTCAGAGAGTAGGAACTAAAAGAAGTCTATTTCTTGCACCATTATCCAACACATAGCATTTTGATAAACATAAGACTCAGTCTCAACCACAAGCTGGTTGAGGTAGTCAACTTTTACTACAATAAGGAAACATGTAGGCTACATTTTTTGAGTTTAATCTTTGTTGTCATCATGATATGAGCGACTAATTCTTAAATAAGAAGTTGGACTATTTAGGTGTTTGAAAACTAATATTTTAATTAGCCACCTCTCACCTCTTGAGCCTATTCGATGCATTTAGAATAGGAAGGTGGTAGATTTGGGAGATTATTTGTAGCATTACAATGCTTAGATTTTAGTATATATAGAGGTATCCTCTTTACCCTTTGTTACAATTATTCATTCTAATTTCTTTATCCATCATTTTGTTGTAGTTTTTTGTGCAAGTGTATTTTTGTGAGTTTTTGGTGAGAAACAGAGTTGTCTTTGTGAGTTTGAAATTTTTGAAAGCTTTGTGAAGAGGCTAGAGTTTGGAGATAGGTTGGGCTTTGAAGGAGTAGCTATCATGATTGTGAAGGTTGAATTTGGGAAGCAATATTATCAGTTGGAGCTATAATTCCAGACATGCAAATTTTTATTCCTTTATTATTTAATGATCGAAAGGTTATTTGTTTATAAATGCCTTTGTTAGGGAAAGATTACTTTTAAATGTGTGATAAGCTTTCCTTGTGTTTATGAACTTGATTTATTTCCTAGTTTGGAATAATATTGTGTGATTCATGGTTAAGTTTTGAATTGGTGAAACCCATTTATTTGGGAATACATATATATACTATATTGGCATTTGTGTGGCTTAAATGCTACTAGAAATATACATAGTTTGTCAAGACTATATGGATGTTTCATGAAAAGTGAAATGTGGAATATGTTGCTATCTTGTAGTACTTTAATGAAAATGTCATTTTTGAACATGGGTGGGTAGCTTAGTTATTCATGGGGTTAGATAATCCATGGGAAAGGGAGTAACCTAGTTGGTTACTTAGTGAGTGTGCATGTATGGCTAGCATGGTTATACCTTGGGTTAGAATAATCCATGGGAAAGGGTGTAATCTAGTTAGTCAATTTGTTAAGACTTGGTTATTCCTAGGGTTAGGATAATCCATGGGAAAGGGAGTAACCTTGTTGGACAGTTTGTTATGTCATCACCTTAGATTGAATATATGTGTTATGTTTATGGTCAATACAAAATTGAGCTAAAGGGTGGGTGGACAGATGAATTGCACTTGAAGTATCAGGTGTTGAATTCTTTGCCCAAAGTAGTGTAAGTAGTCATTGTTTACACTATCAATTCACTATGATCTAGGATTGTACACTAGGCAGGAAATCATACATGTAGGTTGTAGCCAATTTATGGTAGCTCTAGATATGTAGGACACAAGGAAGGCCAAGATTATGGGGCTACCAAACCAATCTCTTCGTTGAAGGGTAGGGATGGATCTTATCAGTTAGGTAGATGTGCGGGGGACCACAGTAAGTCTATGGTTGGTGGAAAAGCGCTTGAGTGATGCTCTCCCTCATACAGTTGGTGGCCAGGATTTGAGGATGTAGTACCAATTTGGGGACACCTAGAATGTATGCACCAGTGATGGGGAAATCTAGGAGGTATGCACCAACATTGGGGACATCTAGATCATTGCATTCTATTTATATATCTATATCATTGAGCTCATGGAAGCTATGAATGTAAACATGTATCTCTATTCTTATATGAGAAATTGAAAATGGAAATTTTCATCATGAAATTATGTAATGTGAAATCGTTACTTGAAATATTGTAATGTTTCTTTGTTATGCAATGGGAAATTTTGAAATGGTTATGTTTCAAATTTGCATCTTGTTATTCAAATGTAAAAGAAAAATTTTATTGCCATAATGTTAGTAATAGAAATTGTTCACTTGTGGGTAAAACATAGTAAAAACAATGGGTATAATAATGGGAATGCTACACAAGTTCCCTGTGAACATTTGGAAAAAATCCAAATGTCCAAATGCATTCTCGATTCCCCTTTCCCCATTTTCTTCAAAAATGTCCTATCAGGATTTTTAGTTCTCCAAGGACATTTTGGTATAGGGAACTTTAGTCCTTTCAAAATTTAGGATTCCCTCCAAACATTTAGATTTAAATGGATTTAAAATATATTTTCTACCAACTCCAAGTGGAAAAGAAGGTACACATGTTCATTTATTGTTTGTAGATCACTTTTCAGTGAGAGGGTCATCCCTAGTTATGATTTTGTGGCAAATTTTATGGGTTTTCTAATCTTCATTCATGGATTCAACATTGTGGGAGCATGGCTACGATGTCAAGGCCATTTTGGAGGACTTTTAGCTTGGAATTTGGATGGACACATGTTTGAACCTGATTTATAGGGGTTTTTCCAGGGTTTCCTACCCAATCACATGCTTTATCTTTCATTATAACCTGGAGATGATATAAGGAACTTTTGTGCTCATTACAAGGGTTCTTCCTTGGATTTTCTCTAATAGACTTATGCTACTTTTTCTTTCTACAACTATAAAATGGTGTAGGTGTCTAAAGATGAAAAAATTACAAGCTACATGGACAAGGTGGACAAAGTTGTCAATTCTATTAGAGGTTTAGGTTGAAATCTTGAAGAAAAGGCGATAAAGAAGGTATTGAGAACTCTTCCTAAATCTTATAGTCATAAAGTTTATGCTATTGAGGAATTTCAATATTTAAGAAAACACTCTAGAGATCAGATATATGGTGCTTTATCTGCTTTTGAAATGAGAGAATTTGGTACAAGTAATTCAAAATTTGAGACTGCATTCAAGGCTGGCAAATAAAAAAAGATTGACAAATTAGATCAAGAGGATCTTGATGATGTAGAAGCAAACATTATGAGGAAAATGAGAAAGGGTACAAAGAAATATAGAGGTAAGTTTCCTTTCAAATGTTTCAATTGTGGTAAGATAGGTCATTATGCTTCAAGGTGTCCAAACAGAGTATTGAATGATAAGAACAAAGAAAAAAAGGTAAATCAATTCAGAAAAGCTATTATGTTAGAGAAGATGCTAGTATATATGATGATGAATTTGACTATGGGGCTAATTAAGATAGTTAATGCTTTCTCATGGCTATTAAATATGAAACTAATTTTGTTGACTCTGAGAGATGTGTGAAGGAAAGTGCTATGAAAAATAGGTCACAATGCTATGGTGACTTCTCTTCATGCTAGAAAGGAGAAGAACTATTGGATTATTGATTGTGGATGCTCAAATAATATGACCAGTGACAAAAGTAATTTTGTTAAACTTGAGAAATATGAAGGAGGTCTAGTTAAGTTTGGTGATGATACATCTGCTAAGATATGTGGAAAAGGTTCTATCAGTTTTGATGGCAAGCATAATACAAATGATGTTCTTTATGTTAAGGGTTTAAGGCATAACCTCTAGAGTGTTGGATAAATGTGTAGAAAAGTATATAATCTTATGTTTTAGGATGATGGATGTGAGATAGAGCATTATCTTAGGGGGGGATACAATTTTCAAACCTCTTATCCCCCTAAAAAAGGATAAGATGTTGAATATTTCAGCATGGGAGAAGAATTGGATTAGTTACTCTGTCATGCAGATTTACTGAACAATATTGAATCTATTGATGATGGTTTTGGAACAAGAGAATGTTTTACAGAGGTGTGTTGAGCTTCATTTTATCCTTGTGATGACATAGAGAAATCTAGCAGAGGGTTTACCTAACAAATTACAAATGTATTTTTGGCAAAAAATTAGGGCTTTTAACAGGCCTTTTATGTGGTTTTTGGATCATTTGATCCAATTTGTAATCAAGAGAATTTGTGTTTGAGAGAAAAGAAGAAGAGTGCTTAGATTCTAAAGTTATTTGTGTGAAACCCTAGTTGCGGTGTTTGAAGATCTTTGAAGGAATTCCAACGGTGACACTTGAGGTAATTGATGTTGTTGAGAAACCCAAGCCCAAGTACAAGAAGCTTCCTTTCAAGGTGATGGAAGTGGGAAAAGATGGCACGTTCTCAAATGTTCCAGTGGATGTTGTGTACTATGAAGATATAAGGATTTATATCCATGCCCAATTGAATGAAATTGGCCATACTTCATCCTTTGAAGTGGTCCAACATGAGTTGCTAAATGAATAGAGTATACAAACTAGAGTATGCAAATGTGGTAGAAAAGGGTTTGGACATCTGGAAAGATTTTCCTGACCTCTGAAAATGCAATGAATGGGTAAGAATCATTTTAAGTCTCATTCATGAAAATTTCATTTGGCTAGATAAACCCTACATGATAAAAAAGGAAGCTATTAGGGTAGTTACTGGTCCTTGTGCCTCTATATTAGTCCCGATGCTAAAGTCTGTATAAAATGAAATGATTATGGATCTCACCAGTGATAAATTTGATAAGAGAAAAATAAAAGTAAAGGATATTACTGATCCCGATGTCCAATATGCATCAATGGGGATCACATATAAGATTTACTTCACAAAAAAAAAGGGTTTTCTATTGCCACTACAATTCACACCACACATCAAATGATAAAGGAAGCTGCTAAATTTGATCTATGTGAGCTGTTGAGGGAGAAAATAATGGAAAAATTGAAGATGACACAAGAGACCAATTATAAATTTAGGTTTGGTTCCTTGATTATATGCCTCACTTTCTTATTTTTGAATGATTTACCTAGTTTTAAGGGTAAGATTTGGGATAAGTTCACTCCAGTAGCAGCACATATCAAACAACATATGAAAAGTTTTTAAAATAAGAAAGCACATACCACTTTCTATTGTGGATTTTTCAAGAATTTTCAAACTGAGGTGTAGAGCAGATATAAGTGAACCATAGATTTTTGGGAATGAGGTTTATAGGCTACTCTTGCGCTAATGTTTCACCTAAAAGGAGAGAGATAAACCTCACTCAAAATCAAGGTGGTTCAATCAATTTAATATATGTATGATGTGATTAAGACTAAATGAGATGATCTAAATGCAACTAAGCTATGCAATTGACTGATTATGAATGCAAAACCTAAGATATATGCAATGTTTGAAAACACAATGTGATATGCAAGCATGAACTAAAAGATGAACAAATGCAAAATAAAAATGAAGAAGATTGAATCAAAGTGCACCTGGGAAGAGAATGATGAATTTGGAGTGATCTGAATGTTGGAAGAAATCAATGAAAATTACCAGTGGGACTCATTTGCCATTGATGATGAATCAGTCCAGCTGTTGGAGAAAAGTCCTGAAAATTGGTTTCTAATTGTCGAGATCCAGAATCTGAAAAAATCTAACTTTCTAGCCTTAAGGTGGGAATCATTCACCACTAATGGTGAATCAGTCCTCTCCCAAAATTTTGTGAAATCGGGGACCAATTATGTAGCACCAGATCTTGAGCTTGTCTATTTGTCGGGTTGATAGAGTCAAATCTACAGAAAATGGACTGAAGGTTGTCTCCAAGCTTGAAATAGGTTTGATTTGAATTGAAACACTTTTTTGACTTCTTGTCCACTTTTCAACACCTAATTGCTTGATAAATCTGCATACAAAATCTGCAAACACACATGCAAAAGGGAAAAAATGGTTAAGGGTTAGGTTATAGGGATTTGCCTTGGTCAAATCCCACTTTGGTAACCAAACCCTTAATGAATAAATGAAATGAAATGAACAAGGAAAGATGAATAAAAAACATGTAAATGTTCTAAAATCACCACAACCTTATTGAAGAAATATGAAGATATGTTAATGGTTGCTCCAAGATACTTGATTGAATGATGCAAAGTGCTCAAATGCTAATTGAATGTTTAGTGAATGAAGAGAATGCTTGAATTAATTAGGAGATGTAAAATGAGGGGAAAAAAAATTATTTATACACACTTGTGCCTTAGTAACCTGATGATACCTCATCACAGGCTGACATAAGGTAATTTTGAATAAAAACCTGAAAGAAAATTTGAAATATTTTGAATTTTGAGCCAAGAGGTACTCATTCGCCACCCATGGAAAATGGGTCCCACCTTGGACTTGAAAGTGGGTGTTGGGAATTATCTTGTATTTAATGTTGTTTGTTGGGTTTACATTCAAAAACACACTTAATTAAGCCTTATGAGTGCATAAAGGGATCAAATAAAGCATAAGAAAGGTGTAAATAGTGAAATTAAGCCTACAAAAGCGTGAAATCTTGTTACAAGACTTTACAACACTTCAAAATAGGACTTGATAAGTGATGAAAAGGTGATTTTTAGGTGAATTGTAATGAATAAAGACTAGAAAAGTGTAGAAATGTTTTACAACATTTCACAACACCTTTACAAGACGTCACAATTTTAATTTTAAGGACCTAATATGAATGCATAAGTTACATTGCAACATTAAATCAAAGCAAAATGGACCAAGCATTGTGAAGAAAGACCTAAAAGACCATGAAAATGTCAAAGGGCCATTTTTCTATGGCACATTTAGCCCCCAATTTAGTGAGAGGATGAACTTGCTTCAAACTCACACTAACGTAGCCATGCACATCGAGAAGGATCCAAATGCACTTATGTTAGCAAGATGGAATGATAATGATGAAGAGGGGTGATCAAGCCCCTAGGATGAAGATCCCATGGAAAAATAAACATAAGAACAAAGGAACGCAAGTGTAAAATGAAAGAAGAAAAGGGGGAATTGGATTGAGCTTTGATCATCTGTCCAACTAGTTGTGGATTAGATCTAGGTTGTTTGTGAGAAAAAGAGAATGCATACTCACTCTGGGGTGACATAACTCAGGGCGGTTTGCCAAGTGAGAAGACCCAAAAGGTAAGATACATACACTAGTTGGTATACACTCACAAACACATAGGTGGCTATGGGGAAAGTCATGCTACTAAATGGGATTCCCGCTCAACCATATTAAAGTTATACCTCCTGATAACTTTAACAAGGTGCCACAAAGGAAAATTTAAGTTCGTGCTTCATGAGACAAGCAAAGCTTTGTATGCTTAAAACTCATGAACCAAGAGCAAGGGTACCATAGGCATGCAAGTTACGCTATGCAAGGTGGAAAAGATGTAAAATGCAAAAATGTAAAAATGTAAAATGTAAAAGATGTTCGAAGGAGTCTTGTTAAGTTCATGCAAGGTTTGTCACTTAGGGAATATTTTTTCTCCAAGAGAGGACCAATCAAAGAATAAAATATTCACAACTTAGGGGATATAGTGTGTTGCATCAGGTCACTAAGAGGAATGCAATATGCTAAGATAGATCAAACTTATGAAGGACATCAAACCCAATGTCATCCACAAAGTGACAAATGCATTGTATAAAGTAACAAGGCTACACTAAGAACCAAGAATGCAAATCGAATGATGCCAATGTATTCCCCCCACTTTAAAGGAATTTCTACACACCGTTATGTGAGCAATGACTTTAAAGTAGTGAAGGAAAAATTCAAAAAGAAAACAAGACATGAGAGCCAACTTGGAAAGCCCGTATGCCAAGTCATATGTTTCTAAGTTAGGTTGCGTCATGTAAAAGAGAACAAAAGAAAAGGGAGTTGCCCCATAGAAAGGAACACACCAAACACATAAGGGATCTATGGATTTGGGGTCAGTATGTTCATTACTGCAATGTTTTTATGAAAGAGCTCAAAATTTTCATCATTACCCAAAGCACATAGAATTGGAAGAATGACACAAAGAGAGCGAAAACAAAAGGAAAAAAAAGTCTGTTTTGGGTCAACATGGAAGAGACATTTCGATCTCAACACTTTTCATCATCCCCAAAAGGAAAACGCAAGTGAAAAGAAAAAAAAAGGCAAAAAAATAAGGAAAATCTTTTGGGTCAACATGAAGGAGACATTGTGGTCTCAATGCCTCAACACAAGAAAAATGATCAAAAAGAAAAACACAAGAAAAAGACAGTAAAAAGGAAAAGGGGCCGATTGGGTCAACATGGAAGAGACACAGGGTATCTCAACGCTTTGCGTCATCCCCAAAAGGAGAACACAAAAAAAAATGGAAAGAAAAAGGACCTTTTGGGTCAACATGGAAGAGACATAAGGTGTCTCTACACTTTGCATCATCCTAGAAAGGAGAAACACAAAACAAAAGTGAAAAAGGAAATGTATGACATATAGAAGAATAGAGGTAAAATAGAGGAAGTGTACTAAGAGAGAGAACATCAAACACACGTTACAGGGGAACAAAATATGCACATAAAATCAAATCAAATCAAAGAAAAGGAAAATGTAAAAAGGCTAGTAAGGCAATTGCAAGTCAACCATTAACAAAGTTATTAGCTTCTCAATCTTAAGTAGTATAAGTGGAAGGTAAATAACACAATTAATAGACAAGAACAAATGCATTACTAGGATAAGGCTAACAACTTCTTACCCCCCACCGGATGTGAGGCAAGAATGAGCCAAGAAAGGTGATGGGAGGGATCATGCAATAGTGAGAATGAAAAATTCTACAACTATGGCATGATAAAAGGATTTTTTTTAAGGGATGATGGGAAAGCAGTCAGTATCAGTGAAGTGATACTTGTTCAATATGTCATTCAATGTCTGACATTCTTTAGTTTGATGTCCAAGAACATGATGATATTTTCAATATGGTATGTTAGAATCTTTGGGACAAATGACCAACCTATTCGTAGGTGGTAAGAGTATAAGGCCTTTGTTTAAAAGCAGTTGAAGTCTCCTTTCATATTCAGGTGGAGGATGAGTAGGAAACTTGAGCTTTTTCAATTTGTAAGGTCGTTTTCCTTTGCTAGATTCTCCTTTTTCATGAATGGAAGGAGGAAGAGGACCCTTGGGGACCCTAGCATCCTTTTCATCGGAATTAGGTAATGGTCATTCACGTGGATGGAGAATGTTTAAGTCAAGAGGAGAATCAAAGATCACTATTCCATCATCTTGAAGTCTCCAATATTCAAAAAGAGGTTTATCAATATGAGGAGGATCTTGATATCATAATCCTGTTGTGTTTTCTTCTATTGATTTTTGTTCAAGAAGCTGGTGAATGTTATGCTCATGTGTTGTGTCACAACCTTGTTTACTTAGGATAGTAAATCCTTTTCCATATGTTTCTTCAAGGTTGATGGGAGTGTTTGTGACTTTGTGATCATAAAATGGTTGAGGATGTGTTTGTTGAGAGGAACTAGGTCCACTTGATGGAGGGATCTTAGGTCCTACTTGAGTTTCGGGATGTAGGTATCCAAAGTGATCAGGAGGTGCAACAGTAGGAAGATTTGGTGGTTTCATGGATGGGTACAAGGCTGCATTGGCTTCAAGGTTATCAAGACATTCGTTTAATAACTTGTTCATGCTATCATCGTCTTCTCCAATGATGTCTACATCACGAGGAGGACAATGATGAGGAGTTGAAGGAGCGTGAGGAAGCTCAATGTCATTAGGGTCACAACCAAAGGCACAATTGGACATGTCTACCATGGATTTTAATGAATTCCAAAACTTATTAAAAGAAAATTCCATGATGAAAATGAATGCAAGTAAACTAAGATGCAAGAAATAGAAGAAAATAAGGAATTTGAAAAGTATAACAGAAAGTAACTACGAAAAACTAAAATGTAGGAAATACCCATAAAATGACTAAAAATGTAGTATAAAATGTACAGGTGGACTATTCGGGTGGTGGATGAGTCCAAGTATGATATTTTGTTGTGTTTTACCAAACTAAGGATGCAAATGCATATTTTCAAATTTTGAATGATATGATATGCAAAAATGAATGCTAAATGAGTCTTTCACTATACAATTTTAAGAAACCCTAGGATGCAAAAATAAAACAAAACCTAATTGAATGTTGATGCAAATGAAGTCTAGGATGCAAGATGCAATTGAAATTAGAAAGATAAAGTGCTCAATATGCAGGTTCACCAAAATGAACCATAGATTTTTTGGGAATGAGGTTTATAGGCAACTCTTGCACTCTTAGGATGTTTCACCTAAAAGGAGAGAGATAAACCTCACTCAAAATCAAGGCGGTTCACTAAATTTAATGTATGTATGATGTGATTAAGAATAAATTAGATGATATAAATGTAACTAAGCTATGAAATTAACTGGTTATGAATGCAAAACCTAAGATATATGTAATATTTGAAAACACAATGTGATATGCAAGCATGAACTAAAAGTTGAACAAATGCAAAACATAAATGAAGAAGGCTGAATCAAAGTGCACCTGGGTAGAGAATGATGAATCTGGAGTGATCTAAATGCTGGTAGAAATCAATGAAAATCACCAGTGGGACTCATTTGCCACTGATAGCGAATCAGTCTAGCTATTGGCAAAAAGTCCTAAAAACTAGTTTCTGACTGTCGGGATCCAAAATCTGACAAAATATAACTTTCCAGCCTTAAGGTGGGACTCATTCACCACTAATGGAAAATCAGTCCTCTCCTAAAATTCTATGAAATTAGGGACCAATTCTGTAGCACCAGATCTGAGCTTGTCTTCTTGTTAGGTTGACGGAGTCAAATTTGTAGAAAATAGACTATAGGTTGTCCCCAAGCGTCAAATAGGTTTTATTTGACTTGAAAAACTTTGTTGACTTCTTGTCCACTTTTCAACACCTAATTGCTTTATAAATCTACATACAAATTCTTCAAACACACATGCAAAAGGGGAAAAATGGTTAAGGGTTAGGTTATAGGGATTTGCCTTGGTCAAATCCCACTTTGGTAATCAAACCCTTAATGAATAAATGAAATGAAATGAACAAGGAAAGATGAATAAAAAACATGTAAATGTCCTAAACTCACCACAACCTTGTTGAAGAAATTTGAAGATACATCAATGGCTGCTCCAAGATACTTGATTGATGCTTGATTGAATGATGCAAAGTGCTCAAATGCTAATTGAATGTTTAGTGAATGAAGAGATTGCTTGAATTAATTAGGAGATGTAAAATGAGGGGAAAAACACTTATTTATACACACTTGTGCCTTAGTAACCCCATGATAGCTCATCACAGGCCGACATAAGGTAATTTTGAATAAAAACCCAAAAGAAAATTTGAAATATTTTGAATTTTGAGCCAAGAGGGACTCATTCGCCACCCATGGCGAATGGGTCCCACCTTCAACTTGAAAGTGGGTGTCAGGAATTATCTTGCATTTAATGTTGTTTGTCGGGTTTACATTCAAAATCACACTTAATTAAGCCTTATGAGTGAATAAAGGGGTCAAATAAAGCATAAGAAAGGTGTAAATAGTGAAATTAAGCCTACAAAAGCATGAAATATTGTTCCAAGACTTTACAACACTTCAAAATAGGACTTGATAAGTGATCAAAAGGTGATTTTTAGGTAAATTGTAATGAATAGAGTCTAGAAAAGTGTAGAAATGTTTTACAACACTTCACAACACCTTCAAAAGATGTCACAATTTGAATTTTAGGGACCTAATGTGAATGCATAAGTTACATTGCAACATTAAATCAAAGAAAAATGGACCAAGCATCGTGAAGAAAGACCTAAAAGACCATGAAAATGTCAAAGGGCCATTTTTCTATGGCACAATAAGATACCATCTAGTTTGGTTTGAAAGTATGAGAATGAGGTAGCTTTTATGGTAAACAAGGATCATTATTTCATGGAAGTAGTGGAGCCAAAAACCTCATGGATTCTTGAGTTACCTTATGAGGATGAACATGAATTTGTACAAGGTTATATAGATATTATTTTGTCAAAACCTAAGGATCCCAAAGCAAAAATATTTGGTACATATAGAGAAATCATGGATGAAATTTACAAGAACCAAAGAGATGAAGCCAATGAAAAGAAAGTGGAAAGGGTGCTTAAGGATATGGGTGCTCCACAATACTTAAAGATAAAAGATAAAGATGAGATTCACAACATATTGGGTACTTATTCAAAAACTATATCTAATATTCTTCCAGAGGTTTCCAAAGCCAAATTTGTTCCTCCGGAAGCTAGTCAAGGTTCATGGAGATCTGGTAGATCCTCTTCTATTATTGCATCTACTCTACAGCCCTTTAGATAATCTTAGTCATTAGGTGGAAGAAGAAAAGATAATTTTGTTACTCCAGCACAAAAGAAAACCACAAGTATTGTGTAACCAAGGCACAAGAAAAAGGAAAAGAGAAAGAATCCTGATGAGGAAGAACCAAAAGAGGAGGGGGAATATGAAATTAAAGATATCTCCTTGCAAATGAAGAAAGGAAAGAAGATTGCAAAAGAGGAAGCTGAGCAAACCCATCTTATTACACATGAACTCCTTGACTTTGGTGCCATATTAAATGGAATTGTTGAATATAGCCTACTGGATAGTACAATGGAGCTACATCCAGATTTCCCTTTAGAAGACAAGGAGACAATTGAAAAGGTTATCATTGGTTATATGCTCATGCAAAACATCCCCTCTAGTGAAATTGTTGACAAAGCTTCAGATAGCCTTGTCGAGGCTTTGAGGTGGAGAAGAGAAGAAGCAATCAAAGATGATGAACTAAAACAACAAGCAATTGACATGTTTGGGATTTCTATCTCCGAGGGAGAAAAATAGAAGATTATCCAGAGACAAGCCAAGGAGCTTTGCACCAAAAGAAGAATAGATCTCGTAATGAGATTGGATTAGGATATTAAAAGAAATATTCAAAGTGAAAATTATGACATTACCAAGAAAATCATTAATTAAATACAAATTAAAGTAGGTGTTGATTCACATGAGCTTCTAGATAAATATGAAACTAATAATGAGCCTCCTTTGGAGAAATCAAATGAACAAGATGCATCTAGTCATCAAGAAGTACAAGGACCCTCTAGACAACAAGATGGAGAATATATCCCTAATATGCATGATAAACATGAAGTAGATCTAGGATAGAGATAGAAAAGTAAAAGGGGAAATAAGAGGAGATTGATCCTCTGAAGAATACTAGTGCACAAGGTGCAGGAGATCAAGGTGAAGTGAGTGTCCCTACTTTGGGGAACAATAATTCTAGTAAAGAACATAATATTCCTCCTATGAAGATTTCAAGAAATGATGAACAAGAGAAAGAGGGTGATCTTGAGAATTCTCATAATGAAAAGAAGAAGATAGTTGAGAAGCAAGACACTTCTATGGATAGAGGTCAGGATCATTCATCTTCATATTCTTTCAAGGGCCTTCTAGGGAGTTGCAAATGTAGTTTCAACCTATGGTGACACCCTAAATTTTACAAATTCCTACCCATGAGGGACAAGTTGACTTGTCAAAAATTTCCTCCCTTCATAAGCTATAGCTTGGTGATATTTTGTATGCTGCTGCAAGAAAGGAGATTCTGCAAGAACACATGAAGAAAATTGGATTAATTGATGATGTAGTAAGGATTATTCGAGAAGGTTTACCAAAGGTAAAAATTGATTCCTCTCACATGGAGAAAAAGGAAAAACATGAGGCCTTGAGGAAGATAAATGACAAAAGAATGGTTGATGTATCTAACCATTGTGCCAATGCACACAACAAACTACAAGAGAATCTGAAAATGTTTAAGGAATGTATTGATGAAGTTACAACTCTATATCAGTTTTTCTTGAAATGGAAAAATTCAACCAAGAACATCAAAAACTAGATTGGATCCACTGAGTCATAGATCACACAAATGGTCGGGATATATGATCAATCAAAGGATAAGGATGGATCAACAAGATCTGAAATAGAAAATCTCCATTTGCAATTATCATTGCTTTTGGACTAGAGAGAAATTAAAGAAATAGTTTAGTTAGCTAAGGGAAGAAGCCAACTTGAGACTTGCTTCACTATCTAGGTTGCTTGTTGAAGCAGAAAGAGTTGATCAAAAAATGAAGGCTTCGCGTAGTGTGGATGAGGCTGAGGACTTATGCATACAATTTGAATGTCAAAATCACATTCTTACCTCAACAAAGGAAAATTGGGTATATACTCTTGCCCAACTTAAGGTAATTTACAAGAACATTCTACCTTCTAAGGAAGTTGTAAAGGTGTAATTAAGAAAAAAATGTCTTTGTATAGTTTTGCAGAGGATTGCAGTATCTTTTTAAGTTTATGGTTGAATTGTTTTTGTGCATTGCATCAATTTTTGGGGCATCTCCATCTCAGGGGGAGTATATTGTTGTAAGAAATCATATAGTAAGGGGGATTTCATGCATATTTTTTGGGTTGTTACATGTAAAAGATATTATGCCCTTTTCCCTTGATGTCAAAGGGGGAGAGAAGACTTGTAAATAAATATGTATGTTGCCATCAATGACAAAGGGGGGGATTGTTGGAAATAGGTGTTTTCATTGATGTCAACTCAATATGTGTTGTCATTGATGTCAAATTTCTGTGTTTAAGATTGTATATACTCTGAAGATAGTTGATGTTCAGAAATATCTGTTGGTACAAGTCAACATTGCAGTGTATGAGGAATAGTGGTGATAAGTCTGATGTATATGTGTGATGCAGAGAAGGGTACACTTTTTCCAATATGTTTCCTACATTCCTACATTGATATCTTTCTAGTTTGGTGTACCACACCTAGAGATAAGTGGTATAAGTTTTACTAAGACATTCACAGTGCATACTCTAAGATAGAGTCATGATGGTTTGATTCACATCCTTCCATTGAGCAAGATATTTTCTTGTGGTTCAGAAGATAAGATGGTTGATATGTGAAGGTGTTATATTCAATAATTCAATTCATTACATCTTTTGTAGTGAAAATTATAAGTGATAGTATTTCGGTCTATGCTCTGGTAGAGTAAAGTGTTGATAAAGGCATGTTGGAATGCTCTGTATTCCTCTGGAAGTGAAGTTCTAGCCTTACAATTTTTTGGATATGTTCAATGATGTTAAATGCATACTATATTGTTGTATCATGTGATTTGGTGGTCTGCAAGTGTAGTTTTCAAAGAATAGAGTAGTACAGTTGGTTTCATATGCTTAATTGTTCCACAAAACATATGCTTCTCTTCTTGCACCAACACTTAATAATTAGATACTTCAAAAGAAGGTTGAAGAGATATTGTGCATAGACTACATTGTTCACATCTTGGTCCACATGATGTTTTTTGTTTTTACTCAATGGTGTAAAGATGAACAGTTGGAAACTTTAGTAGTGTTGATGTGGATTGGGCTGATAGTCTTATTTCCTTCATCTATGGTTGATCATGATTAATTAATTTGGCTTTGGATGATGTGTTGTGATGTATTTGGGGTTTGTTTTTTTTCTTGTTATGGTCATGTGATGATCTGCAACTCATTTTCTCTTCATAATGAATATGTGTGAAGTCGACCTATGTAGTATCATAGATTTTCATCTAAAGTTCACCTTGGAGCTGACCTAATTGATGTTTTGAGTGTTTGCATAGGGTATTTATAGAAGAAAAAAAATATGTTGTGAATTCAATGAGTGTGAGATTGTGCAATATGTTGAGGATGAAGTGTGTGAAGTTAGTATGATGTAGTAATTGTGTGAAAAGGGAGTACAACATCATCATATGTTAGATGCTTCTTTTATAGAATTTCATGTTCATATTCTCATTGTAATTTCCATGTATCTTGCTATTAGGTAGTGAGCCTCTTTAGTAGGTTCTTGTATCTTGCCCTAAGGTTGTGCACCTTAGCTTGTAATTCTTTAGGTAGTGAGACTTAAACAACATTGTATTTTTTGTAAGTAGTGAGCTTCATAGATTGTGAGTTAACTCTCACCATGGCTTTTCCCTCATTGGGTTTTCCACGTAAAATCTTGGTGTCCTTGTGTGGTGCATGTTTTCATTTATGCTAATGTGATTTTTTTTGCAATTAGAACTGATTAAGTTTTAGTATGTGTTGATTCACCCCCACCCTCAACATTTCAGTGTGTTCAACAACAGTCGATGGGCAATAGAAAGCATGCTTCTGGTCAACATTTAAGCCATCAGTGGTAGGCAAGGGGCCGCAAGGCTTTCCAAGGCAAGTACCTTGTGGGTACCCATAAAAACCTGCTGCCACCCCAAATTAAATGTGCTCAATAAAAAAATCAAACCTTCTTTTAAAAAAAGAATATTTTTTTGGATTTTTTTAAAAAACCAAAGAAAAATAAAAAATTCCTATGCTTTTTTTAACATTTTTTTAATTTTCGTGCAACAAGAGTCTATACAGGGGTCATACGGGCCCCTGTGCAAAAAAGAAATTTTGTCAAAATCTCCCAATGCCAATTATAGGAAAATTTATATTCAAAATTCATCAAATCAGCTTCTTGAATCCAATGGTGAGGTCCTTTTTGCACCAAAATGCACCTAAAATTTTCCCACCTCCAGAAATTGCAAAAATAAGCAATGGAGAATCCAAATCGGAAGCCTATAACCCTTGTTGAAAAAAAACCCTCATAAATTAGAAGGGGTTTGTTGAATCCACACTCTGATACCATGTTAGAATTGTGAAAATCATAAGCCATGGGATCAAACAATGAACAAAGATACCTTCCACACAAGAGATCTGCAAACAATTATATGTGATATTCCTCAACAAGAAATGGCTACAAAATTCAAGAGAGATAATACAATGAGGGTTGAGTGCTATATATGAGAAACCCTAAATGATAAAGGAATTAGATCATGACAAGTGCCAACATCTCATGTAATGAGACAAAACGATCTAAAAATAGCTTTCTAGTTAACATAGAAAATCATTCCTAAGTTTAGCTTAAGTGAATGAGAATAAATTAGACTAATAATTAATTAAATATTAATTAATTATTAGCTAATGCATGATTACTTAACATAGGGGATTGGTCATTGGATTTGAAGAGGTCACATTAACATTCCTCTTGCTTAGAAATTTATTAGAGAATTTAGAAAGTATAATTAATATCTAAGATGAGTGTGTGAGGTAAATATTTATATCTACCTCAATGACAATGACATTACAAAATTAATGCATTTTGAGGAAGTCACCCTCAACCATAAATCTTAGAGTTAGCTTCAAGCTTATCAAATGGGATGTGCTAAACATGGATAGTTTTGAATTGAATCATCTTATGGATTCCTTCATCATTGAATCTCCTCTTTTTGAGAGAAACATTTGAAAGGTGATAGGCCCATATTTACTTCAAGAATAATGCTTAAATGTTCTACTAGCATCAATTTTCCTCTCAAACATTATGTCTATCTTAAGGGATAATAAAATGGTGTGGCCATACCAAAATCATTCATAATTTTTTTTTATATTATTGAGCTAAATCTGATAGGTGCACTCACAAGATATGATGCTAATGCAAGAGTGGTGGGTGTAGGGGTTTTTTTCTCATGTAATATAATCACCTTTTTAGAAAAAGCTAATGTAGTTCTTTTGGTATTTGAAAATAACCTTAATATTACTTCCTTGGTTAACTTCAAAATAATTTTAAACATGTAAAAGTCATCAAAGGAAATTTATATGAGCACACAAGAAACATGGTAAATTTAATTTAATTTTTACTACCAAATATAATTGCCTAAGGGAAGGTTAACGGGAATGATAAGGAGCCTATGGAGCATATGGGGGTGTAGGATATTAGCTCCAATAATAGTAAGTAGTTAATCTATATGTGTTTCTTACATGTTAAAATGATAATATAACTAGGGTATTATTAGGGATAATCCCTCTAATCTCATGCTTTTTTGGTCATACTATACAAGGTATTGATGGTTTTTTAACCGTTTTTAATATATAAAATGACCCTTATGCCAGTCGTACATATGAAAGAAAATGAAATTCAAACATACAATTAAATAAATTTTATTTAAATATGCTAAATAAATTTAAACTAATTTCTAAATGCACAATTAAATCCTTGTTGAGTTGAATTTGAAACCCTTGATCCTATTTGTTAGAAAAACGTTTAAAATCATAGAACAATTCTTTTTTATTCTTCCTCAAGCTTGATCACTTAAACTTGTGTGTATAAATTTGGGTTTGAAATGTTTCCTCTTGTTTTATATAATTTTATAAGAATTCCCTTCCAATTTTATTTTTTTCTTCAATTATAAACCCTAATTAAAATAAATATGATAAATCTATTCATTTACCCAAGAATATTCATTTAAACAATATAAAATCAATTAATTCATAATCTTTAACAAAATAAATTTAATATTTATATATTATCTAATTAGATTTTAATTTTATCCTCCAGTTAATTCTAAAATGGCTCTTTCTTTTATTTTAATAATAAACAATATGCTTTCTCTACATTCTTTGTTCTATAATGCATCTCTAGTTAACAATTACTAATAAGTTTAGAGTGTTATAGATTCTAAAAGTCTTAAATTACATGTCGTGCACATGCAAATTCAAGGAAAGGAAAACTACCATATTTTCACTAAATGCTTAGATCTTACCAATAGTATGGCTCAATTTGTTATAAGGAGAATCATTTTTTCTTTAACCCCATAAAAAATATCAACTTGAATATCAATCATTCTTTAATTAATGAATTATCTAGTTCAAAATTAGAAGAATAGATATGGATGATTAATTAATTTAAATAAATAAAAACATCAATAATCAATACCTAAATAATTTGAGTATGGCATAAATCTACAAAACTAAATAACTAAATAAACTTTTCAAAATAAAAATATTAACTCCTTACAACATGAAAGTGACAAGTAACTCCTAAGAGATAGGTCTAGTCATTGGGGCTCATATGAAATAGCCCTACTTATGTATCTAGAATCAAAGGTATCATAGTTCTTAACCTTAGACTTCCAACCTCACTTTATTGTCCTAATGGATGAATGACATCATAATATTCCAATAACATGTTTATAATTGACTTTTTTGATTTAAATTATGACCATTATAGTACTCTAATCATATGGTCAATCAACTCTCAAACCTCGACTAATAATGTTGATTGTAAATCACAAAAAAATAAAAAAAATGTAATCATTAGTTTCTTGTATCATTTATCCATAAGAAAAATCTTATGATGGTTTAAATTGTATTTATAATTATACCATTTTTCTTAGTCTCTAAGGCCATCAATTAATTACTTCTAAAACTAGTTCTAGAGTTTATCCCATTCTAAATGTTTATCATTTTCTACCACCTATAGTTATAAATGACTTGGTCCAAAAATATTGATAAAATATTCATGTCTCTATAATAAAAAAATATTGCATCTTAAGAGCTTAAAATATTTCATAAGAAAGAATATTATTATTTTTTAATTACAAGAAGCATTAACTAATACACCTACTATTTAGTAGTTACTTCTATACTCTCAATCCATTTTTTTAAGCGAATTGAATTATAACTAGATTCAACTCAATAATTATCTATTATATGTTAGGAAAAGGTGTGTTGTACACCTTGCATAATGTTTATAATGTATTTATTTATTTATTATGTGTGTGGTGCACCTAGGGAGTCTAGGAGTACACGCATCATTAGGAGTTAATATTCTTGAGGCCACTTTATGTTGTATGTAACATTGGGATATAAGTTAAGTTGTAAAATGTATTTATTTAATATTGGGGAAAATAAATTAAATAAAGTACCCAATATTAAATGTGGGGACATGGTTTTGTAATCTCATGGTTTTAGTCACATGGTTTTATGTAATACCACTTGGTGGTTTTGTGGGAGCTTGTTTTCTATAAAAGCAACCACAAGGGTAGTTGTTTAGGTTGGTTAGTTGGCAGGTTATCTCTTGTTAGCATTTGTGGAGGTTTGAAACATGGCATGGGATGTGTGGTTACATGCTTGTTCACTTGGATAGGGCTTGATGCTTCAATTGTGTCCATGGAGACTCTAAAGATGTATTGTAAGCTTTATTGTTGAATAATACATGAGTGATGGATGCTTTTGGAGGTTGGGTTTTTCCCTCTTGAGGGTTTTCCTAGGGTATATCTTGTGTCATCTTTGATGGGTATGTTGTCTATTCTCTTGCATATGGATTTTGAGTACATATTTACATAGATTTCTCTTTTGGGTTATGTGGAAATTGTCATTAGATGGCTGCAATTTTCCTTTCATTATAGTCATAGGGATATAACTCAATTACCATGAGGATAATTAGTTTTATTTTTTAACAATATTTTTTCAATCCCTAGCTAAATTTATTGATAGGAGTGATGAGCACATAATTACACTAAGAGTGGGGTGAATGATTATAACACAACCTTTTACTTTTTAAAACTTAATCAACCACAACAATAACACAAATGTAAGTCCTAGTAATTAAGAACATGGGAAGAACATACAATTTACATGGAAACCCTTACGAGAGTAAACCATAGAAAAATATTGCTTATATATTGATATTCTTTGTAGGCACCAACCTACTTCTTTTATAAGTCCTTTTGTAGGCACCAACCCACTAGAGACACTAATCCCCACAACTACACACCAACTCAACAAGATACACCAATCTCTTCTAATGAGAGGCACAACCTCTCGGTCTCCTTGGTTAGGAGGCACCAACCTCCAAGTGAACAATATGAAACTCCTTAGATCTGCTCTAGTTCACCTTCATAAATGTGCTCACTACTTCATCAAAATTTTCCTTAAGAATCTTCTAAAAGTCCTTCATAAATTCTCTCACTTCTTCATCTAAAATCTATCTTTTATCTCCTTACATATTCTTATAAATCTACCATTTATTTTCCTTACATCTACCTATAAATATTCATCACATACACTTATGAATCTACCTTTAATTCTCCTCCACATCTGTACTAAACATTGCATAAAACCCTCTTATAGATTTGCATACGTTTTACACAAAAAATTGCACATGTTCACCATATATTTATGCATATGTCCTTCATAAATATCTACTCCAGTTCTTCATATAAATATTCTCATGTTCTTTAAATAAACTTAAACACATTTCTCATGTATATTTGCATATGTTCTTCAATATGAATCGGAAATATTCTTCATAATTTATGTCTTTTGGTTTGCTTTAAGTCTACTCAATGTTCAAATAATATTTATTTATTTTCACATCTCAATTTTACCTTGTTTTATACCTCATCAAACATTCCTTTTCATGAAAAGAGGTGTTTCTTCAAAAATAAATGACCTTATGAATGGACATGACTTTTTATTAAGATATGATTACAACTTTAAAACTAATTCTTAAACCTTTTGTTATGATCACTGCTCCGTAGAAATATAAATCATTGTCTTTCCATAAATATAATCGTTGCCTTCATATTATTAATTACTACCTCTTCTAATATTCTTTTCTACCACTGTTAATGAGAATAATTGTTTCTCTTCATAACAAATTTGTTGCATATATTTATCCTGCATCGTTGCTTATTAATATTCCATTCTTCTCTAACTTGGGAGATTATCTTATCATTGATTTATATAAGTTTCATTGTCATATTCAAAGGGGATCAAATTACTTAATAATAAAATTATTTATGTCTTTTAACTTATATCAATCTATGGTTGGACAAGTTTTGGCATCAATCATGAGGTTGGCCCATGTTGTAGAGATATATTTAAATTAAATATTGTATTGTTTCTTTTCTAATAATCAATCTTGTTAATTTTATTAATATATATGCATTTGAACACATAATTGATTAGTGGCCTTTGGCCATAACCTCATGTTGAACACAAAGCAATGCTAAGAGGGGGGGTGAATCAACATATGTTAAAATTAAAATATTCTCATTTATAGATAAGACATCACATCACATGAATTGAAAGAACAACATAAAGGAAAACATGCACCACACAATAACACTAGGATTTTTACGTGGAAAACCCAATGAGGGAAAAAACTCTGTGAGAGTTAACTCACAATATAAAAGCTCACTGCTTAAAAGGATTTACAATGTAGTTTGAGGCTCATAGCCTATTGACTTGCAAACACTAAGCATTGGAAAATTCAAGAGCAAGATACAGAGGACATGATGATACTCAGTCTCATAGTGTGCATGAAAATTATGATAATAAGCTAAGACTGAACTACTGTAGATGAGGCATCTGAATTATGCTAATATTGTAGCTCCTTTTTTGCACATTTTACAAAATCATACAGATTTTGAACACTTCATACTCTACTTAACACATATCCAACACACATATCACACTTCAAAAATTATTTTCCCTTCTATAAATATCCTCTACAACAATACAAAGCCTCCAATTAAGTCGGCTAAAAGATGACCCTTAGATGTAATAAATGATATTGCATAGGTCGACATCAAAAAATATCCAAAGTGAAAGAAATTTGATTATGGATCGACACACACTATGTTGAGGCCTAAGAACATTTTCAAAAATTCTCTAAAATAGTTTAATTGATCAAGATCAACTGCAAATGAAGAAAACAAGTTATGTCAGCCTGATTAGTACAAGTACCGTCAATATTGTTACTGCATGACTCCACACCATTGGGGATATACCAAAAACATCATGCATATCAATATATGAAAAATGTAGGTAAAATTCAATATCCCTACAACCTCTTCTAGAAATATTTGATCGTTAAATGTTGGCACAGCTAAAGAAGCTTACTGAAAATACAAAAACTGAGCATTATGAAATAATTGTAACACATTGTTAATTGAAGATTAAGCTTGCAAATTTCCAGCACACTTGATACTGTTAGATAATGTGTATTGATCACTACTAATCATGTCCTTAAAGCCACAAGATCAAACCAGCATATTCAAAGTAATGTAGAGCATTCCAACCAACCTTTATCATTACATTGCACTGTTAGGGCACATTTTGGAACACTGTCAACTATAAATTTGACTACAAAAAGTGTGAAGACTTGATTTCATTGATATAATATCTTCATAGTATGGCCATCATTTCATTTGAACCATAAGAAAAAATATTGCACAATGGATGGATGCGAACCAAAAGGACATGATACTACCTTAATGCATACATAGTTGGTTCCTTAGTCAGTCTTCTACAACTTATCTCAACATGTGGTACATGAATCCATAATGATATCAAGGTAGACATATTGTAGACACATTAGGAAATAAGTATCATCCTCCATAACATACTTAGATCACCATTCTTCCTTATACTGCTCTGTAGACATGCCTCAACTTATATCCACTTATGCAACAACTAACTCTAGAGTATGTACATACTTCAATAACACATCCTGACATCAATGAAAACCCAAATCGGGTTGAAATCACTGACAAAACTTATTTCCAACAATCTCCCCCTTTTTCATTGACGAACAACACACATATAATTCTCTCCCCCTTTGACATCAAGGGAAAAGGGCATGCCATCTTCTGTTTACAACATCCCAAAACTGAATAGACCCCCCCTTACTATATACCCCCCCTTAGATGGAGATTCCTCAAAAATAGATAAAAAATACTTGCAACACAAGGACTATTATCTTCTGCAAAAACTTTACAAGAACAAAATCATCTTACTTACACCTTTGCAACATCCTTAGGGGGTAATATTTTCTTGTGAGTTTCTTTGACTTGTGTTAAGGTTGCAACCTAGTTTTCTTCTACAAAGACAAGGACATGATTATGACATTCAAATTTTATGCCCAAATCCTCTGCATCACCTATACTGCGTGGAACCTTCATCATTTGCACAGTCTTTTCTGCTTCCACAAGTATCCAAAAAAGTGAATCCAGTCTTAGATTGACTGCTTCCCTCAACTGACCAAATTTTCTCTCTAATTGATTTCTTTGATCCTGAAGCACACTAAACATGAAGATTTTCCAAATGTACCCTAGAAAAACCATCCTTATCTTTTGAAACATCATATATTCTGGCTATTTGATTGATTTGTGACTCAATGGAGTCAATCTGATCCTTGATACTCTTAGTGTAAATATGCCATCTCAAACAAAATTGGTATAAGGTAGTGGCTTCATCCACAACCTTTTTGAACATTTCCAAATTTACTTGCAATTTACTGTGTACACTAGCATACCTATCAGATACTTTAGCCATTCCTTTATCATTCATCTTTCTCAAAACCTCTTGCTCTACCTTTTGTTCAATGTGAGAGGAGTGATCCTTGAATGAATCCATTAACAACTTCAACTTCTATTTTGATGGTAGGGAGAGCTCTATGCTTACCTCAGGTAAACCATCTTGAATGATCTTTACAACATCCTCAATTAGTTCATCCTTTTTCATATGCTCTTGTAGAATCTCCTTTCTTGTAGAGGTATGCATAACGTCACCAAGTTGTAGCTTGTGGAGAGGGGAATTTTTTTATAGTTCAACCTATCGTTCATGAGTGGGGATTTGTAGAAGTTGGGAGATTACCACAGGTTGGAATTGCATCTGCAAGGATAGTAGGTCTTTAAGGGAATTTGAAGATGAAGAAATTTGACCTTTACCAACAAAAAAATCTTGCTTCTCAGCACCCTTTTCCTTTGTGTCTGAAAAAATCTTAGGATTATCTTTTCTCATATGTACATCACTTCCTAACTTCTCTAGAGAAGCAACATTGTGGTCCAGAGGAGAAAACTAACATTAATTTAACTTTCTATGTATTATGGACCAGTGTTCACTAGAGGAGCTATCTCCTTGTTTTGCTTCTTATTACCATTAGTCATATTACCTTCAAAAACATATAAATCTATGTCTAGAGTGGAAACGTCAGGAATATCTTGTAGAATACTGTCATCAGGAGTCACCTCAGTCGTCTTCATTTCTTCAAGTATCTTTGTTGTCTTTTCATCTGACTCCTCTTCTTCTTCCTTTTTTTATCTCAGTATCTGAGACAGTTTGTCAAGGATCCTTATATTTCTTTCTGACCAAATGTTTTTTTCACATCAGAGTTTTCTAAGGGAGGCTCATTATCCATCTTTAGAGGTTCTTGTGAATTTATTTCACCTTTAGTAATCTTTCCTTCTGGAGATCCTTGTGAATCATCACTACTTTTCATATCATTAATGATTTTCTTTGTGGTATCTTCAGTTTCACTCTAAATCTTCCTTTTCACATTTTCATCCAAGATCATCAGAAGATCTATTCTTCTCTTGGTGCGAAGCTCTTTGGCCTATCTTTGGACAATCACCTCTTTTTCTTTATGTGACATAGGAATCCCTTTTTTATCAATTGCTTACAACTTCAAGTCTTCACCAGTCTTAACATCCTCTTCTCTCATTTGTCTTAAATCCTCTAAAAGGTTATCCAGAGCTTTCTTAACAATGTCACTGAAGGTGATGTTCTACATTACCATATACTCAATGATGAAATTCTCAATGCTCTTTTTATATTTTAGAGAGACATTCAAATGTAGCATCATTGTGTCATTTAATAAGTTACATTCAAAAATTACATTAAGGATTGTAGCAAAGTCTAGAGTGTCATGAGATATCGGAGGAGCCGTTTTAGTATTTTCAACAACAATTCTCTTTCCTTTCTTTTTCTATGAAGGTTTTCTTATTCTTCTCCTTGACTTGTACCTTTTTCTCTTTTCTTAAAAACAAAAGCTTTCACTTCTTCTTCATCATCCACTTCATCATCAGTATCAATATTTTCTCTTTTTCCCTTTTGTTTAGGTCTATTGACCATTTTATTTGGAGGAATAGCTGTAAGAATTGGCTATGAAGGTAGCCACCCAAGATCTAGAGGCCTAATAGAAAGCACAAGCATAAGAGAGAGAAACAATATGACAAGAATAAACTGTATTCTGCCAATGATGCAAAAATAGAATGAGCAAAAGTACATAGGATACCCCTTGGTTATATAGCCAAGGTGAGTACATAGAAGGGCATAAGATTATGACAAGTGTCATAATCTTATGACATGAGACAACTGTGAAAAGCTATCACTTCACCTAAAGTGGAAAAGTGATAATGTGATAATCACCACAAATGGTGGATCGATAATCACATGATATGTCCATGAAAGGTGGATGTGATAAAGTAATAACATGATAAGTCCACCAAAAGTGGAAATGATCCAACTACCTCCTATGTGGTCCCTAAGTAAACTTAACTAAGGTGTAATTATGACCTAGGACAAGGTACAACACTTTTAATTAT
The DNA here is from genome assembly GCA_007258455.2 of Sequoia sempervirens. Taxonomy (NCBI): domain Eukaryota; kingdom Viridiplantae; phylum Streptophyta; class Pinopsida; order Cupressales; family Cupressaceae; genus Sequoia; species Sequoia sempervirens. Next base: position 384,301,786 of record VDFB02000017.1, read on the forward strand.
ACCAACACCCCCCCTTAAGTGCAACTTAGGGAGAATGAACACAAATGCAAACAATGCAAGATGGGTCCCGACTACTAGGCCATGTTAGGTACCCATGTGCAAATGCAATGCAATCTCTCATAAAGCAGAGAAAAGGAGAAAACCATGTGGGAAAAACTCCCCCTCAAAAGAGAGATAAAAAAAAGAAAAAAAAGCTCTCAAATGTATGAGGACAAAACCCCTAGAAGAGGAAAAAGTCCCCCCCATAAGAGAGAATGAAGAAGTCAAGAGACCTCCTCAGATGAAACATCCCGCACCCCCAAGAGAGCTCACAAATGATGATATATATTCTCAGTGAAGGGTTTGGTGAAGATATCTGCAACTTGTTGTGTTGTAGGACAATACTGCAAATCAATGACCTGCTCCTATATCAATTCCTAAATGTAGTGCATATGGATCTTGATGTGTTTTTTCCTCTAATGGTGAACTAAATTCTTTGAGATCTAGATGGAACTATGATTGTCACAATGAATGACTGTAGGATGTGGAATAATGAAGCCAAAGTAGTGAGAATATTCTGAAGCCAAATAGCCTTAGTAGCGGCAGTAACAACCCCTCGATACTCAGCCTCAGTCGAAGAAAGAGCAATAGCATGCTGATTCTTGCTCTTGGAACAAATGGGGCCAAAACCAAGATGAAAGTTGTAGCCAGAAGTGGACTTATGATCGTCAATATTGCCAGCCCAATCAGAATTTGTATATCCCACCAAGGTAAGTCCTATACCTACTGCATAGTGAATCCCATGATGATGTGTACCTTGTATGTAATGTAAGATGAGTTTAGCTGTTTTCCAATGAAGCTCATGTGGTTCCTACATAAAGCGTGAAACCATTCCAACTACAAAGGAGATATCAAGGCGTGTGTGAGTCAAGTATATGAGACTCCCAACAAGCTGATGATACAAAGTGGCATCAACAAGTGGAGTAGAACACTTAGCCTCAAGATTGAATCCTGAAAGAAAGGGAGTTGGACCAGGCTTACAATCATCCATGTGAAACCGAGCTAGAAGATCAAGAGAATACTTGGGATGAGAAAGAGAGATCCCAAAAGCTAACTGTGTGATCTCAATCCCAAGAAAATAGTGCAAAAGGCCCAAGTCAGTCATAGAAAATCTGTCTTGCAAAGCATATTTGACATTGCCAATGATGGATGAGGTACTCCCTGTAATGATCAAGTCATCAACATAGAGCACAAGTAGAAAATGAGAGTAATCCTATCAGAAAATGTAGACATTCAGATCTGAATGACACCTGGTGAATTCTGCTGAGAGAAGAAAGGAATCCATCTTGGCATACCAAGCCCTAGGGGCCTGTTTGAGGCCATAGATAGACTTCCTCAATCTGCAAACCAAAGAAGAATCCTGTATGAATCCCTATATTTTCTCCATGTAAATATCCTCATGAAGATCCATGTGAAGAAATACACTCTTCACACCCATTTGATGTACAACCCAACCATGAGCTATAGCAATAACAAGTGTCAAGCGAATGGAGTTCATCTTAGCAACGGGTGCAAAGGTCTCTGTATAATCAACACCTAGAACCTGTGAGAAACCTTTTTCCATAAGACAAGCCTTGTATTTATCCACACTTCCATCCCCCACATACTTGGTCTGATAGATCCACTTACATCGAACCATCTTTCTCCCCTTAGGGAAATCCCATGAGTGGTTCCTCATCAAGGAACTATACTCTTCCTCCATTATTGAATCCCACTCAGGAAAACCTGATGCTTCCTTGAAGGACTTGTGGATTGGAAGCAACTAGCAATAAAAGCATGTGGAAAATCTTGATGTTGTGATTGATTCCTTCGAGTATCTGAAGGATCCCCAACAACAGAATCTGCTGACTCAAGAGTCTGTCAATCCCAACGAGGTCTAGTAGGAGATGAAGGACGAGACTCCTCAACTGCAAGTGGACCCTACGAAGGTGTGATCCTATGAGTCAGAGTTGAGGGAGAATCATCATTTGAGTCACTATCATCACTTTCCACTATGGAGGAAGGAAGAGGAGGATTAGAGGCCAAGCTAGGAGAGCTTTCCTCAAAGTGAACACTCCTCTCAATGAATAGCTCATGTGTCTCTGGATCCAAAAGTCTATATCCCTTAACACCTTTAGGATATCCAACAAAGATGCAAGGCCTACTCTGAGGTTCCAATGCCTTGCACTTCTCTGGAGGTATGCATGCCCAAGCTAGACAACCAAAAACTCAAAAGTGTCTCACAACCGGTTTTCTACCACACCAAGCCTCAAAAGGAGTCATACACTTCAAAGCCTTATGGGGAACCCGATTTCGGATGTGTGTGGCACAACTGATATCTTCTGCCCAAAATTGAGGACCAAGAGAACAAGCATGAATCATGCATCTAGCCATCTCCTTAAGGGTCCTATTCTTCCTTTCAACAACACCATTCTGCTATGGAGTGTAGGCAACTGAATGCTGAAGATCAATCCCCTCAAGAGTACAAAATTCCTCAAGTCTATTTTTCACATATTCCCTTCCATTGTTAGTGTGAAGAATCTTGACTTGCTTCCTTGATTGCTTCTCAACATGAGCCTTGAAGGCTAGAAATCTATCAAACACTTCACTCTTGTGAACAAGAAAGTAGACCCATGTGAAGCGGGAGTAGTCATCAATGAAGGTGAGGACATAGCGGGACTTGCTAAATGATGGCACTGGAAATGGACCTGCTACATCATTGTGAACCAATTGAAGAACTTCCAAAGCTCTCCAAGACTTACCTTTGTCAAACTTCTCTTTAGGATGCTTACCCATGGAACAACCTAAACATACACCTTCTGAAAAGCTGATTTGAGGGAGCCCTGTAACCATTTCCTTGGAGCTAAGCTATTGAAGATAAAGATAATTGAGATGTTCAAACCACTCATGCCATAACTTACTTTCTGAATTTGAATGAGTGAGCAAGGCTGTGGAAGGAGACTTAGGAAAAAGTGGGAGAATGAGTAAAGTCGTGTGTTGTGATTGGATTGTCCCACTGCAACCAAGGAATCATCCTTAAGTTCTTTGACCACAACTGAATCTGGTAGAAACTCAACTTTCTTGCCATCTCCAAAGTGGGTGATTTGGTAGATTGAAAGAAGATTGGTGCCCAAGTTAGGAACATAGAGAACATTCTCAAATGTTCCATCATCCATGACAACCGAACCTTTTCCTTCAACTTCCACTTGACTATCATCTCCTATGAAGATGTGAGGTACCTTAGATGGCTTCAAAGAAGAAAACTGCTCCCTTGTAGAACCCATGTGATTAGTGGCACCCGAGTCAAGTATCCATTGCTGTGAAGAACCTATAGTAGCCACAAATGCTTTCCCTTTTCCTTTTGATTGTTAGGAAGTGGAAGGAGATGAATCCTTCTTCTTCTAGGCGGATGGAAATTTGATGTCTTTCTTCTTGATGATGTTTGTCAACTCATCAATTTTCTTAGTGTGGCAATGATGCTGATCATGACCAACTCTCTTGCAATATGTAAAATTTGGTCTCTCCTTCTTGCTTGAATTTCCCTTTTTGGGATAAGATGAAGAATTCCCTTGTTGTGGAGAGGATGATTGTGCTTTTTATTGTTGTGTCTTTGGCTTAGACTGCTTCTACTTCTTGTTGGAACCCTTTCCTTGATTCCCTTGAGTCCCTTGATTAGCCACCAAAGCTTTGGACTTTGAAGACTTGAGAACCCCCATGCTTATCAACTTTGCTTGCTCTAGCATCAACATTTCTGTAAATACATCAAATTATGGCATAGTGAAAGAACTACCCACTGTCAAGCGATGGGTTTGGAAGCTAGAAACAAATGCTGCATATTTTGATGGAAGCTTTCCCAACAAATTGTAGACCACCTGTGCATGCTTTTTTTCAATGCCACAATCCTTAAGTTGTGCTCTTAGCTCATTTTCCTTAGTGACATACTCTTGGATTGTACCAAAATTCTTGGGATCTAACATTGTGAGATCATTGTCAAGCTGATAACCTCTAATCTCATCAACTTGGCCAGACAATTGACCAAACTTTTCCCAAGCCTCTTTGATTGTTTTACACTTTTTAATTTGAAAGATGAGATCTTTTGATACATATTTTCGTCAAAGTTCCAAGAGCCATAGTATTTTTAGTGAGCCAATCCGTAAGAGTAATAGGATCAACTTTAGGTTCAAATGGTGCAACAACAGTTCCATCAATATAATGAGTTAATCCTTTTTCCATTAACTTACTCCAAGCATAAGTTTTCCAAGAAGCATAATTATGTGGAGTTAACAAACGAAACTTAGGAGAACCCATTGTAGAAAAAATGAAAGAGAACAAGATAGATAGAAAGGCACAATCACACAAGACACCCCCCCAAAAAAAGATGATTTGGCACTTTATACTTAGTGCGTGTACAATGGCCACTTGCAAGCCAAACAAAGTGGACTTTTGATTTTCAATGTTTTACAACTGCCTTTAGTAGGCTACAACAGACTCAAATGAATGATACAAAAGACCAAACTAAGATCTTAACTTTACAAATGCCAAAATAGGCCAAAAAGACCATATGCTGACAGTGCAACTTCTAATCACAATCACTACAAACTGATAGCACCACAGTGAAGTTTAGAAATAATCATGAACTTTAAAAAAAAATGACACTTGAAAAGGAGTTCGTATGAACCTGAACGAAGCCCTGGAAGTTGCAGAAATGAGGATTGGACAGGTACAGTTTGGAAAAATTGAAAATTATGGAAAATATGTCCACCAAAATCAGAAAATAATTATACCACTCCAAATTACATGAAAAATGAGCCCAAATAAAAAAAAATTGTACCAAAAAAGGCCTCAAAATGGCCAAGATATGAGCCTTCAAAGTTGAACTGCAAAACTGAAAAGCTCAATGGAGAGGGGGTCTAATTTTTCAAAAAGATGCTAATGTAGTGCTGACGTTAGCAAAGCATGAGCTTAAATTTGATGGTCATTTAGCCATCGCGTGCTTGCATGAGATTAAAATTGACGGCCTCCCAGTCGTTAGAGGTCGCCACTATCCAAGTACCGAAATATTCTTTTCGCAGATGAAATATTCCTTTTTCGTTTCCCTTAACAGAATCTGGGTGAAATTTTTAGATTATGTAGAATCTTCCAATAAAATGTTGCCACCGGTTTGAAAGTTCGCCCGTCGATTTTTAAAAAAGTCACCATTGTTTATAATGAATGGAGCCCGCCGGTTGTGGGTACTAGTGGGGAAGGTGGGCCAATGGCCTCCTGCCACATGGCACCATGTGGGAGTCCGTGGACTATGTGGTACTCTGCATACTATGTAGTACCGACGCTAAAAAACATTTTATGTATTTTTTTAAAAAATTTCAAAAAACAAAAAAAAAACTACGAAATAAAAATTTTGATATAATTTTTTTTCAAAATATTTTTCGCAGAAATATAATTTTTTTGAAATAATATCATACCCGACTGCAATTATGGTTGGGCCATAGGCTTGGCCAACAAATTATTTTTTCCTTGACAAACAACTTTGTCCAAATTTGACGATTTGGCAGTTGATTTAGGGGTTTTTGGCCCTTCTAAACATGATGGCTTTCCTTTTTGGCTGAAAATGCTCCAAAAATATGGCTACCTCCTGGATCTGGCAACCAACATCAATCTTCAAACCCTTGCAGATTTGGCCTCCAATGTCCAACTGGGACGAAACAAAAGGAAATTTTGACTTTCTTGGATGCTCCGAACGTAATGGTGAGCTCTAATCTGATGCAACAAGCTCCCAAAATGCACTTGCAATACAAAGCCAAAAATGGAACCCCCCCAGAATCTGGTATTTCTATCACACAAATACAAGATTGCACTCAAGATCTCCCAAAATTTAACCAAAGGAACTCAAAAGGCTCTGATACCATGTAAGAATTGGCTATGAAGGTAGCCACCCAAGATCTAGAGGCCTAATAGAAAGCACAAGCATAAGAGAGATAAAAACAATATGACAAGAATAAACTGTATTATGTCAATGATGCAAAAATAGAATGAGCAAAAGTGCATAGGAGACCCCTTGGTTATATAGCCAAGGTGAGTACATAGAAGGGCATAAGATTATGACAAGTGTCATAATCTTATGACATGAGACAACTGTGGAAAGCTATCACTCCACCTAAAGTGGAAAAGTGATAATGTGATAATCACCACAAATGGTGGATCACCCACAAAAGGTGGAGAGGTACTCACATGATATGTCCACGAAAGGTGGATGTGATAAAGTAATTGTTACCAAATTTTCGCCTCAGCTCAATTGGTGAAGCTGGCTGAATGTTATTACATCATAAGGTGGAATTGTTGATTGAATTTCAAATGTTGTTTCACATTTTTATCATTATGCATTGAGCAACAGTTATACATTTTAAAGTTTCAGAAATAGAGTTTTCAGAGTGCCATTCAGATGTTGCAGAATTAAAAGAAATACATAATTGAGTAAATGAGCAAAATAGCATTTCAGATGCTTTCTTTTATTTCATGAAAAAACTCATATTTTACAAGGCTTCATTTGATTTCGACAATCAGAAGGATATTACAACATTGCATGTAAATGTTTTTTTTCTTTTTCAAATGAAAAGGAAATAATTGAAATCAAATATCCACACAAGCCGTGGATGTAACTATTACAATGCATTGCTAATAGCACATTGTACTACTGGAAATGCAGAAAGTAAAACACATAAGTGATGACATAATCATCATTGCCTGATTATCGACGTTTGATGCTGAATGGTGCACCTTGTCTTCTTGAGCTCCGTCGACCTGTAAGAGGAAAGGAGGGGTGTCAGTGGCTCTGATTATGATGTAACCTATATGAGGCACCCACAATAGTACAACCCACTATTAACCATGCATTGAAACAACCAATCAAGTGCAGTACGAATGAAATGAGCTGAAGGAGAAATAACAACATCATGATCATTATATTCTGTTTTTATGCTAACATTGTTTGTTTCCTTGTGCAGGTATAGGTAAAATCATGAAGCTGATCATTATTTGAAGACCAAGCATGTGGAGGAAAATGGGCTCCCACAAGGGTAGAGCTCGGCATGCTTCCCTATTCATTAAATGGGCTGATTTTAAAGATACGTCATCATATTCATCAAGTGAAAATGAAGAACAGCTGAAAGAGTAAAAACAAAGTTATTTATCAAGCAACTAAACCAACTGTGCATTCATAACGATCATGTTAATTATTCTGAAGGCTACAGGTGAACAGTGAGTTTAGTTCACTAAATGAATTCAGCTGAGTACATTCACATCAGATATTGCTGCAAAGTTCATGTTTTGTGTTATCTTGTTGATCATAATCATATATGTCATACAAGTTTCAGTTCATCAATTTATTCTTTTCACAGTCAAAGATAGTGAACAGGCATACATTATGCCTTAACGGAGAGTTTTGTTTTGATTTTCATCGTGAAAGAGAGCAGATTTAAAGAGCAGTCTAATAAGTGAAACATAAAATGCATGAAGAGTACCATGTTGAAGCTCAAGAGTACAAAACACAAACAATGCATTCAAGTGACAAAAGAATAACCAGTTCAGTTTGACTAGTAATTCAAATACAACTTCAAGAATCACAAGGTGAGAAATGTTTGTCCCAGAACGACAAGTAAATGATAACAGTCTCATTCCAGAAGGGCTTCTGAGATGTTAGTTGTGCATAGGAGCAAGATGAGTAAATGCAGTCCAAAGAATTGCAAGGTTCCAATTTAAGTCTCTGTATAAATACAAAGGCAGAAAGCCAGAGTCTGTTGTAAGATTAAACACATGAGATCTCATTTAATGCAGTGTGTGGGGAGATACAGCAGGGACAACCAGTTCACTTTGGCTGAGATGGTGCTTCAAACAGAATTATGTGTCAGTGTTTGGTGGAGGATAGCAATCAAAGTGTGATGTTCATTCAAAATTATCTTCAAGGAGTTATGAGTGTTAAGCAAAATACATATGAATAGATATGTGCAAGTTTTAGGCAATGGAAAACCAGAGAAATAATAGAGTTTTCAATGCAATACAGCATTGGGAATTGCAAGGTGAGATGATCATTCCAGAATGACAAGGAAGTGACAAGACTACTTCTGAAGGTTCCAGTTTAGTTAAAGGAAAGGACACAGTCCATGCAGCTGCAATATTTTAACTAAATCTTTCCAAGATGGACAAGAGTATATATTGGATTTATAATCTACAGATCCAAATTAAAAGGTTCTCTGTGTGCATGAAGGGAAACAGTGACAACACCTGATCAATGCACGAACAGTTCAAGGGACAAACATTTCTGGTTTTCATGTTTTATGCTTCACCAAGGAAAACCTTCACCTAGGTCAAAACAAAAGGGAGGACAACATTTAAAGGCTTGATACTGTTTTCTTTTTAATGCCTTTCATCATGCTTACATTGCTGTTATGCAATCATTTTCTGTTGGTTGTGTATGTGCATGGAATGTGTAGCTATCCATTAAGTTGTGAGGGATGCAACGTATTCAAGTGAAAAGTACAGAGGGAGGCTTCTCCATCAAATAATGAACTCACAAGTGGCTGTAGATGGGGCTTGAGAATATAGGAAGGAGCATTATTTCTGCAAATATCAAATACCAATATGGAGTTCCAGCTTTTAAAACACAGATTTCTTCCTATTACGGCTAACCATGTGGGTGTCTTTCCAAAAAGAAATTAAATACAGGTAAATGCACATATTTTATTACTCTCACAGGGGTTTTTGTTTTCTGAAAGCAAAAGATACAATAAACACGGTACCTACATTTGGGATTCACATTTTAAATACAGAAAATACCAGTGCAGTGATTACCCATATGGGGTTTTTGCATAAAATAAACTAAATACAGAAATGTGAAGTTCCTTTGAAGGGTCGAGCTTCAGACTTAGAGAATGATAGCTTTTCTTCTATGTTCATGATACCCATTTTGGGTTTTGTTCTCAACTGTAAGAGAGGGGAGTTTCCTATTTTGGGTTGAACCCAATAGTTTTTGAAGTGCATTTTTTGAGATTCATATAGCCGTGGCTTGTATAGACAACAAAAAATTGCAAGTGAATGCCAACTATCAACAGCAACAAGAACGAAGACTTACTGCCATTGCTTATGGGAGGTAGCAGGCCGCAGCCACGATGTCCACCATAGTCTCCAGACTTAACAAGCTTTTACCATGGTAGTCTGAGGAAGGCACAAGAACCCGAGCTAAAGACTTGAGTTCATTTAAGTGAGCGCGGGAAATAGAAGTAAAGGCACTAGAGGTTGTCTTAGCTGCGACTATAGACCAAGTAAAATAGGAAAAGTCTTGAAAGACAAACGATAAGCTTACCTTGTGCTCAGTAGAGTGAAGCAGAACCCCGATTTCCCTTGTAAGGTTTCAGACCAAGCCGAGTTCATGCATATCGGCCATGAAGGGTGAAGTCACACAGAAGTGTAAAAGAAGGTCAGAAAAGTGAACGGGCCGTGGCCTTAATGTTTTCTTGCTCTTTGAAAAGAAGTATAAAAATTACGATACTGCAAAAATGAACTTACCCATTGGAGAGTTCGACCTTCTGAAGAATAAAATGAAGATTATCAAAGCATTCGAGCTCGAGTTCAACTCAGTCATGGTGGCGGAATATTCACTGGCAAAGCTTTTTCTTTCAAAGTGCGGAGTGTGAAATGAAGTAATGATTAGGGTTTGACCCTGTTTTGTTCATGCCCTAATGTAAGCCGACATTATAATTGCCTTTTGAATTTTCACCTTTTGACAGAAGCACATGAGAATTTTGAATTAGGTTAAGCTTTGTTTTGGAGATTATTAAAGTCTGAAGTCAATGTTTTGAAGACCAAAATTTATATGCCTAAGTCGAGCTTAGAGGGGTGATGAGTTATTCTCCTAGGGTCTAGGCTTATTTGTTATTGAAAGGAGGACTTAAGGAGAATGGTGATTGAAGGTGTTTTGAAGAGAGTAAGGGATGTCTTATTTGTTTGTGATTGATAAGAGAAAATCAATTAAGTGAAGAGCAATTAGGGATGTAATGGTGAATACCATATGACCTAGTATCTGATTGTTTAAGGTCAATGATATTTTTAGGCTTTTATTTTTGATTGATTTTAAAGAAATCAATGTGAATTTTGATGAGAGGAGTAAGATTATGTGTAATATTTTTATGATTTTTTGAGAAAATCAAAATATTGTAATGGAGTAATAAGGAGCCTTTCTTTTTTGCAAAATATTTTCAATCTTTAATTGCAAAAAATAGATTAATTGTGCAAATCTGCATCTTGTAAAGCAGAATCATAAAGTGATATTCTATAAATTGCTTTGAGTTTTCTTGCTATTTTTAGCAGATCTTTTATTGACTTTTCCTCTTGGCCGGATTTCATACCTATCTTGGAGAGATAAGTTGTTTTTTGAGCTTTTAAAGCAGGATTAGCCTATTTTTAAAGGCTTGACAGTGTGATCATAAAAGCAGTGTGCTTTTTTCTGCTTTTAGGCAGTTTTTTGAGACAGTTGAGGCCTTTTTCCTTGAGCTTTTTTCTGAGCTCGGATTAGGGTTTCTTGAGAGTTCTTTCAAAGAATTAGTCTTTTCAGCCCTCCTCTCTCAGTAGTTCAGATCAGAGTTTCTTGCTCATACACTTTTTTGAGCTTGTAAACCTTTTTGGTACTCAGTTTCAGATTCAGGCAAAGACTCTTTCAGTTTTAATAGAACAACATATTTCTCCTTCTTATCTTTTGTCTCAGATTTTGTAATGGCAATCTGATGTATTTGTGTTTTCAAATCAGAATCCTTTTATGTCTTGTTGTTATAAGGTTGTGTTTCAGAATTACATGTTTCAAGTTGCATGCTGTGTTTGTTTTTTCAGATCTTCATGCAAATCACTGATGGGATATGTGCCAATGAGATTGTGAGAATTACTATAATAGAGAAGCTGTTATGAGTGGTTAAGTCTGAGTTTTCAGAAGTTTGGTGAATCATCTGTTAGTCATAGGCTTTATTTTAAGTTATCTTTTATCCCTTTCCTCAGAGGTTTTTTTAGAATAGAATTCATCATTCGGAGAACCAGCTCACTCTGGAGATTCCTCTTTCATTCAAATCACCCACATTTGAAAGAGGTTTCCATGTTTCAGTTGTTTGCTGAATATTGCATTCAGCAGGGTGCAAATCTATTGACAACAGTAATAACATGATAAGTCCACCAAAAGTGGAAATTCTCCAACTACCTCCTATGTGGTCCCTAAGTAAACTTAACTAAGGTGTAATTATGACCTAGGACAAGGTACAACACTTTGAATTACACCAACAATAACAAATGTAGCTTTTCTCTTACTTCTAGTTGTTTGTGTGGATATTTAGGGTTGTGAGTCAACATTTGGAGAGGTTCTACTAGATCTTCTTGAACCTGGACTAGCTTTCAAAAGGGCTAATTTGATTATAGGAGCATCAGGTATAGCTTTTGGAGAGGTACCCAACATCTTGTAAAGCTCTTATTTGCTCTTTATTATAGAGTACCGTAGTGCACCTATTTCCTTAAGTACTTTTTCAACTTTTTTTGTGGCTGCCTCAATTTCTTTCTTATAGATTTCATCCATCATTTCTCTTTATGTTCCAAATATTTTTACTTTAGGATCCCTAGGGATTGACAAAAAAATATCTATGTACCTTTGTACAAAATCATCCCCAATCTCATAAGACAACTTAGTTATTCATACAGTTCTAGGTTCCACAACCTCCTTAAAGAAATGATCCTTGTTTACTATAAAATCTATTTCTTTTTCATATTTCTAGACCAAACTAGATGATATCTTGTATCTTCCTTGCATCTCTTTTTGTAGATTCTTGAAAAATCCCCAATAGGAAGTGGTGTAATCTTGCTCAGTTTGAAATTTTTTTATATGATGTTTAATTTGTGTTGCTGTTAGAGAGAATTTGTCCCGTATTTTACCTTTAAACCCAGGTAACTCATTCAGAAAGAAGAAAGTAAGGAAAATAATTAGGGAATCAAACCTAAATTTATACTTGGTTTCCTTTTTCTTTTTCAAGTTCTCTGTCAACTTCTCCCTCAATAATTCGCACAGATCAAAGTAGGAATTTTCTTTTACCATTTGAAGATGAATATGAATTGCAGTGGCAGTGGTAGATCCTTCCCTATTTTTAAGTTAGATTTTGTATGCAATGCTCATTGATGTTTACCAGACACTGAGATCAATAATATATTTTATAGTTGAGACCTTTTGTCAAATTTAGATCCTATGAGTTCTATAACTATTTCATTCTTTACAAATTTTAACACAGGCATGGGTCTGGAGTCACACAAAACAGTAACTTCCATAATAGCACCCCTTGTGATTAAGTAGGGTTTGTCTAGCCAAATTAAATTATCATGAATGTAGCTTAAGATGATTCTTACCCATTCCTCATTCTTGCAAAAGTTTGGAAAGTATTTCCAAAAGTCTAACCCTTTCGTTGCAATGCTTACATATTCTAGCTTATGTACTCCATTTTCATTCAATGGCTCTTGTCGGAACCACTTCGAAGGATAAAGTGTGATCAATCTCATTCAATTGTGTATGTATGTAGATCCTTGTATCCTTGCAATGCATGAAACCCATTGGAATTTTTAAAAATTCACCATCTTTTTCCACTTCAAGTGCCTTGAATAGATACTTTTTATATTTGGGCTTTGGCCTTTTAGTGACATTAGCAACAATAGGTGTAGCCATGATTTTTCATACTAGGTTTTATAATAAAAGACAAAGAAATACCTTTGAACACAGTTGTTAGGGTTTGAGAGATAATTTATCCACTTCCTTAGCTTTTGCGCTCACTAGAGATAGTTTGAATGAATTCAATTTGATCAAAATGAGCTAAATATACCTCATACTAACCCTAGTTCCCCTGCAATAAATGCATTTGTCTATTTAGCAAATTTTATGGTCTGTGACATTACAATGATCCATAAGTCTTTAGGACACCTCTGTAGAAAGAGTATTTTCTCCAGAAACATGACCAATCAAGTTCATATAACAATTTACCAATATGCTAAAGATTTCAACATCTCAAGTATTTCAGTGGTATGATAATTTCTACAATTGCAACTCCCCTTGAGTCAATACTCTCTCTTTAGTTACCAGAAGACCCATCTACACCATGCTAAGGTACATATTCATTCCTTCACATTCTTCCTTCTTCTGCCAAACCTTTTTCATCTCTTTCTTTTCTTGACTAATGACAGGGTTCCTTGGAAGAGCTGAAGACCTTACATTCTTTCCCTTACAAAATCTTGCAATGTGTCCTTGTCTGTTGTAATTGTACCAAATGATACTGGCTTGTGGAGCATAATTGCTTCTTCTCACATTGGATCTACACTCAACAACTTTATGACCGAAAGTGTTGCATGAGTAGCAATAACCATATAAATATTGAGAGGTCATAGCATGATTATTCCTTATTACTTTACTTTTGCATTTATTAGTCTTGTGGCCAAATATATTTCAAGCATAGTACTGACCATTGAATGATTGAGAGTTCATACCATTATACCTTGGATGCTTAAGAGAATTCATGCTTATCTTGCTTCTACACTCAACTGCCTTATGACCAAATTTTTTGCATGCATAGTAATTACCTTTGAAACTGATAAGAATAGTTTGGGAAAGCTTCCTGAAAAAAACTTTCTTGTTCCGAATAGGTGTGAAATCGCCTTCTTTCTTGTTGTTTTTATTTTTCTTTGTATTTTCGGAGGATGTCTCCTTTGTTTTAGATTTTCCTTCTACTTTGAAGTTATCATATAGATTTGTAGATGCCTTGAACATAGGACTTTTCCCCTTTTCAAAGCCAAGAACATATTTCTCTTTAGAGGTCTTTTGAGAATTAATCAGTTCATCAAGAATTTCAAAACCTCCTTTTAGTTTTAGAATTTTATCAATTTTCTCTTTTTCCTTTTCAAGTTATTTTCTTAGAGTAAGAATTTCTTCCTCAAGTTTTGAGGATTCAACAGTTTATCTTAAATCTTGGTAATAAAACAGTCTTCAATCCTTTTTCCTTCCTCAATATTAACTTTCAAGTTAGAGATCATAAATCTACTTCCTTGAATTTATTTCCTTCTTCTACTTGAGCTTTTACTTTGCTAACTTCTTTTGATTATTTTTCCTTTGCCTTCAATTTGTCAATTTTTTCTTTTGTTTTTTCAATCATACATTCATATTTGATATTTTGCAACCTTGCTTCATCCAAATCCTCAAAAGTGGACCTGAGTTCACCTTCAAAATCAACTTCACATTCTTCTGGATTGATATCCTAGTCTTGAAGTTCCATTGATTCTAGGTCTGGTTCAGTGATGAACATATCATCAATCTTTTCAATAGTCCCCATGTGTTCAAGAGCAAGATCTACCTTATTTGTTAGGCTTATTCAAGGCACTTGGCTCTGATACCAATTGTTGAACACAAATCAATGCTGAGAGGGAAGGGTGAATCAACATATGTTAAAATTAAAACATTCCTATTTACAAAAAACACATCACATCATATGAACTGAAAATACAACAGAAAGGAAAACATACACAAAACAATAACACTAGGATTTTTATGTGGAAAACCCAATGAGGGAAAATCCATGGCGAGAGTTAACTCACAATATAAAATCTCATTGCTTAAAAGGATTTACAATGTAGTTTGAGGCTCATTGCCTATTGACTTCCAAACACTAAAGCATATACAAATTAAGAGAAAGATATAGAGGACCTGATGAGACTCACTATCTCAGAGTAGGGTACATAAAATTTATGATAATAAGCTAAGACTAAATTGTTGTAGATGAGACATCTAAGTTATGTTGATATTGTAGTTCCTTTTTGTACACATTACACCATCATATAGTTTTTAGACACTTCATACTCTTCTTAAAACACATCCAATGCACATCTCACACTTCACAAATTATTTTTCCTTCTATAAATATCCTTCACAATAATACAAAACCTCCAATTAAGTCAGCTAAAAGATGACCCTTATATTTAACAATTGCATAGATTGGCATCAAAACATATCTAAAGTGAAAGAAATTTTATTATGGATCAACACACACTATGTTGAGGCCTAAGAGAACTTCCACACATTCTCCAAAATAATACTAATTAATTAGGATCAACTGCAAATGAAGAAAACAAGTTATGTTAGCTCGATTAGACGTACAAATACCATCAATATTGTTATTGCTTGACTTCACACCACCTGGGAGATACCAAAAACATCATGTGGATCAAGATATGAAGAATGTAGGTAATCTGCAATATCCCTACAACCTCTTCTAGAAATATTTTATCATTAAATGTTGGTGTAGCTGAAGAAGCTTACTAAAAATGCAGAAACAGAGCATTCTGAAAAAATTGTAACACACTGTTAATTGAAGATTAAGCTTATAGATCTCCAAGACGCTTGATATTGCTAGATAATGTGTATTAATCACTACTAATCATGTCCTCAAAGCCACAATACCAAACCAGAATCTTTGGAGGAATGTAGAGCATTCTGGCCAACCTTTATCATTGCATTGCACTGTTAGGGCATAGATCATAACACTGTCAACTATAACTTTGACTATAAAAAGTGTGAAGACTTGATTTCCTGGATATAATATCTTCATAGCATGGCCATCATTTCATTTCAACCACAAGACAAAATCTTGCACAATGGATGGATGCATACCAAAAGGACATGATACTGCCTTAAGATATACATAGTTGGTACCTTAGTCAGTCTTCTACAACCTATCTCAACATGTAGTACATGAATCCAGAATGATATCAAGGTAGACATATTATAGACACATTAGGACATAAGTATCATCCTCTGTAACATACTTAGATCACCATTATTCCTTATATTTCCTTGCAAATATGCCTCAACTTATATCCACTTATGCAAAAACTAACTCCAAACTATGTACATACTTCAATAACACATCTTGACATCAATAACAACCCAGATCAGGTTGACATCAATGACAACACTTACTGCCAACACCTCAATCATATATTTTCTTCTTGAACAAATTATTTTCTCTTTAACATCAATAAGAACAACCTTGGACCTACAGTGACATTGTGACATAAATGATAATAATATGAATTCCTTCTTTCTTTTGACATCAATGACAATAATATTTCCAACGATCTCCCCCTTTGTCATTGATGGAAAACATAACTCTCCCATTTTCTCTAACTCTCCCTCTTTGACATCAATGGAAAAGGGATGTAACATACTTTTCTCCACAAATAGATTATGGGAAACATCCATTCATATTTTGTGGTCAATACTCACATCTACTACAATAAGAATATACTTCTCCCCTATCAAAAATTATCTTGTGCTCTTCGTTTCTCTACTACTCTATTCATGTTTTTATATTGCTTGGGTGACATATTTTCTTTGCAGTTTTCTACAACCAATTTGGATCATCTTATTAAATTTAATAAATAAGGAGTTTGTTTAGTTATCTCTCTATTCTCTATACATCTTCAACTCTTCCTTCTCTATCTATGGATTTTAAATTAGGGTCATCCTTTTGAAATCAATGGCATCATTCTCCTTTTCCTATAACTCTCCCAAAGAATCTTCATCAACAAATTTATCTATATTTTTTTGCTCCATGGAGGTAAGAGATGATGCAATAATTAACTCCCCTTGAACTTATCCTTATCCTCATGAACTTAGTGATACAACTTGTGTATAAAGTGTAGTTTGCACAAGCATATATTCTTCCTTCTTCTCATTGTATTACTCTTTTTTTTCTCCATACTTTTGTATTTTCTCCTTTTTGATTATCCATGGCTTCCAGTTTCTTGATTTTCCTAGGGAATTTCTACAAATCTACATAAGAATGCTATGTGACCATAGTTATTGCATTTATAGCACACAACATTGTAATCCAACAAAGGAGAAAAGGAATTATAGCTCCTACTTGAGAACCCATAAGGATTCCTATTCTTGTTCCAACCAACATTTCTTCCTTTTGTTCTAAAATCTCTTGCCTTATAACCAAAGTGATTACAAGAATTGAAAAACCATAAAAGGAATGTTGAAACTTGGTCATATGAGGTTTTCTCAAAGGAAAAGATCTTCTAAATGTATTTTTATCCTTGTAGTCTTTGTGAGGAATTATAGTTTTCTAAGGAACATCATTTTCTTTCTTGATAAAACTCTTGAGAGCATTTGCACAACTTTTTGGTTGTTCCTCATTTCCCTTCTTTGGTGGCTCCTTGGGATATTTTGTAATATTTTTATTTTCTTCACAACCAAGACCTATCTTAATGTGTGATGACCTCTGGCCATTGATGATATCATCTAACATTTTTGAACTCTTCTCATTCTTCAAGTCTTTATTCAATTGAGCATTTTCTTTCTCCAAATCCTTTCTCAAGGAGACAATTTTAGATTCTAACCTTTCATAATTTTGTTATGTTTCCTCTAATTGAATTCTCACTTCCTCTTTAATCATGTTTCCTTCTTCAATCTAATTTTTTATCTCAACAATTATCTTCCTATATTCTTCAAGGCTTTATAATAACTCTATATTATATTCATTCTCCTCTTGATGTTGTAATTTTAGTTTCAAAATTCTTTTCTTAAGCTTTACTATAGACATAATAGAGTTCCTCCTCATGATCCACTTTTTCATCATCTTCATCATATTCTTCTTTTGAATCTTTATCTTTCATCTTTACTTTCTACCTACACACACTCAGAAGCAAAATGACCTATTTTACCACAATTAAAGAATTTATACTTATCTTTGTACATGTTTGATCCTTGAACTTTCTATCAAAATGGGATTCCTTTGCATCTAAATTATTGTTGTAAATAACTTGATTCATGCTTTTATTCTTCATCTTTTTTGATGTTTTGAATGTTGCCTCTCTTTTAGATGATTTACTTCTTATAAAACTCCATTTATTCTTCTCTTTAATTCACAAATTTGTCTCCATATATCATGACATCATTCCTTATTTCTATTTCCATGTTTGTTCCATTTTTAACCTCATCACTTTTTCTTGCTTCTCTTTTATCAATTATATTTGGTTTTGTTGGTGCTAGTTGATCAAAATTCTACTTGGCATTTCCTTTTCTTTTTGTCATATGTGATCTTAATATATTCCTTCTAGTGGTTAAACTATTTGAAGGAACCCTCTCTGATATGAATTGATGAGCACACATTTATATTGAGAAGGGGGGAGTGAATTAGTATAACACAATCTTTTACTTTTCAAAACTTAATCAACTATATAAATAACCCACATAAAAGATATAGCAATTTAGAACATAGGAAGAACATACAATTATGTGGAAACCCTTCTAGTAGAAAACCACGAAAAAATATTACTTATATATTGATCTTGTAGGCACCAACCTACTTCTTTTACAAGTCCTCTTGTAGGAACCAACCCATTGGAGACACCAATCCCCACAACTAGGCACCAACTCAACAAGAGACACCAATCTGTTCTAATGAGAGATACCAACTTCTAAATGAACAATCTGATAATTATGTTGGATTAATTGTCATTGATGTAACTAATCACATTATTTCAAGGTGTAAAGGTAATCTCCTAAAGTGTTGGCCGAACCTCATTTATATTAGTGCTTGTGATTTATGCAATTTTAAATATATTTCTACATTGGCCGATCCTCTTTGTATTTTGAAAGGTAAATAAGATAAATATTTAACTATTTCTTGGTTGACCACCTTTTCCAAGACAAATATATATCTTTGAAATTTCCCACACTAATGAATAATGATTGAAGTGGTTAATGAAAAACAAGAACTACAAATATCATCAAGGAAAGGAGAGCAACATTTGATATGTATAGAGGTCACAATTACCTTATGAAAAGTCAGTGATTCATAATGATTTATTAAAAGCAACAATTAAGATTTTTAATGGGAAATGATTGAGGAAAGACATCAATCATTAAAAACAGAAATTAATAATGTTTATAAGGGAAAAAATTAGCATAACCAAGAGTTATATCTTCTTAAAAGGTTGTCTCTTTTCTAGGAGATGTCTCTTTTCATAAAGATATAAAAGGAGTAATAATTATGGAAGGAAGAGTGTGGAAGATAAAGAGATATATCATATATATACCAACAGATTTGTGTAAAGAGAGTATAATAAAAGATTATTCAAAGGAAGATTTTTGAAGGAGAATTATCAAGAAGAAAAATACTTTGTTGTGTTAGAGGTGGGTGCCTTGTATCAAGAGATTGGTGTCTCCTATAGGTTGGTGCCTATGAAATTGTAATCAATGAATTGTATAAAATTATTATTTTTCTATGGTTTTCTCCCACAATGGTTTCAACATAAATTCTAATGTTCTTGTGTTGTAGTTTGTTAGATCTTGCATATTGATTATTTATGTTTAATTTGGTAGAAGTTTGGTAATATTGATTTACTCCCCCCGTCTTAGAATAATCGTGTGCTCATTAATTGGTATCAGAGTGGGTTTCTTTGGAACATAGTTTAACCTCTTAAAGAAAGATCTTATATAAGCACACATGGAAGGACAAGGATATGGTTTCTCATCAAAAATTAACCATTGTTTGATGGAATAAACTATGCTTTTTGGAGCATAATGATGGAAACCTATTTGAATGCTCTAGAATATGATATTTGGAAATCCATGGTGAATGGTTATACCACCTCCTATAACTCCTCCAATAAATCAAGAAGGAAAGAGGACTAGTGCATTCAATACAAAGGTGAAGAATGCAATTTTGTGTGGATTATAGGAATCATAATTCATGAAGTTTATGCACTGCAAATTGACCAAAGATGTGGGAAAAATTGAAGAATACCTACAAAGGAGATGATAAGGTCAAAAGAGCTAAACTTCAAACTCATAGAGGGTAGTTTGAAAGTCTCAAAATGAGAGAAGAAAATTTTATCACCTTTTTCCTTTGAGTGGATGAATTAACACAATCATTGTGCAAAAAGTTTTAAGATAATTGCCTCTCAAATTTAATGCTAAAGTTTCTTCCATTGAAGAAATGAAGGATCTAGAATCCTGAATAATGGATGAGTTACATGGAATCCTCACTGCTTATGAGATGATGACCAAACATGAGAGGCCATCAAAAAGGGAATTTTCTTTTAAATTTGTAAAGAAACAAAAAAATAAAGAATTTGAACTCAATGAAAGATCATATGATGAATCTAATGATGAAGAATAAAATTTTGTAAGAAAGCTAAAGAAGGGTTTTGGAAAGTACAAAGGTAAATTGCCTTTTAAGTGTTTCAATTATGGAAAGGTGGGTCATTTTGCAAATAATTTCCCTTATCCAAAGAATGCTGATAGTGAGGAAAAATAAAATCATTGCATAAAGAAAGGGAGAAAAAAATTACGATATCACAAAAATCAAAAAAAGGAGAAAAAGGAGAATTTCAAGAAAATTCTCTACTCCTATAGGGATGTTAGTTCATCTTATGAAATTGATACAAAGAGTGGTAGAGAAGAGACTCTTTTTATTGGGTTAAAAATAGAAAATATCAAAAATATTGGTAAAGAGGAGGATAAGATACATATGGAAAAGGAAGAAAACACTAAAGGTTATAGTGCAGTAGATCTAGAGGAGGAACTCATTTATACCATAGGAGAAATTGAAAGACTTAGAAAGAAGAACCAAAATTAGAAACTATTGTTTCAAGAAGAATGTGAGTCTAAAAAGAAGATATCACAAAATTTTGAAGAGGCGGAATAGACCATCACTAATCTAAATACACAACTAGAAGAAGCAAGAAGGATAGAAGATTTTGTAAGAACCCAACTACAGAAAATAGGAGAAGATTGTGAGAAATTTGAATCAAAGATCATCTCCCTACAAAAATAATTGGAGAAAATTGTCACCAAATTAAATAAAAGTCTTAAATTTGAGAAAAAAACTAAAATTTTGATGATATTTTAAATGGGCAGAGGTCGCCATTGATAAAAATAGGACTTGGTTATGAGGAAACTAAGGTGGTAAACAAAGAAAATGATGAGGATAGAAAATTCAAGACACAAATGAAATCAAATGAAGAAAAACCATAAATTTATGTTGAAGCACTTAAAGTCCCATCAAAAGAAATTACAAAAAGAAGGAAAATTAGGTTTATCAAAAGGCAATCACAATTTCAAAAGATAAAAATAATATAATCAAAAAACATTTTTCCAAGGCAATAACACGTAACCAGGTTCTATTATCCTTTCTTTGGTTATTATTTTTCATGCAATCAATTTGGTCATAAAGTAATGAATTGTAGGACTCATGTAAAAAGTCTTGGGTGGAATAAGAGTCCTTATGGAATTGAAAGTAGAAATTACAACTTCTTTGATCCTCTAAACTACAATGTTGACTATTATAAATGCAATAATTATGGGCATACAACATGTTTTTGTAGAACTATTTTTGTCGAGACACCAAAGAAAATAAAAGGGAGGATGTTGTGACTAAGTAATAAGAAGAAAATGAAAAAGTTTGGAAACAAAATAAGAAAGAAAAGAATGAAAGATCCATGCTTGTTCAGACTATTGTACATGTCCAAAATAAAAGAGATTAGTGGTACATTGATAGTGGTTGTTCAAGTCACATGACAAGAGACAAAATTAAAATTCTCTCCTTAGAAAGGATGAATGGAGGTATAGTAAATTTTGGAGATAATACAACTGCAATAATTATAGGGAAAGACACTCTTAGCCTAGATAATGGAAGGAAAAGAACAAAGAACAGTCTATACGTGTTGAAGAATTAAAACATAATTTTCTAAGTTTTTCCAAAACCTGTGTCAAGGTCACACTCTTACATTCCATAAAGAGGTGTGCGAAATTAGGAAAGCAGGAAAATTGGTTGTTGATGCAGGTGCATCTAGGGTTTCCAACCAATTTGCATCATTCAATTTTTGATCAATTTTGATGTGAAATGGTTCGGATTGATATTTTGGATTTTTTTAATGTTTTAATGTCTAAAAATATGATTAAATAAATTGGACAAAATTTGGCTTGTAACTTGCATTGGGAAATGTGTTGAAATTGATAATTTTTAATCTTAAATTTCCAAAAAGTAGAATGGGTGTGTGATTCTTGGGAGCTAGGAAATTTGAAATTGTAATTAATGTGCCATGTATCTATAGGAAATACTTGGATTCCCATAAGGAGTTTGACTACCAATTGGAATTTACAATTCAAATTGGAGACATGGAGAAATAATTATGCTAGCTAGTAGTGGCTTGCCTAGCTAGGAATGGAACAAGAATGCATTGGGGAGTTAGAAAATGGAATTTGATGTCATTATTTGAGTTTTTGATAATTGATTTTGTTTTGTTTTTGTTTTGAGTTCCAGATTTTGGGAGATTGATGGTTTTGGGCGTGGCTTTCCCAAGAGGAGTATTTTAGGACTTGAATGTGTAGGTTGAAGAAAAAAATCAATGGAAAATGTTTTGGTAATTGCATTGGAGTTGTATACTTTTGATTTCCAAAACATTGTTGCAGGTGCATGAAGGAGATTGCAAGAAAATTGGAGAAAGAAGGAAGCGTACATGTAGATGACTTTGTTTCCCATAACAAGTCATTTACTTTGATTTTTCATGTATTCTTAGTCTTCAAGGCTGCCTATGTAATCCATTTCAATTTTAATGTAATGCACAAAAGTTTTAGGAGTCTGAGCAATTCAATTTGCATTGTGGGCAAGTGTAAAAAGATGGGGGCACAAATTGTGGCCAAAATTTAAAAAAAGTTTTGATAGGCTATAACACGAGCGCGTTATAACGCGCTCACATTATGGCTTCGTGTGATTCAGCCTAAGGCTCAACCACATTGAGCCTATAATGTGCTCATGTTATAACGAGGGCACATTATAGGTTATTAAAACAAAACAAAAAAGTAAATCGAATTCATTTTTACAGTGACTGTTGTTTTTGTTGCCCGTGGCCAAAAAATCTTTTTCTTGTGTGCTCAAATTTTGGAAGGAGGTTTTCTTGCATTTTTGTCATCAATTTGTTGCAATTTTGTCACCAAGATGCTGCCACATCAATGGGGAGGTCAAATAAGTAAGGATTGTTTTCTTTTTGTTGTGAATTTTTTAGTTTTAGGTTATTTTTTATATTCATTTGTTTAATTTGTAGGAAATGATAATGATCCTGAAAACCCTCTTGAAAACCCTCCTAAAAATCCTCAATAACCAGAGCAACAAGAACATGAATAAAATCCTCAAGTTCAACAACCACAATAACAATCTCCTCCACCAATTCCTCAACATCCTCCTGGAACTCAACAAAATTTAATGGGGGTAATTGAAAACAATAAAAAATAGATTGAGGAGTTAATCTCGAGGTTGAACGATCTAGTAAGTTCAACCATGGAAAGAACACTTGCCATTTCACTTAAAGAAATGTTAAAACATGTAGATGAAATCAACAAATAATTAAGTGGTTGGACAGATAGGAGGCACGCAACAAAGAATTTTTACGTAGATAAATTATCATATAAAGAAGTAAAAGATGAAAAAATTACAAAATATCAATTATTCACCAACCCACACACAAACCAAAATTTTGACCTTAATGTGAAGAGGTTTCCTATCCATTGGTGCCACCACCAAGGGATCAGGAACTATTTTTGGGATAGGTGGTACATGGTTTTTGACTACCCACCATGCAACAATTGTGAAGTCCCACAATATTTCTTGAGGAAACTCCACTGTGAGTTCATCTTGAACAAAATCCCCAATTATTTTGATATGAGGGACTTCCAAGGGAGAGGTGGGGGGTCGGCACAAGATAGACTCGGTGCACGACAGGATCCTAGGTGGCAAGCAAGATGAGTTCTCGCTAGGCCAGATCATGAGCACGTCGTTATCCCTTCCATCGTGAAGGAGAGTGCCGAGGTAGCCACCTTGCTATCTATCAACTCTTTGACCCAAACTGTCATCCAACATGCCAGTCCTATAGTATAGCGCCATTGAGGGGAGTCTTCAAGTGGTAGGCTTCCACCCCTTTCATGTCAGGTTTGCGGGGCGACTTGTACATATGACCCCAACAACACTAAGGAGGATGCTACATAGGATACGTCTGCAGCTATGAAGATGGCGAGGGCAACTGACATTTTGAATGAGGCTTATGGCATCAATACTTAGGTAAATGTTAGAATGTTCATTTAATTTAATTTATTAAATTTCATTTTTGAAATGCAAGATTAAATAATTTAGTTTTATGATTGTAATAAAATTTTAGGGTCACAGTGTTGATACTGGATACACCGGCCCTACACCTGTTTATTACTCCACAGCATCTATCGGTGAGGTATGTAACTAGTAAACAATTATAAATTTATTATATGTGAATAGCATTGTTATATGAATGGTATTCTAATATCTGATTTTGGATGTTGAATAGGCTAATATTGGAGGTTTCATGGGAACACCTCCTAGTGCCAGTGGATTTAGAAAAACCTACACGCAGGTAATAGAATAAAGAGTTTAACTAATGAATTGTACTTAATAGATTTGTGTAGTTTATATTCATATCATTGATTACATTGCATTACACATCTTTCAAAATCAAAGCATTAATTCACATTCCATAACTAATAACTATATTTTGATAGATGACAAAATTTCAACTACAATATAGTTGTTTAGAAAGTCAACATACTTGCAGTGATGCAATTACTTCACATAGAATAAGTAATAACTAGGAGCAGCTGCCAATTGAATTTTCTTGCCATGGCATTCCATGAGACCACTTTTTACTAAGGCATCTTTTCAAAAAGTTCACTGCCTTGTCTATGCTATGGATGCTTGGAAGAAATATATGAAAGAATAATAGTAAGCAATAGCATAGACAAGGCAATGAGTTGTTTGAAAAAATGCCTCAAAGAAATGTGGTCTCATTGTGATGTCCATCACCATGAGACCCAATTTCTTTGAGGAATTTTTTCAAATAGCTCACTGCCTTTTCTATGCTACCACATTTTCCATACATGTCTACCAAAGAATTTTATCAAACAGTTCACTTCCTTGTTGTTATGGCTAAAAGCCTAAAAAAAGGTGCTTTCCAACAAACTATGGATTCTTGGAAAAAAATCTATCAAAGAATAATAGTAAGCAATAACTTAGACAAGACGATGAGTAGTTTGAAAAAATGCCTCGAATAAATGTGGTCTCATGGTGATGGAATGCCATTCCAACACCATGAGATCACATTTCTTAGAGGTATTTTTTCAAACAACTCACCGCCTTTTCTATGCTACCACATTTTCCATACATGTCCACCAAAGCATTTTATCAAATAATTCATTTCCTTGTTGCTATGGCTAAAATCTTAAAAATGGTGCTTTCCAACAAACAATGGATGCTTGGAAAAAATCTATCAAAGCATAATAGTAAGAAATAGCATAGAAAATGAAGTGAGTAGTTTGAAAAAATGCCTCGAAGAAATGTGGTCTCATGGTGATGGAATGCCATTCCATCACCATGAGACCACATTTCCTTGAGGAATTTTTTCAAACAACCCACTGCCTTTTCTATGCTACCACATTTTCCATACATGTCCACCAAAGAATTTAATCAATCTACTCACTTCCTTGCTGCTATGGCTAAAAGCCTAAATTAGGTGCTTTCTAACAAACTATGGATGCTTGGAAAAAATCTATCAAAGAGTAATAGTAAGCAATAACATAGACAAGGCAGTGAGTAGTTTGAAAAAATTCCTTGAAGAAATGTGGTCTCATGGTGATGGAATGCCATTCCATCACCATGATACTGCATTTCTTTGAGGTATTTTTTCAAACAACTCACCGCCTTTTCTATGCTACTACATTTTCCATACATGTCTACCAAAGAATTTTATCAAACTACTTGAACTTCCTTGCTACTATGGCTAAAAGCCTAAAAAAGGTGCTTTC
Organism: Sequoia sempervirens; assembly: GCA_007258455.2. NCBI lineage: Eukaryota > Viridiplantae > Streptophyta > Pinopsida > Cupressales > Cupressaceae > Sequoia > Sequoia sempervirens. The sequence goes on from VDFB02000017.1 coordinate 384,327,749, forward strand.
CAACAAACTATGGATGCTTGGAAAAAATCTATCAAAGCATAATAGTAAGCAATAGCATAGAAAAGGAAATGAGTTGTTTGATAAAATGATTTGGTAGACATGTATGCAAAATGCGGTAGCATAGAAAGGCGGTGAGCTTTTTGAAAAAATGCCTCAAACAACTCACCGCCTTTCTATGCTACCGCATTTTGCATACATGTCTACCAAATAATTTTATCAAACTAGTCACTTCCTTGCTACTATGGCTACAAGCCTAAAATAGGTGCTTTCCAACAAACTATGGATGCTTGAAAAAAGTCTATCAAAGCATAATAGTAAGCAATATCATAGTCAAGGCAGTGAATAGTTTGAAAAAAATCCTTGAAGAAATGTGGTCTCATGGTGATGGAATGCCATTCCATCACCATGAGACCACATTTATTTGAGGAATTTTTTCAAATAGCTCACTTCCTAAAGAATAGAAACTAACCCTTTAGCCAAAATTCCCCTCCAAATTATTTTCAAGGTCCTCATCCTCATCCTCAATTTACCAATCCATGGAACCTTCCACCTTTTATTCCACTTGTTCATGTCCCCACCCCTCCCTCTTCATGTCATGTTCGCCCTCCATATCATAACCAAGACCACACTATACCATCCACCCCATCCCAACATAATACCATAGAGAAGGCAATCAATTGTTTAAAAAAATGCCTTAAAGAAATGCAGTCTCATGTTAATGGAATGCCATGACACATTTGTTTGTAATGGCATTCCATCACAATGACACCACATTTCTTTGAGGCATTTTTTCAAACAGTCCTCTGCCTTCTCTATGCTACCACAGTTATCATATGTGTTTACCAAAGCATCTTATCAAATGGTTCATCCCCTTGATACTATGGATAAAAGCCTAAAAATAGGTGCTTTCAAACAAGCTATGGATAGGGAAAATAGTAAGCATGATGGCCAGAAATATATAGTTTAATAAGTACTCAAAATTTTGTTCATTATCTCATACATTATAAGCCATGACGTGCATCACTATTGTAGTTTTTGTGATTGAATAATTTGTTGTTTTATTTTCAGATGTTGGAAGCAGATACACCTCCACATGTTCATAGGGCAATGGAGCTTGGTATTTCTTCTGCTATTGACTCCTCGATGCCTCTCACAGAGGTATAGGAAGATTACTAAATTTTAATTTACATTCGTTGTTATAGCTATTATTTAGTGAAAAAACAAACCATTATTGATTCGTAGTTTAATTTCTCTTTGGATGGTTTCTACAGGGCTTCAACGTGCCACAATATGGGAATGCAAATATTTTCCTCGAGGAGAGAGATCGTCTACTGGCAGTAAGTGATTATTTTTTTAAATATATCATTTTTTATAATGTAATTTTTATATATTAATGTCTTTACTTGTTATTGTAACAGATACAACTTGACCAAGAAATAAACCCTAGGATGAGCACTAGGAGCACTCCTCAACCTCAAAACAAATGAGTGACAAACTTATCACCATCCGACCGATAAGCAAAGGGCAATAATTTATTTTGAAAGCATGGAGAGAAATAACTTTTGATTCTAGAGCCCTTTGTTGTATGCCTATATGGCATTCTCATAAGCCTATATGGCTATTTTGTATATATTTTATACTTATATTGACATATATTGATGTATGCCTACATGTCTATTTTGTTAATACAAATATTTCTTATCGATGGTGTCCATATTTGCATTATAAATCCACGGTTCAATAGATATGAGTTACGTGTATTCAAGTGTATGATTTACAAATTACATGTATACTTTGTGACTTACGTGTATTCCAATGTATAATTTGTGACTTATGTGTTTTCATGTGTATGCCTTGTATTCATGCATATACTTTGTATTAATTTGTGTATACTATGTATTCATGTGTATACTTCAAGGCTTACACGCATTTGAGTACTTGTGCTTCCCTTATTCACATGTATGCTTGACTTATTCACGTGTATAATTATTAATTGGTTAGCCCTAGCATTGATCATTATTGTCCTTCATGGTTTGTATTGAATATTTATTGATTGATGCTAAACAACTTTATTAATTGATGCTAAACAACTTCAATATTTCTAGGAATACTAGTAGAGTTATAAATTACAAAATTGTACAAATGAAAAAGAAAAGATTAATAGTAAATAAATGCACTAATTATTAACTTGATAATTGATTAAGAATGAGTATAATATATATATCAAGAGATAAGCCTTATACAATGGCAACTTCCAACTAGAAAATAGGAAAAGCATTCCCAATACTTTGAAAGCAATAATCCACCCAAAATTGCAATGGGAGATAAGGAAAATGAATCCACATAGGCATAACTGAATAAAGAATAGTTCACCCTTCACAGCTTGGTGAAACCATTTCCAAACTTAGAAGATCTTAAAGATAAAGAAAAATTATGGTCTATATAATATAGAATTAGTACCCACTTTGATGACTACAAAATTTTCAACCATGGGCTTATCATGCTTTTTCAAATTTCGTAAGAAGTCTTATTTAAGATCCTTGAGCAATGTATTTCCCAACGCTCCCTTGTTCTTACATATCTCAATTCAGTTTAATTCAAAGAGTTCATCAAATGCTTTATCTAAAAGCAAAAAACATGTTTTCAATTGGTATTCCATGAGATATTTCATAAAATGATTTCAATATATTTAATCTTTTGATTGAAACAAATCAATTAATCAAACGATACATAATCTTCACAACACTTGCAAAACATAATATTCATAGTAGATGATGAGTAGTTAACTTCTTGACACACTATCATACAAACATTTATCTTGAATATTATTTAAACATTTCACAACATAATCCTCACAATATAGAATGAATTGTTATGTTCTTGATCCATCAACATATAAACACGTTGAAAGATGTATATGTCAACTTTTTGCAATATTATTTCCTGTATAGGAAATGGACTTGAGAGAAAGCTTTATAATTTATAATACAAATACGAAATAGACTTGGGTGAAAAATTTATTTATCACACCAAATAATAAATGTACGTGAGAGCATCACTTGTTTCTCTTAGACTCCAAATTTCAAGCATAGCAAATTATTTCATATGAAAATGACAAAACATTTCACAACCAAATTTTTTAATTGAGGAAAAAATAAAATGTTTCCAAGTTCCACCATTGTACACATTTACAATCATTTGTATATTATTGTAAGGGAAAGGAGGATAATTAAAAAAATGTCTTGCACTTGCTAGACTTGAGGATGATCATATGCTTTTGGTGTGGAAAACTCAGACTTCTCAACTATCATGTGAATGTTTCTCTTTTAGATTGTTTTGCATGCCATCATAAGGGATCGAGTCAGTTGAACATAACTCGAAGTGATTCGACATGTTTGGGTGTGAAAGAGGACCATTCCTAGAATAAACGTACCTATCAGGATGTGTTGGAATAGTTCGTTTGGTCACACGAGTTGCAAAACGAAAGTTGCACCACTTTGCAACTTTATACTGCTTGCATTTGACACTTTTTCCATCAAGTGAAAACTGGACACCACGGGAAAACAACTCTGAGATAACAAAAACTGGGATAGGTTATTGCAGAGGATCCCAACGCAATCCAGTAGGCTCAGAAGAAGAGTTTGTATGTGTCACGGAAGATTGCAACCATTTTTCACTTTGTACCCTTAAGGGATCGAGCTGGTTGAACATAGCTTGGAGTGATTCAACATGTTTGGGTGCAAAAGAGGGCCATTCCTAGCATAAACATACCCATCTGAACGTGTTGGAATAGTTTGTTTCATCACACGAGTTGCAGAACAAAAGTTGCACCACTTTGCAACTTTACACTGCTTGCATTTGACACTTTTTTCCATCAAGTGAAAATTGGAAACCACAAGAAGATGACTCTGAGATAACAAAAACTAGGAGAGATTATTGTAGATGGGCCCAACGTGATCCCGTAGGCTCAGAAAAAAAGTTCATAAGCATCACGGTTTCTGAGTAATAGCCCATCAAATATTGCAGCCATTTTGCACTTTGGACCCTTAAGGGATCGAGCCAATTGAACGTAGTTTATAGTGATTCGGCATGTTTGGGTGTGAAAGAGGACCATTTCTAGCATAAATGTACCCATTTGGACACGTTGGAACAGTCCATTTGGTCACACGAGTTGCAAAACGAAAGTTGCACCACTTTGCAACTTTACACTACTTGCATTTGACACTTTTTCCATCAAGTGAAAACTGGACACCATGGGAAAACGACTTCGATATAACAAAAACTGAGAGATATCTTTGTAGAGGGGCCCAACGCAATCCCATAGACTTAGATGGAGAGTTTGTAAGTGTCACAGTTTTTGAGTAATAGCCTGTCAAAGATTGCAGTCATTTTACACTTTGGACCCTTAAGGGATCGAGCTGGTTGAATGTAGCTCAGAGTGATTCAATGTGTTTGGGTGTGAAAATGACCATGCCTTGTGTAAATGTACCCATCTGGATGCATTGAAATAGTCTGTTTGGTCACATGAGTTGCAGAACAAAAGTTGCACCACTTTGTAACTTTACACTGCTTGTAATTGACACCTTTTCCATCAAGTGAAAACTGGACACCACGGGAAAATGACTTCGAGATAAAAAAAAATGAGGTTATTGTAGAGGCTCTCAACACAATCCCATAGGCTCAAACAACGAGTTCGTAAGCATCACGGTTTGAGAGTAATAGTCTGTCAAAGATGGAAACCATTTTGCATTTTGGACCCTTAAGGGATAGAGTCGGTTGAATGTAGCTCAGAGTGATTCAGCGTGTTTGGGTGCAAAAGAGGACCATTCCTACTGTAAAAGTACCCATATGGATGCGTCAGAACAATCCGTTTGGTCACACAAGTTGCAGAACGAAAGTTGCACCACTTTGCAACTTTATACTACTTGTAATTGACACTTTTTCCATCAAGTGAAAATTGAACACCATAGGAAATGACTTCGAGATAACAAAAACCAAGAGAGGTTATTGTATAGGTGCCCTACATGACCTTGATTCCTCAGACGAGATGTTCGTAACTGACATGGTCTTCGAGTAATAGGATGTCAAAGATTGTTGCCCTTTTGCAATTTGTACTATCATTACAAATGTTTATGTGAATAGATGGTATGCTATATTGTTATTGATATATAATCATTAGGTTGATTTGTTTTAATAGATGAAGTTTTTATAATAAGTTAGTCAATTGGTGCTAGTTATAATAGGGAGAGAATAAAAGAAGAAAAAGAATGATTGGTAACCATCAATTGTTATTACACTCACTATATTAATAATATGATGTTTACAATAAAATGAGATTTATTTGATAGTCCTAATTCTTATGTTTGTGCTACAATTGTCTAATATGCATCATACACCATTCTGAAACCCAAGTGCTTGTACTTGTAGGCACAATTCTTTCTCAAAACTATCAATTAGTAATACAAAATCATGAGAAAAAATTCAAACTATATGAATTCCAACACCCCACTTAAATCGAATATTGAATCAATGTGCTCCATTTTCATGCACACAAACTCAACTTACAAGATTCTCTCATAACAACCAAAAATACGATTCAAGGATGCCTTAGCTACTTCGTTCTCATAGATCTTTTACAATGTCACTCACACATTCAAGATGCTCTTATAATCTCTACATCATAGGTGCTCATGATGAGGTTAACTTCAATTGAATAACTTGAAATTCCTCGCTAAGCTTCACACACACTTTTATAATGGCTTAAAATCAAAATTGAGATTTGTCAAGATCATCAAAATAAGGATGTTACATTGCTTTTTTGGTTGAGATTCTCTTGGATGGCTTATAAATCAACATTTTTTTGCAAGGAGACACCAATCAATTTTTAGTATTTTACTTACAAATAGGAAAAGTAAAAGAAGAAAAAGAAAGAGCATCCAAAATGGAAATGAAATGAAAATATATGGAAGGCACTTACAGACAACAAATCCACACCATTTGGTTTCAAGTCAGGAACACTAAGGCTTAAATATTGATGCTTCCATTAAGGATAGGTGATGAGTCTAGTTTTTGGTCCAATTTTGGGTAGAATCTATAGTTTATTTGCAGGTAGATGTCATGGACTTTAATGTTAAATGTTGGCATTTTCATAATGTTTCCCTCAAACCATTGACATTGGACTTAATCCTATCTCTGCAAGATTTAATGACATTTGACATATTATGTGGATTATCTATATTGATTTTGCATGGGGTTAATGAATGTTCCTTAAGGTGGTTATAGATGTGCAGTTATTATGCGTACTGACATTGCCATGCAGATTTAATACGCTAAGTTGAGGAAGACACCGCCAACTGGGCATGCACCATAACGTCTAGCAAAGGAATCACTCCAAGTTAAAGGAGGTCGACGACAGAAGATTCTTCATGCAACTAAATGTAACCACCTTGTAGTGGAATTTAATGATCAAGCGTGCACAAGCGTTACTACCATGCTGAATCTGCGTTTGGACCTGCATGTCTGACCAGATTCCATGCACGCGTAACTGCCATCGCTCCATTTTCTCTGTTTTCCCTAAGTGGCGTCCTCTCAGTCATGGATTTGACTACCTTGTTTAGCTGATAGTATAAATAAAGATACGATGCTCCTTCTTCAGGAGGTTGCATGATTTGATATTGTACTTGCACTCTCCAATTTTCAGTAATACAGATACACTACTCTTTTGTACTCATGATTTATAGTGAATAAAATAAAGTTCTGAGTTTGAGCATCTGAGTTCTCATTAGTTTTAGAGGATACTTATCCAAGGGGGCCCACTTGGTGATTAATTTTTCTTCTTATTTTAGAGTTAGTTTAGTATTACTTACTGTTTAGTACTTAGTTAGAAATCTGGCATCGACTGTTCCTGTAGCCACTAGAATTCCATTATGTGACTGTTCCTGCAACCAAAGCAGATAGAGTAGTGCCTTATTTGTTGCTCAGATTTTCATTCTTGTTATGCATTTCAACTTGGCATAGTCATTGATTGATCTTCAACATTTGTCTCATTCCTTTTCAAGCAATTTACTTTCATTATTGTGTGTTCCTTAGATGTAGAATGAAATGGCTACTTTGAGTTCCTAGTGCACATATTGTACTGATCCATTTCAAGTTCATGTACCTGGCTTGACAAGTTAAATGCACCTTCATGATGATTCAAATAACTATTCAGGTTAGATGTCCAATCTCTGAATCATGGCTGTAAAGGCTTAGTTATTAAAATCATTGTAGGAGGCCAACATTTTTGCGCTGTTGTTGGGGATGGTGTCAAACTAGGGAGTCTTTTGGAGTCATTGGTAGTTTTTCTTGATGTAGTGTTTCTGGAAGTTCTTCTTAGTATATCCTCATTTAGGAAGTAATGACCCCCCCTTATTCTTTACCAATTTTTTGTGTGAGTTGACTGATAGTGAGTGATACCACATGCATAGAGGAAGGAGAAGGGATTCTTATGGGAGATTCCTTCCTAACAATCCTAATCCATTCTAGCTAGTTGAATATCATAACCTACCAAGAGAAGAAGAAGAAGAAGATCCACTCCCCTTTGCTTATGCATATCCTGATCTGACTAGCTCTGAAGTCTCCTCTGAAGATCAAAATCAGCTTGAGAACCCCTTTTCTTTGGAACTACATCAAGCAGGCATGGGTGATGCAAATAGGAACAGACCTAACTAACCAATTTTTCCTTTCCCCATTGCTCATCAAAATGAAGTTGACAACATCAAGAACATTCCTGCCTTAGCACTCCCCAAGTTTTATGGACTTGTTACAGAAGATCCTGATACCTTTTTATTTGAGTTTGACATACTCTGCAGGAGTTATGATTATACTACTGATGCCCATAGGCTTAAGCTATTTCCTACCACTTTGAAAGAGACTAAATTAAGATGGTTTATGAGCCTAGGTAGAGATATTGTGGAAACTTGGGAAGACATGAAGACAAAATTCCTTGAGAAATACAAGGAATATTGCAGGGGCAGTGACATGAGAGGAGGTGACATTTTCAGGATGTAGCAAAAGGAAGATGAGAGCCTGGAATTACATTGCAAGGTTTCTGTTTTGCCTACAAAAATCTCTACACCATACACTTAATGAAGACTTGAAAAAGTTGTTTTTCCTAAGAGGAATCAATGATAGCTGAACTGATGCCTTGGACCTCATGGGAGGAGGAGATATCTCCCAAGTTCCTTGGGAAGATATCAAGAAAATATGCCAGAACTACTCTAGGGAAGCTTCAAAGAAAGGGAGAGCTTACCAATCTTCCATGGGTAAGTCAACTACCAGTGGAATTTCAAGAATGGAGATTACTCATTTGCTGGAAGAATTCAAGCAAGATATTATAAATAATCTAGCTACTTAGCTAGATACACTTCAGGCCAAGAAGCAAGACGAGGCAAAGACAATGTTCATAGAGTATTTCCCCCACTATAGACAAAAGAAGGACTGTGGATGTAAGATGGTAGCTAATCTTGAAAGCAAACAGTTTCCACCTGAGTTCAAGCCAATCCAAATTGAAGAAGACAAAGTCTACTATGTTGCACAAAGGAAGCCTTGGGCTCCAAGACAAGGTATGCCACCAGATCCACTATCCTATGTTGGGCCATATTTTAATTCCTATTCGTCTGGTAACCAATGAAATCCCCCATATCCATCTAGTTATGGAGGATAACCACCATAGCCTTGGAGTAACCCTCTAAATGCTTGGCCTAGTCATTAGAGTTCTCCACCCCAGTGGCAACAACCTCAGGGGAATTGGCAGCAATTTCAAGGGCATTGGTAGCCACCTACAGGAAATTGGTAGCAAACAAATCAATGGAGAGAAGGACAACAATGGCCTACCTAGACAACCAATTACATGCAGCCACCTCCTCAGCCCCAACCACCTGCTATAATGCCTCCACCTACTAATCCAAGCTCTAATACACCTAAATCTACTCAACTACTAGCTCATCCCACACCCAATCCAAATAACAAACCACAACAACCTGCATACTCTACTGATTCAAATTAATTCCCTACATATGTTGTGAGTGTAAGTGACATCCAATTGCATTCAGGTACTACTCTACTAGCCCCTTCCAAGCCCATTATCACTGAGCTTTCTATGGAAGAAGAAGAGGAACCTCTGAATGATCCCATTCAACCCAGTGTACCTAAAAGTCTTGAACTAACCCAAGTCAAGCAGACTGAACAAGAACCACCATTTCCTCAGAGATTGAAAGTTTCCAAGAAGAAAGGAGAAGAGAAGGATACAAATTTTGATATCTTGGATCAACTGAAGCATATATGTGTCTAGATACCTCTATTTCAGGCCATAAAGGATGTTCCAATCTATGAAAAAGCAATCAAGGAGGCATGTCTCAAGAAGCCAAGTAGGAAAAAGAAGGACCCAACTACAATTCATGTGGTGGGATAGCTAGCTGGAATCATGTTGGGAAAAGTGACTATCCCCAAGTATAATACCCAGGAAGTCTTGTGGTAGTAGTTGTTATAAATGGGGTCCAAGTAAAGAATTCCTTGATTGATTTAGGGGCAGCAATAAATGTAATGGCCAAAGACATCCTGCAACAACTAAATATCGCAAGCATGATATCTACTCCTACTATCCTACAACTTGTTGATAGCTCTACTATTAAGCCTGATGGTGTAGTGGAGGATATTGTGGTAGTTCTAGACTCCTAGGAGTAGCCAACAAACTTTATGATTCTTTCTCCTAAAGCTACACTAGGCGGGTATCCCATTATTCTTGGAAGGCATTGGTTAGCAATTGTAGATGTATACATTGGATGTCAGTCAGGTGACATGACCATTTCAGATGGGAGGAGCACTAAAAAATTTGTTCTTTATCCGCTTGCTTAGCCATATCATGATGAAGATAATCTTGTCTAGCCACATGTTGGTGAAGAGGCCAAGGAAGTTAACTCTATGAAGCAGCTTATGATGCTAGGCAGAAGCTCTTTCATGCAACTCCAAGATGAGGATGAAGTATTGGATAACATCATTCAGAACCATTGTGAAGTAGAGGAAGCATCATCTTCTCATTTTTCTACTCCATTCAAGACACTTTTGTCTGCTCTTCCTGCAACCACTATTCCTGCAGACGTTCTTCCTACAACCACTGTTCCTGCAGACGTTCTTCCTGCAACCACTGTTCCTATAGACGTTCTTCCTACAACCACTGTTCCTATAGACAAACTTCCTGCAGCAACAGGTATGTCCCATACATTTCTGCCATATGAACTAAAGGTACCATGTGTTAATGAAGCAACCATGATAGAGTTAACTACACAAGTACAGGTGTCCGAAGGAAAATATCTGAATGTTAATAGTAAATTAAATGAAGAACAACAATTGTTATTGGAAAACCTATTAAGGACCTATCAACATGCATTTGCGTGGGATTATCATGATATGAAGGGATTGGATCATAAACTTTATACACACAAAATTTACATCAGAGATGATTGCACTTTGTAAGGCAGCCCTAGAGAAGAATTAACCCTGCACTAAGAGAAATTGTGAAAGGAGAGCTGTAGAAATTACTAGATGCAAGATTTATCTACCCCATTTCAAATAGTCAGTGGGTGTCTCCATTAGTGATTGTTCCCAAGAAAGGAGGGAAATGGTGAGTTTGTGTTGATTATAGGGAACTTAATGCTGCCACCAAGAAGGACCACTTTCCCTTACCCTTCATTGATCAAGTTTTAGACATACTTGCAGGAAAACAATACTTTTCTTTTCTAGATGGATTCAGTGGCTACAACCAGATCCAAATTACACCAGAGGACCAGGAGAAGACCACATTTACCTATCCATGGGGGACCTATTCCTATTTGGTTCTCCCATTTGGCTTATGCAATGCACCTGCAACTTTTTAGAGGGGAGTCATTAGCATATTCTCAAACATTTCTCATGATTGCATTGAAATTTATATGGATGACTTTACCACTTATGGTGTTGATTTTAATCAAGCATTGGAAAATCTTAGGAGGGTCCTACAGAGATGTGAAGACCAAAACTTGTCCTTAAATAGTGGAAAGTACTTCATGATGATGCAAGAGGGTGTAGTTCTTGGCCACTACATCTCCCACAAGGGAATTCAAGTAGATCCTGCAAAGATTGAGGTAATCACAAATCTTCCCACACCTATAAAACAGAAGGATGTTAGGAGTTTCTTGGGCCATGTAGGATATTATAGGCATTTCATCAAGGATTTCAGCAAGGTAGCAGCACCATTGTACACTCTTCTCACTAAAGATGTTGAATTTCTGTGGACTGAAGCCTATGATAAGGCATTTTCTAACTTGAAGGCAACTTTGACTCATGCTCCTATACTCAAAGGGCCTAATTGGGAGCTTCCTTTCCACATCCATACTGATGCATCAAATTATGCCATAGGAGAAATCTTAGGATAGAAAGGAGTTGTTGAAAACACTATTTACTTTGTCAACAAAAAATTACAAGGAGCTGAATTCAATTATACAGTGAAAAAGAAGGAAATGCTGGCAGTAATCTATGCACTGAACAAATTCAGACATTACATAACAGGCTACCAAATCTTTGTGCACACTGATCATGCAACCATTAGATATCTCATGAATAAACCTTTGATCACAGGTAGATTGGCAAGATGGTTATTGTTGATGCAAGAGTTTGATATAACCATTGTGGGTAAGCCAGGGAAGGCCAACGTTGTTGTAGATTTTCTTTCAAGGCTAACTACATCAGAAGACAATCAAACCATAGATGACTCTTTCCTTGATGATCATCTATTCTCTCTTAGTGTAAAAACACTCTGGTATGTTGACATAGCCAATTAATTGGTCACAGGTAGAGTTTCTTCTCACTTCTCTCCAAAAGAGAAAAGTGCACTCATTGAAAAATATTTTCCTTTATCTTGGATTGTTGGATGTTTGTTTTATACTGGACCTGACCATGTCATGAGGAGATGTGTGAGAGAATATGAGACATATGGAATTTTTAATGCATGTCACAATGAACCATGTGGAGGACACTTTGCATCCAAGAGGACAACAATGAAGGTTTTGAACACATGATATTACTGGCCAACACTCCACAAGGATGTAGGAAGGTATACTAGAAAATGTGATAGATGTCAAAGAATGGGTGGACCAACCAAATCTAATGAGATGCCACTGTGCCCTCAGGTAGTAATCACTCCCTTTGATAAGTGGGGATTGGATTTTGTGGGACCCATTGACCCCTTATCAAATGGTAAGTCTTATATATTGGTATTTACTGATTATGTGACAAAATGGGTAGAAGTTAAGGCCATGAAGCATGCAAGAGATAACAAGGTTGCAAAATTTCTTTATGAGGATATTTTCACAAGATATGGAGTCCCAAGAGAAATAGTGACTGATCAAGGGGCACAATTCACATCAACCCTTGTTGCAACACTAGTTAATGAGTACAACATAAGGCACGAGAAGTCTACTCCTTACCACCCACAGGCTAATGGCCAAGTTGAGGTGACCAATAGAGAAATTGAAGCCATTCTGACTAAAACAGTAGCTATTCATAGAAAGGATTGGGAAAAAAGATTACCAAAAGTTTTTTGGGCCTATAGGACAACCTGGAAAACAACTACAGGCTCCACCCCATTTGAGTTGTTGTATGGAAAGACAACTATGATGCCAGTTGAATTTGAATATAAGACTCTGCTAACTGCAGTAGATTTGGGGATGGATATTTCTGAGGCACAGAGAGAAAGAATCATGCATCTAAATGATTTGGATGAGATAAGGAGAGCAGCCCTGTAGCATACAAAAGTAGTGCAGAATCAGAGAATCAAGGGCATGACAAATTTATCAAGGATAAGAAATTCCAACTAGGAGATTGGGCCTTGCTCTATGACTCAAGATATGAGGACAATGCAGGAAAATTGCAAACAAGGTGGCTAGGACCATATGAAGTCGCTGAGGTCTTTCCTAATGGAGTTTTTCAACTTACTACCATTGACCCTGTTAGGTTCAAATTACTTGTCAATGGTCATTGCCTCAGATTATATCACAAGCTAGCTTCCAAAGAAGAGTTCCTACAACAACTCACCCAGTATGTAGCACCCGAGCTTCTTGTAGCCAAAGGAAGTGAACCTAGTGTCCCTCCTTCTGGCTAATTAAGGTACGTACTTCTCATAATAAAGAATTTCACTTATGTGGAAGTCAATTTCTTCATCCATCCGCCCATACACCCATCCATCACCACCTTTCTCTCTCTTCCATCACTTCCTTCCACCTCACCTCATTCCACTTCATTTTCATTAATTGCTCAATTTATTCCCTAAAAGGCAAGCAATACTTTCTCCATAATCTTTGCAGCAAATCTTCCACACATTCAGGTATGTGCACATTAATTGCTATCTTTAATCATCTTTTAAGTGCGTTCATTCAATCACTGTACGTTAGTATAGATGTTTACATAAAATGCCATCATTCCCTATCAAATCACCACTCCCATCTCGCATGTGTGGACACATGTCCAAATTTAGGTTGGGGGGAGGGGGAAGAAAAAGATGCAAATATATTTCCCATGTGTCAATTTATGTTAGGCTACGTCAGAAAATTAAAAATGAGCTTATTTGAAATCTGAGTGGGAGGACGGCTTGCATGTGTGAAGTGACATTAACTGCAACCACCATTTCTTCCCATCATAATTCCCCTTTATCACTCCTTTTCTTTCCATTATTGACCTTGTCGTAATCTTGAGTTGCAAGCAAAAAGGTGAAATAAAGAAAAGGAAATTCAGTCGATATTGGCACTGGAAATTTAGTAGGTACTGCAGGAAAGTGAGCTTGATTTTTAGACGGGAATTGTAGGAAAGAAATTGCAGAGCATTTGTTTGATTGTAGACAATGGGAGGTGGGTTAATTAAAAATGAACCCATGGTGCATGATGTTTTATTACAGGATGCACAATGCCTGGCCAAATTTAGGAACTGTGGATGGTTAGATTACTTCTTGAAGCTGGATGGCTTTGATGAAAGCATTTCCCTTGAATTTTCCCAGACATTTTCTGAAGGGAAAGCTACAGTAAAAGGGTTGGAAGTTGTGGAAACTGAGGAAAGAATTGCAAAGGTCACAGGGTTACCGACTGATGGCGAAAACTACCCTACCTCCAGAGACACCAGATCAGCTAGGGCCAAATTTATAGAACCGAACGACCCCCATTAAGCATTGATAAATAGGGTGCAAAGAGAATGTCTCTGCCCGAGCCATGGAAGCAGATAGCCATTTATGTTATCAAATACATCACCTGTGAGGGTCGTCAGTCAAATTTGCATTTTGTGCACTTCAAGATTTTGAATCACATGAGACACAAAGGAGGATGAATGTGCCTAACATGCTATACAATCTTCTCTCAATCATGGCGGCCGAGACCCAAAAAGGTAGGGATAATTCTATTTCCCACCATTGTCTGATTAAATTTCTAGTTGAAAAGTCTCTGCATGATGTATTCGGAATGACCTAGGAAGAATTTATAAATGTTGATCAAATTAGACCTGAGCACTTGCAACCTAGGGCTTTACCTCAACCCCTTAGGTCTAGCAAGAGATTGAGCATGGCTAAAGCCCCTCTTGGCGCTTCAACCTTTGGTGTTGGCTCTAGTGTGAATCCTCCTGCAGCAGAAGAAACCATAGAAATTAGTTCTTCTGGAACAAAGCACTCGAAAAAAGAAAGTTCTTCCTCCAAATTTGATGATGGCATTCCACTTGAAACCCTGATGAAAACTAGGGCACAACAGAGAGAAGAAGAAACAAGAAAAGGGAAGGGAAAAACACAACCTGTAGAAAGAAAGGTGCCAAGTTCTAAAAAGAGGAAGGATGACATTGTTCATCTTGTAGCCAAAGGAAAATGTGAGAGACCTCCCAAGAAATCAAGACCAGTTGGGTCTGTGATTGGTACGCCAGGAAATCCCTAAGCCTGGTGAGACATCACACGAGGACCCTAAAAGTCCAATGGGGCAGGAGAATGTCGAAGAAGAAATATTTGGGAGAGCAACAAATATAACACTGGTCGATCCTACTAACATTGCAGAAGAGTTTGAGGAAAATCAAGATTTCCTGTAGCATGAGCAGGAAGTCCTGCAACAAGAAGTCTTGTAGCAACAGCTAGAACTAGAGAGGGAGTTCCTGTAGCCACAACAAGAACTTGAATGAGAGTCCCTGCAACAAGAAGTGGGAGAAGAAATAGTACCCCTACAACCACAACAAGAACAAGAACGAGAGTCCATGCAGTAAGAAGTGGGAGAAGAAATAGTACCCTTGCAGCCAGAGATAACTGGACAGCCTGAGTCCATGCAGATAGTGCCATATGAGGAGCTGCCATCGACAAAAAAGATAGGTAGGAATTCATAATCCTCCTAATTTTATAGTACATGCAACAATTTTGAATTTATGGAAAGAAATACAAAGAAGGGAGGAAGCATGGAAAAAGGAAAAACAAAAATTGAAGAAGGAAATTCAAAAGACAGATGAGGAGATTGAAGATAAGGATGCAGAAATTGCCACCCTGAAGCAGAGGGTGGATGATATGGAAGCTTTGGCACCACAAATTTTGGAATGTAGGACCCCTCCAAGGTTCTATGCTCTGCTCCTAAAAGAGAAATATCTCTCTTTTAAGCTGTCAAGGATTGCCTCAGGTCTTGAATCCTTCTATTGACACCCCTATTGAATTTTTCAATGCTTATAGGATTTCCTCACCTAAAATGAAGAATTTGTTGTGTGAGTTTTATTTGCATAATTATGTCATAACTCAAGACCAAGATTGGAACCTGTTGTTGTATATTGGGGATGTCCAATTGAGAGCATTTATGTCTTGGGTACAAAATGAGATTAGTTGGGGGACAACAACATGGAGCTTATAAGCAATTGGAGTCTGATATCTCTTTGCCTGTTAGGGCTGAATCAAGCAACCCAAGGGATATTTACAGAGAATGGAATAAAATGATTCTTAGACCTAGTTATGGCAACAAGATTATGCCTTGGATTGAGGTAGTTTATAGTGAGTATGAGGTAAAGACAACAGCAAAGGAGGAAACTATGAGAAGATATCTATCACAAAGATGGAATAGTCTAACTGATGAGCTGAAACAGGCTAAACTTCATTCCATCTACAATTATGTTGCATCACTAAAAAGGATTGATAGGTATATTTAGATTGGGAGAACATAGGGGCGATCTTGTCTTCCCCTGAATTTCCAACCACCCATGCTCATGTGGCATGTGCCAAACTTCAGATTCTACCAATATGACATTGCTGCAAAAAAATAAAGATGGAACATATTTGACAGATTAGGAGGATTCTATTGGGATCCTTATTCACGCACTGTAGCCACTGATGTTGGACAACTATTAGTTGCAAATTTCAGAGCTTTGACCAAGCAAAAGAAAAACCCTTCCCCTACTGGAGGACCCACAAAATGTTAGGTTGGAGGGAGTGATGAGCCTAGTTTTTGGTCCAATTTTGGGTAGAATCTATAGTTTATTTGTAGGTAGATGTCATGGAATTTAATGTTAAATGTTGGTATTTTCATAATGTTTCTCTCAAACCATTGGCATTGGACTTAATCCTTATCTCTGCAAGCTTTAATGACATTTGGCATATTATGTGGATTATCTATATTGATTTTTCATGTGGTTAATGAATGTTCCTTAAGGTGGTTATAGATGTGCAGTTATTATGCTACTGACATTGCTATGCAGATTTAATATGCTAAGTTGAGGAAGACACCGCCAACTGCGCATGCACCATAACATCCAGCAAAGGAATCACTCCAAGTCAAAGGAGGCCGACGACAGAAGATTCTTCATGTAACTAAACGTAACCGCCTTGTAGTGGAATTTAATGATCGAGCATGCACGGGCATTACTGTTGTGTTGAATCTATGTTTGGACCTGCATGTCTGACCATATTCCATGTACGCGTAACTACCATCGCTCCATTTTCTCTATTTTCCCTAAGTGACGTCCTCCTAGTCGTGGAGTTAACTTCCTTGTTTAGTTGATAGTATAAATAAAGATCTAATGCTCCTTCTTCAGGAGGTTGCACGATTTGATATTGTACTTGCACTCTCTAGTTTTCAGTAATACAGATACACTACTCTTTTATACTCATGATTTACAATAAATAAAATAAAGTCCTTGAGTTCGAGCATCTAAGTTCTCATTAGTTTTAGAGGATACTTATCCAAGGGGGCCCACTTGGTGAGTAATTCCGTCTTCTTAGTTTAGCATTAGTTTAGTATTACTTGTTGTTTAGTACTTAGTTAGAAATCTGGCATCCACTGTTCCTACAGCCAAAGCAGACAGAGTAGTGCCATGTTTGTTGCTTAGATTTTCATTCATGTTATGCATTTTAGCTTGGCATAGTCGTTGATTGATGTTCAACATTTGTCTCATTCCTTTTCAAGTAATTTACTTTCAGTATTGTGTGTTCCTTAGCTGTAGAATGAAATGGCTACTTTGAGTTGCTAGTGCACATATTGTGATGACCCATTTCAAGTTCACGTCCCTAGGTTGACAAGTTAAATGCACCTTCATGATGATTGAAATACCTATTCAGGTTAGATGTCCAATCTCTGAATCATGGTTGTTGATCTATTTTTTGGATCTATGATGATTGCATTGAATGCGTAAATGATTATAATGAAAGAAATCCAAATTACATAATTGAAATTAACACACGAACATGATTAATAAACTGAAATAACAAAAGTGATGAAATCCAGAATGAGAGAAAAGAGAGAGAGAATGCAAAAAAAATTGATAACGAAGTTCGTCGTAAGAACAACTACATCTCTGGGACCCTCTTAAATGAGTGGACCAAACCGATTAATTCTCCAGAATAATGGTTATAGCATTTTGGCATAGGTTCTCCCTAGTACAAAGAAATTTTGAAAAAAAACTCCTCCAAAGTGCACAAGAGAAATCTCCTTGCAAGCATGGAAAAGAGAAAAATTTCACCAAATTTACTCTCCCAAGCCACCACTTAGCCTCTCCCATCCTACACTACCCCTTTTTATACAAAAAATTCACCCAATTTGGTCTCCAACCAAATGATTTTCAAAATCTCCCAATATCCCCTTTACATAGTAAAATATTTGAAAATCCCCCCATTTATACATATAAAAATCATAATTAATCTCTCACAAATTATTTGAGCCCTTTAAATTTTTCATTTCGGGCTTTTACTATTATGGGGGGTTATGTCTAATCCTTTAAAAGGATTAAGAGGTTGTTTGATTTTTTAATT
This sequence comes from Sequoia sempervirens, assembly GCA_007258455.2. Taxonomy (NCBI): domain Eukaryota; kingdom Viridiplantae; phylum Streptophyta; class Pinopsida; order Cupressales; family Cupressaceae; genus Sequoia; species Sequoia sempervirens. The sequence continues at coordinate 384,346,056 of VDFB02000017.1, forward strand.
TAGGGGAAATTATTTTTAAATAAAGGCAATCGGTTTTAATTATTTACCAAAACTTATTGATGCCACATATTATCCTAAAGCCATTCAATGGCTTATTGGTGGCTTACCATTTTGTTAAGCCAGTGGTTGGGGGTTCCAACCCGGCCGCTGGCTTTTAATAAACAATTTGCAACTATTATGTAACAAAAGGAACTGCCGGTGGAATTAGGTTAGGCGCGGATTTGTAGGTAGACCAATAGGAGGTCGGCGTGGCGTATGGGAGGTGGGGGGATCAAATCCCCCCAACAATATTTTAACAAAATCCAAACATATTTGAACCGACCACAATAGAAGGGATGCCGACGGAGCCATGTGTCGCACCAACAGGATGCCACGTGTCAATGTACCATTGGTCCATTTCGCTGACTGGGCATGTTGACTGTTCCGCTGACTCTGTTGCCACATGTCAGAATGCGATTGGTCTGTACCTATTGACTCACCATCCTTGTTAGATGCCACGTGTCAACCCATGGTTGGTCCATGTCAGCATGATGACATCATGCTGACGTCATCACTATACATGATCAATTATAGTCAATTGCGACCTTTGACTACTCGTAACTCAGTCAAACGGAGTCTGATTCGTGCGAAACGAATGCCGTCAGAAATCTCTCGACGAGCTCTTTGCATTGAGACCAGTGTTGACCACTTTTGGTGACTTTAAATTTTTTCCCTTTTTTTCTCTGACCTGAGCCTTGAGTTAACCAATATTTGACGAGCATATCTTGGGCTCCGTAGCTCTGTTTGACTCCATTCAAGTTGTGTTGGAGTCAGAATTACAACCTCTTTCTGATGATGCCATTTTTGGAGAAAAATGAGAAACTTCAATTTTTGGCGAAGATCCTCTGGATCAGTCCTCCCCACTAGAGAGTTTTTGGACCTCCGAAAGCTAGTTACTCAGAAAGTGAGGGTAAAGTTCCCTCACTTTACCAATCTCCATCCATTTTTCCTTGCTTGGATTCATCCCCTTCAGTCCCACTCTGAGGTACTCAACTGCTCCTCTTCGTGAAGTTCTGGTTTTCATGTCTAGGATGACATCCTCTGGCAACTCTGACATATACTCCGATGAAAGATCGTCAACTTATGGAACCTGAATGTCTCTGTCTTCATCCAGTATCATTAGAGGCTCATACAACTTCAAATTCTCAACATTGACAACTGAATAGATGTGCATGTATGGAGGAAGATTAAGGCAGAAGGCGTTGGTTCCAATCTTTTCCAAGATTTCAAAGGGACCATATTGAATCAGCTTGAGCTTCCTTCCTTCGCCTTGCATTTTTTCCTTGCTAATGTGTAACCAAACTCTGTCTCCAACCTGAAAATGGTGATCACTGCGATGCTTATCATGTCGAGCCTTGTATTTGGCTTGAATCTTCTCCAACTGTGCTTCCACTTCCCGATGGATTGCTTGGACTTTCTGGATGAACTTTAAAGCCTTCTCTACATCATGGCATCCATCTTCACCATCATCTTTCCCAAAAGAAAAATCCATTGGTGTTTTGGGCACATAACCAAAGAAAGTCTCAAAAGGAGACCTCTTTGTAGAAGAGTGTGCCGCATGGTTGTAAGCATGCTGCATATAATGAAGACTCATCCCACAACTTGGGATGTTTGTTGTAGTAACCTCTGAGCAAATGCACAACTGTCTTGTTCACTACCTCTATCTATTCGTCGGTCTGTGGATGGAAGGTTGTACTCTTCTTCAGTTTGGTGTCCATGAGTCCCCATAAAGCTGACCAAAATTCCCCTAGGAATCAAGAATCTTGATCTGATACAATAGAAGTAGGTAACCCAAAATGAACCCATACAAATTGAAAGTACACCTGAGCTATTAGTTCAATAGTGACCTATTTTTTACAAGGCATTAAGATACACATTTTGCTGAACCAATCAACTATGACAAACAAGTAATCATGTCCCTTCCTAGACATAGGTACCCCCTAAAAAGGTCCATTAAAACACTTTCCCATGGATGGGATGGTACAGGTAGAGGGGTGTACAACCCCAATTTTCTATTACTAGGTTTACTTGTTGCACACATGACACAACCTCTAATATACTTAGATACATTTTCTTGCATACGAGGCCAGTAACAATACTTTTGCAACTGAGTGATTGTTTTGCTTACCCCAAAATTTCCTGCAATCAATGAGGTGTGAGCTTCTCTGATTACCTGCGCTTGTTCATCTTTTGGAATACATAAATTTCCCAAGTGATACAACAGTTTATCCTGCACATAGTAATCTTTCTCTTCTACATGTTTTCCTACAATTAGAGCTGAATAGATTTCCTTAAAGTCTTCATCGTTAGCATATTGTTCCTAAAAACTTTCATGTACCATGAAACTACCTTTAAGGATAATCAAAGCATTCATAACATGAGGCCTAGACAACATATTTGCTACTTTGTTATGGGCACCTTTCTTGTACTTAATTACCAAATGAAACTATTGAAGAAAACCCATCCACCTAAAGTTCCTACTTTGTTGCAGTTTAGACTGTGAGTGCAAGTACTGAAGTGGCTGGTGATCAGTGTGGATTACATTTCTTTCCTCATTAAGTAGTGTTTCCATTTTTTAACACTTTGAACTAATGCATAAAGTTCCTTATCATAAGTAGGATAGTTAATTACTGCACCTGAAAAGGTTTCAGAGTGATAGAAGATTGGTTTACCTCCTTGCATTAGCACTGCTCCAATGGAAAATCCACTTGCATTTGTCTCGATCTCAAATGATTGGTGTAAATCTAGTAAAGCCAGAACTAGTGTTGTGCTCAACTTTTCCTTCAAAGTGTTGAAGGCCTTTTGTTGTGGACCTCCCCACTGAAAAGTTGTCTTTGTACTGGTCAATGCATGCAATGGTGATGCAATGTAGGAGGAATTTTGCAATGAACTTCCTCCAATACTGGACTGCACCTAAGAAACTTCTGACTTCAGTGACTGTACTTGGCTTAGGCCATTTTACAATAGCTTCGACCTTTGCAGGGTCTACTTTCAATTGACCACCACCTACGACATAGCCTAAGTACACTAAGGATGTCTTAGGAATTCGCATTTAGACATCTTTACAAAGAGTTTTTATTTTCTCAATACATCAAAAAATTTCTTTAAATGAATTACATGATCTTCCCAAGTTTGACTAAATACAAGAATATCATCTAGATAGACTATGAAAAAATCATCAATAAAAGGATGAAAGACATCATTCATGACTCTCATAAATGTAGCTGGTGCATTGCAAAGCCTGAAAGGCATGACCAACCACTCGAACAGTCCTTGTTTTGTCTTAAATGCAGTTTTCCAAATGTCGTCTTCTGCAATTCTTATCTGATGATATCCGCTATGCAAGTCTAACTTAGTGAAATAAATTGCATGTTTTAGTTGATCAAGTAAATCATCAATTTGGGGAAGAGGATACCTGTTCTTTACCGTTATCTTGTTCAGGGCTTGATAGTTGATGCACATTCTCCAAGATCCCTCTTTCTTTGGAACCAACACAATTGGAGAACCACAAGGAGATGTACTAGGATGGATGACTCCTTTTTCCACCAACTCTTGAACTTGCTTTTTTATTTCCTCATTCTACAAAACTGATAAACGGTACATGCCGATATTTGGAATAGGCACATCCTATTACAACTGGATTTCATGTTGTATCTCTCTCTTAGGTGGCAACCCCTTTGGCTCCTAAAATAAGTCATTATAAGCAGAAACTATTTTGACCATCTCAGCTTTACGCTCTGGATCACACCCCTTAAATGCTTCAACTTTTTCATCCTATTTGGGTTTTACAAGTATTAAAACAAAATTCTTACTAGAATTGACCAACCTTTTCATCTGACCAACATTAACTAGTGCAAGATTAGTCTTGAATTTTTGTGCATGCACAATGTATTCTATCCCATCCTTAAAGAGATGATACTTATTCTCCCCCCTATAAAAGATTTCTTTTCTGTCATACAAATAAGGACTCCCTAACACAAGCCCACAAATATCCAAAGGAACAACATCTACTTCTACCTCATCAACAAAGTTTGCAGTGATAGCAAATTTCAATTTACACTATTTTGTTACATTCAGTTGAGCATCATTGCAAACCCATCCAAGCGGATATGGATTTGGATGAGGTTTTGTAGCTAGATTGAGTTTCTTTACCACCTCTTCAGATATTAAGTTGACTTGAGAACCTGTATCAAATAATGTATCAATCTTAGTGTGCTTAGTTACAACTCGAATATGAAACAATTCATTCCATTGTTTATCAACTTTAGGAGGAGTAGATACTTTACTTGTATTTTCATTTGTATTAGAAAAATTTTCATCAGAAGAGAGAATTATACCTTTCCCTTTACCTTGGACCTCAACAACAACAATTTGAGTTTCATCTCCAGAGTCGAATCCAAGATCTTGTTGAATCACCGTAGCAGTCTTTTGCTTGCCTTTATTGCCCCCATATCTTTTCGGCCTCAATTCGGGATGCAACTTCCAACATTTTGAATCATCATGCCCCTCTTTCGTGCAATGGGAGCATGTGGGATTATCACCCTCCTTCTTAACTGTAGTTGTCTTCTTCCCTTTACCTTTATCTTTGTCTTTTTCTTTACCCTTAGACTTCCCTTCAAACTTAGATGGTTTCTTTGAGAAATTATCACTAAAAGTGTTCTTACCCCTTGACTCTAAATGAGTGGCTTGGACTGACACTTCATCCAAATTATTAGGACTCAACATTAGAATAGTATGTCTTAGGTAAGAATGCAAACCACCTATGTACTTAAGTAATGTATCCTGAGTATACAATGGAACATTTAAAGCAATAGCTCATTTTCTAAACTCATGGGTGTAATCTTGGAAAAACTGACCCTTACCTTGCCTAAAGGTTTTCCAATTCATGGTTAATTGTTGCATATAACCTAAGGGATAAAACTATTTTTTAAGGAATCAATAAATTCCATCCAAGTCATATTGACCTTACCATGGCGAGCAATTTCCTCCCGAGTCCTACTCTCCCACCAGGTGAGAGTTGTACCTCCCAACCAGAGAGTGGCTAACTAGATCATAGAAGCATCTTTTGTTAGGCCTTGAATCCTACAATAAACTTCTACCTGCTAGATCCAATCATCTAACTTTTCGGCATTTAATTCACCACAATACTTAGGCAATTCAAATTTTACATCTAGTTTAATAATAGGCTTAGACTTTCTTTTGAAAGGATTAATAGTAGTAGAGGAGGAAGAAGAAGAAGGAGAAGATGGAGAAGAAGGGGAAGATGGAGGAGATGGAGCTTCAGTATCTTTTCCTCCTTTTTCCTTTTGATCTTCCTTCTTTTCTCGCTTCGAAGAATCTCCCTTTTCACGCTTCTTCTTTTCTACATAAAGCTCTTCCACCATAGCCTTCATGTCGAGAAAGGCTCGCTGGAAAGACTTATCATCAAGCTCTTGCTCAGTTCTTTTCCCAGCTTCAATTTCGTCCATCTTTGGAAAAGTCCTTCGTTTGCCGATCTCATGATTGTATTCTTCAAGTTTTCCTTCACCTCTTTGAAGCTTGGAGTGCGTTAGCATTCGATTTTGCAATACTAGTCAAAACAAAGCTTTGATACAAAATTTGATCTATTTTTAGGATCTATGATGATTGCATTGAATGCGTAAACAATTACAATGAAAGAAATCCAAATTACATAATTGAAATTAACTCATGAACATGATTAATAAACTAAAATAACAAAAGTGATGAAATCCATAATGAGAGAAAAGAGAGAGAGAACGCAAAAAAATTGATAACGGAGTTCGTCATAAGAACGACTACGTCTCTAGGCCCCTCTCAAATGAGTGGACCGATCCGATTAATTCATCAGAATAAAAGTTACAACATTTTGGAATAGGTTCTCCCTAGTACAAAGAAATTTTGAAATAAACTCCTCCAAAGTGCACAAGAGCAATCTCCTTGCAAGCACAAAAAAGAGAAAAATTTCACCAAAGTTATTCTCCCAAGCCACCACTTAGCCTCTCCCATCATACACTACCCCTTTTTATACAAAAATTTCACCCAATTTGGTCTCCAACCAAATGATTTTCAAAATATCCCAATATCCCCTTTACATAGTAAAATATTTGAAAATCCCCCCATTTATACATATAAAAATCATAATTAATCTCTCACAAATTATTTGAGCCCTTTAATTTTTTCATTTCGGGCTTTTAATATTATGGGGGGTTATGTCTAATCCTTTAAAAGGATTAAGAGGTTGTTTGGTTTTTAAATTTAGGGGAAATTATTTTTAAATAAAGACAATCAATTTTAATTATTTACCAAAACTTACCAATGCCACATATTATCCTAAAGCCATTCGATGGCTTATTGGTGGCTTACCATTTTGTTAAGCTGGCGGTTGGGGGTTCCAACCTGGCCGCTGGGTTTTAATAAACAATTTACAACTGTTATGTAACAAAAGGAACCGTTGGTGGAATAAGGTTAGGCGCGGATTTGTAGGCGGACCGGTAGGAGGTCGGCGTGGCGTATGGGAGGTGGGGGGATCGAATCCCCCCGAAAATATTTTTAAAAACTCCAAATAGATTCAAACCGAACGCCATAGAAGGGATTCCGATGAAGCCACGTGTCACACCAGCAGGGTGCCAAGTGTCAATGTACCATTAGTCCATTTCGCTGACTGGGCATGTTGGTTGTTCTGCTGACTATGTTGCCACATGTCAAAATGTGATTCATCTGTACCTGCTAACTCACCATCCTTGTCAGTTGACACATGTCAAATCTTGGTTGGTCCATGATGTCAGCATGATGACGTCATGATGACGTCATCACTATATCTGGTTAATTCCAGTCAACTGTGACCTTTGATTGCTCGTAACTCGGGCAAACAAAGTCTGATTCACGTGAAACAAATGCCATCAGAAAGCTATCAATGAGCTCTTCACATTGAGACCATTGTTGACCACTTTTGGTGACTTTTAATTTTTTCCCTTTTTTTCTCTAACTTGAGCCCTGAGTTGACCAAGGTTTGACCAGGCATATCTTGGGCTCTGTAGCTCTGTTTGACTCCATTCAAGTTGTGTTGGAGTCATAATTTTTTCCTCTTTCTAATGATGCCATTTCTGGAGAAAAATGAGAAACTTCATTTTTTGGCGAAGATCCTTCGGATCAGTTGTAAAGGCTTAGTTATCAAAATCATTGTAGGAGGCCAACAATAGGCATGCCAGTCTCTCAACTTAGTCACTCCTGGCCATACATCTTCATTGGGAGTTCCAAGATACCTATTGCACACAACAACCTCTCATGAATAAAATAACTTGAAATTCGAGATGCTCTTATAATGTCTACATCATAGGTAGTCATGATGAGGTTAACTTCAAATGAATAACTTGAAATTCCCTCGCTAAGCATCACACACACTTTTATAATGGCTTAAAATCAGAATTGAGATTTTTCAAGATCATCAAAATAAGGATGTTGCATTTCTTTTTTGGTTGAGATTCTCTTGGATGGCTCATAAATCAACATTTTCTGCAAGGAGACACCAATCAATTTTTAGTAGTTTACTTTCAAATAGGAAAAGTAAAAGAAGAAAAAGAAAGAGCATACAAAATGGAAATGAAATGAAAATAGATGGAAGGCACGTACAGAAAAAAAATCCACACCATTTGGTTCCAAGTCGGGAACAACAAGGCTTAAATCTTGATGCTTCCATTGAGGATAGGAATGCTAGTCTCTCAACTTAGTCACTCCTAGCCTTACATCTTCATTGAGAGTTCCAAGATACCTATTGCACACAATAGCCTCTCATGAATAGAACATGAATAGAACGTAACCAAAATATTACTTTCCAACCTTTTGGAAACTTGTGACCTATTATAAAAACAACACAATTTAATCTTCCACTTAGTTTACTAATCTATAGAGAATATCCTAAATAAATTTTTTTACATATTTTTGAGAAAAAATAAAATACCATTGAACTTTGTATTCTTTTCCACAGTTCTAAACATAAAGTGAGCTACATTTACAAGTCTGATAACTTCATCAATCACCTACATACATGATATAAACATTAGATGATAACATTGACATCATAGCATTGGCATCATACAAATTAATGTGCATACTTACAAATTAATAAGAACCAATGTTCATACTTACAAATTAATCCAACAAACCATTCGGGTCTTCTCTACTCTTTATTGTGTCAATTATTGCCTCATGGTCAGACTCACACACCTTCCACAAGGTCTTGTTCAAAGGTCTACCCCCATATTTGGTCAAATGAATATTGGATGCCACGACAAGGTTCAAGTAATGAAGAATCTTCCAATGCATGTCAAAGTTCTGAAATAGCCAAAATTTAACTCTTATGTGGGTATCTTCTAAGCCACGTTCTAGTAACAACAATTGAGCATGTAGGGTATTCGATGTTTTCTCCATCTATAACTAGGGCCTCCAATTTATTTTTGGCCTCAACACAACAACACAAGTAATAATTTGTTCTCTCTTCGTTGTCTTCATCTATAATAACTACATAAACATGCCCTACATTGATATGTGCAGCAAATTAGATTAAATTGGCCAACATTACAAATACACTACAAAGTAAGATAACAATAGGAATTTCAAAAACTATGGAAGTAGATATATTACTTGGTTGAACTAGATCTGATATGTGGTCAAATTCAAATGATGATTCCATATGTGTTCGTTCCAATGCTGTCGAAGGGTGATACGTGTGAAATAGGCTAAGATAACTTAATGACCATTTCTCAACCCACTCCTTTGACTTGCAATCATCCCAGGCTTGCATTGTACATGAAGAACAAAAGCATGCCATCTTCCATGTATGGATACTCCATGAACCTGCATTTGAGCTAAGGAAAGAGTGTAGCTCACTCGATCCTGTTAGTGTACAACAATCCTCATATGGTGCAATGTTAGTATCATCCATCAACCAAAAAAATCTAGGAACTAAAGACGTACCTTCATTACCTAGACCCATCAAAGCATTACACCACTCAACAATTGATTTTGCATCTGTCAACTTTGCATTGTCTTTATACTCTAACTCTTCTCGTGCTAATGTTCTTTTGACACATGCTCCTGCACCATCATGCTCCCCCTTTCCATGCTCGGCCTCACAAAAGTTCCACATATATTGAACACCTATAATGACATACATCCTGCTCAACTAGTAGAACATGCATGATTTATTGAACTGTGTTGCACAATTATCTAACCATATTATATATCGACTGTATGTTATGCCCCTCTAAGCCAAATCACTGTAGAAAAACTAGAAGCAACCTTGCACAAATTATGGAGAATTTGTATGATCATCACAAATATAAAAGTGATACTCCCTCAATACCTTCCTTCGGTCTTCTGTACTATCAGCTGCATGAATGAATTCTATGTGCACAAATATTGAAACCTGTGTGGAGTTGTAATATTGTTACTGCACCTCACGTTGTGGTTGTAGAGTGTAGTTCTCTATAAATTCGACCATTGAAACTATGCTACCAATTGGAAAGGTGTCCTTGCATAACTTGAATTGTGTGTCCAACCATCGAGCTCTATGGGTATGCCTTGCATACTCATACACTATATTGTCACAAAACATAGACATAAACTGATACAACAGATTCTTCTAAATAACCAAATCACACCTTTTTGCTTGATTTCCATCTTTTGTAATGTATGCCACTTTTTTATACTTCCCAAACTCTATTAGTTGCTTTCCCACCTTATGTGTGCTTTCCATATGTTGACATACTGGCATACATTACAAGCCACCGCAATGTTGACATGAACCATCAAAGAATAGTTTCTTCTAGAATATTTAGCCATCCTCTACTTCACATAATTTTTTTGATAAGAACTCTCTTGAGGATGTTGGTGGGGCATGTATGCCACAATCCTCCAAAACATCGTTAGTATGCAAATCTAAACATATAGAATGATAAACATCATAATGGTTAGAGCATTCAATATGTAGTCTACAACAACAAGTAGTGTGTGTGTGATTTATCTTGACATAAAAAGGTTTAAGCATTTCAAAATATCTTTGAAATTTTTGAATTTGAGATTAATCCTATTAAAATTTACCAAAAAATTGGGTTTGGGTTGTATCCAAAAAATTCTTTGAATGTGGCTCATGGTTTCAACTATCGATTCTCCTTCTTACCACATCCCTTTGATTTGGAGATGGTCTTGTGTTATTATTCCAATAGTCTTCAATTAGTGTTATCAATGCTTCAATAACTGGTTTATCTTTTCATGGGAGTCTCCCCGAGAATTTCCATAATTCATTTGAATCGGTTCCCTTAATTCTTTGCCACCTTTGAACAACTCTTGATAAAGTTTTCTATTAATTCTCAATTGTTCATTTTTCTTTCTAATGAGACGAGATCTCCTTGTTTGACTACTTACCAAAGTTGATGTAATGACACGTCGAGTGACATTACTATCCTTTGAGCATGAGGTCTTACCCACACTCTCATAAGTATCCATTATATTCTTCAAAATAGTGTTTTCACTTGAAGCATTCGATGTTCTCAACCCAAGATTCTTCATGATGTTTCTATACTTTATACCTCGCATCATTTCAACAAATAGTTGACATCTTGCGGTCTCATTTAGCGTTTCAAAGAACAATTTCCAAATCTTATCAGCATATCTTCTACAAGTGTGTGCTGGAATCTTACCTTCCATGTGCTGCAATATATCCTCATCAATATTAATCAAATACTTTGGCTTTCTACACAAAATTCTAGGTGTTGTTCTCCTAGGTACATACATATCAACATTAGGAATTTCATCAATGTTTAAGTGAGGTGGGATAGATCACATACCTTTGATCGAGGGTGGAATAGATGACATACCTTGAGGTTGACATGGGGATGATGGTGTACCTTCATCAAATCCGAGTGATGATGTACTCTCAACTTGAGATGTGGTGGATGGTGTCACTTCATATTCACTTGTGGTAGATGGTGTCCTTCCATATTCACTTGTGGTAGATGGTGTCCCTCCATATTCACTTTTGGTAGATAGTGTTCCTCCATATTCACTTGTTCTTAATGGTGTCCCTTCATATTCACTTGCAGTAGAAGGTGTGTCTCCAACTATGGTATTTGAATCTATCTTAGCACGATACTTTCAAATTCGTTCCCTTTGTGCCACCAATTCCTTCTCTTTTTTATGGTTGAGGTTCCTCTTCAATTGGCTTGTTTATGTCAATCTATCCAATTTCTTCTTTTGATGATATTCCCTCATCCATTCTTTATTTTTTTCTTTATTAGTTTCATACTCTTCGTCTGTTGGTTTATTCCTTCTTCATTTCCTTGGCATGGCAGATAATTCTACCTATATCATGGTAACGAGATCAGTATTAGTTCCTAAAAAATGAATCCATACAAATAAATGAAATATATGTCATATAAGGCTTCGTACAAAATACTTACAATCATCTTGTAGAAGAGTATTTCTAGCATAGACAAAGGTCACATGAATTTTTTGATGGAATGCCTTAAAGAAATGTGGTCATGTGCCATGCCATGATTGCAAGATAGGCTCAAAATAGAAGCATGGACAAGGCATACAAATTGTTTGACAATAATTTTTTGGTAGACATGTACATGAAAAATGTGGTACCCATGACAAGCTAGTGAGCTCATGAGGAATTTCTTCATTTTTCCCCTACCTTGTCAACCCTACTACATTGAAAAGCTAGTAAGCTCACATACATCACCATGACACCCCATTTCTATGAGGCATTTCTTCATGCTGCCCCTACCTTGTCAACCCTACCACATTGGCTAGCTAGTGAGCTCACTAGCTTGTTATGGGTGCCACATTTTGCATGTACATGTTTACGAAAACATTATTTACATCACCGTGAGCTCACTAGCTTTCCAATTTAGTAGGGTTGACAAGGTAGGGGAAGCATTAAAAAATGCCTCATAGAAATGGGGACTCACGGTGATTTACATCACCGTGAGTCCCCATTTCTATGAGGCATTTTTTCATGCTTCCCCTACCTTATCAACCCTACCGCATTGTCTTGTGGCATGCCATGATTACAAGATAGGTTTCACCTTTCCCCATGTTGCTAACTTAGCCTTGAATAAAGAGTCTTGAAATAGTGGAGAGAAGGGTTAGAATCCCCTGTCGGTAGACTAATCAAGGAAACATTTAAAATATATCACAACATTAGTGATGAGGTAAGTTTAGTGATGAGGTAAATTTAGAAATAGAGATGAAAACCAAAATAGATTCAAAGATCTATCAATGTGGGAGGAGTATATTCCAATTTGTAGAGACATGTATGGAAAATTTGGTCACATAGACAATGCAATCAGCAGTTTGATAAAATGCACATTGCCATGAGACCCCATTTCTTTGAGGCATTTCTTCAAAAAGTGGATTGCCTTGTCTATGTTGTTTTTGTTTGATAAAATGATTTGGTAGACATGTATGGGTGATTTGGTAGCATAGAAAAGAAATCATCTTCTTGGTATAACTGTTTGAAAAAATACCTCAATCAGATATGTCCTCGTGGACTAGAATGATTGCAAGATATGCAAAAAATAGATTTATTGAAAAGGATTTAGAAAATTTCAAGCATATGCAATTTGTAGGTGTAAAACCAAATTCAACTACATTTTCCAATATCCCCCATGCCAATACCAAAATGAAATCTTTGGAGAGTGGTATGCACATCCATAGTAAAGGATTGAGAAATGATGTATCATTTTACTTATAACTTTTATCATATATATGTGTATACAAAATGTGGAAGCATACACAAGGTAAGTCAATTGTTTAACAAAATTCCTCAAATAGATGTGGTTTAAAAATGTAATTGGAAAGTGTAAAGAATTGTGTAATTTAAAATGTGCATTGACAAGCTAAGGTTATAATGACAAGCAAACAATGATCAACATGGAATATGAAAAATAAAAAAAATCAAAGCAAGCCAAAATAGAATGAAAGAAACTACGTAAATACTTCACATACCTAAAAAACGAGAGTTTCAAATGGAGGAGTTCTACCCAATTATGTAGCCTTTGCTTCTTCTTTCTTCAAACTCCTCAAAAATTTGACCTTTTCAAAAGATTGTTCCCCTCCAAACTTCAATTGTATATCACTCTTGAATGGAATTCAGACTTGAATTGATATTATATTCCTTTCAACATTAAAACTCTGCTATTTCATGCAGAGGTGGTGGAATGTGAAAAACTTGCATGCACACTTCACAAAATCATAAAAAATAGTTTTTTGTCGAAATACACACATAACCAGGAGAATATGTAGAATGTGGGCCTCGAGATCACAAGAATATTGAGTTTTTTACCATTTTTAAAGTAGGACAAAACGTTCTCACGTTATAACGCGATCACATTATGTCTTGCTAAAATAATGGCCATATCTCTACTACTTTAAAATGCGCTCACGTTATGAGAAAGTTTATTTTTTATAGGTTTTTGTTCTCTCTTTCTCTCTATCCTCTACCCTCTACCCTTAAACCCTCTACCCTCTATCTCTCTCCCACTCCCTCCCTCTCTCTTTCTCTCAAGTCTCTCCCTCCTACCCCCTCTCCCTCTCTCAAGTCTCTCTCTCACTCACTCACTCTATCTCTATCCCCTCTACCATCTACCTTCTATCCTCTCTCTCTCTCTCAAGTCTCTCTCTCCTACCCCCTCTCCCTCTCTCAAGTTTCTCTCTCTCCCTCACTCACTCATATCTCTTTCCCCTCTACCCTTAACCCTTTACTCTCTACCATTAACCCTTAAACCCTTAAACCCTTAAACCATCTACCCTCTACCCTCTATCTCTCCCCCACTCTCTCCCTCTCTCTCTCTCAAGTCTCTCCCTCCTACCCCATCTCCCTCTCTCAAGTATCTTCTCTCTCTCCTATCTCTCTCCCATCTATCCTTAACCCTCTATCTTCTACCCTTAACCCTTAAACCCTCTACCCTCTATCTCTCTCTCTCTCTCCCTCCCTCTCTCTCTCTCAAGTCTCTCCTCCTACCCCTTCTCCCTCTCTCAAGTCTCTCTCTCACTCATCCTATCTCTCTCTACCCTTAACCATCTACCCTCTACCCTTAACCCTTAAACCCTCTCACCTCTATCTCTCTCCCTCCTCCCTCTCTCTCTCTCTCTCAAGTGTCTCCTCCTACCTCCTCTCCCTCTCAATCTCTCTCACTCACTTCTATCTCTCTCTCCCTCTACCCTTAACCCTCATCATCTACCCTCTATCTCTCTCCCACTACCTCCCTCTCTCTCTATCAAATCTCTCCCTCCTATCCCCTCTCCCTCTCTGAAGTCTCTCTCTCACTCATTCAGTCCTTCTATCTCTCTCCCCTCTACCCTTAACCCTCTACCCTCCACCCTCCACCCTTAACCCTCTACCCTCTATCTCTCTCCCAATCCTCTACCATCTATCTCTCTCCCAATCCCTCTCTCTCTCTCTCACTCCCTCTATCTCTCTCCCCTCTACCATTAACCCTATATAGTAAACCCTTAAACCCTCTACCCTAGCTTACCAATTCAGTGAAATTATTAATGTAGTGGCCTATTTGAAAAAAAGGGTTGAAGAAATGGGGTCTCCTAGTGATTTACATCACTAGGACAACCCATTTCTTGGACCCATTTTTTCAAACAAGCCAAGTTAGGTTGCCAATTTCATCGAATTCAATGAAATTGGAAACCTAACTTGGCCTGTTTGAAAAAATGAGTCCAAGAAATGGGATCTCTCGGTGATGTAAATCACCCATTTCTTGGACCCATTTTT
>VDFB02000017.1:384360982-384377994 GCA_007258455.2 Sequoia sempervirens
AAGAACTTGAATGAGAGTCCCTGCAACAAGAAGTGGGAGAATAAATAGTACCCCTACAACCACAACAAGAACAAGAACGAGAGTCCATGCAGTAAGAAGTGGGAGAAGAAATAGTACCCTTGCAGCCAGAGATAACTGGACAGCCTGAGTCCATGCAGATAGTGCCATATGAGGAGCCGCCATCGACAAAAAAGATAGGTAGGAATTCATAATCCTCCTAATTTTATAGTACATGCAACAATTTTGAATTTATGGAAAGAAATACAAAGAAGGGAGGAAGCATGGAAAAAGGAAAATCAAAAATTGAAGAAGGAAATTCAAAAGATAGATGAAGAGATTGAAGATAAGGATGCAGAAATTGCCACCCTGAAGCAGAGGGTGGATGATATGGAAGCTTTGGCACCACAAATTTTGGAATGTAGGACCCCTCCAAGGTTCTATGCTCTACTCCTAAAAGAGAAATATCTCTCTTTTAAGCTATCAAGGATTGCCTTGGTTTGAATCCTTCTATTGACACCCCTATTGAATTTTTCAATGCTTATAGGATTTCCTCACCTAAAATGAAGAATTTGTTGTGTGAGTTTTATTTGCATAATTATGTCATAACTCAAGACCAAGATTGGAACTTGTTGTTGTATATTGGGGATGTCCAATTGAGAGCATTTATGTCTTGGGTACAAAATGAGATTAGTTGGGGGACAACAACATGGAGCTTATAAGCAATTGGAGTCTGATATCTCTTTGCCTGTTAGGGCTGAATCAAGCAACCCAAGGGATATTTACAGAGAATGGAATAAAATGATTCTTAGACCTAGTTATGGCAACAAGATTATGCCTTGGATTGAGGTAGTTTATAGTGAGTATGAGGTAAAGAAAACAACAAAGGAGGAAACTATGAGAAGATGTCTATCACAAAGATGGAATAGTCTAACTGATGAGCTGAAATAGGCTAAACTTCATTCCATCTACAATTATGTTGCATCACTAAAGAGGATTGATAGGTATATTTAGATTGGGAGAACAGAAGGGCGATCTTGTCTTCCCCTGACTTTCCAACCACCCATGCTCATGTGGCATGTGCCAAACTTCAGATTCTACCAATATGACATTGCTGCAAAAAAACAAAGATGGAACATATTTGACAGATTAGGAGGATTCTATTGGGATCCTGATTCACGCACTGTAGCCACTGATGTTGGACAACTATTAGTTGCAAATTTCAGAGCTTTGACCAAGCAAAAGAAAAACCCTTCCCCTACTGGAGGACCCACAAAATGTTAGGTTGGAGGGAGTGATGAGCCTAGTTTTTGGTCCAATTTTGGGTAGAATCTATAGTTTATTTGTAGGTAGATGTCATGGAATTTAATGTTAAATGTTGGTATTTTCATAATGTTTCTCTCAAACCATTGGCATTGGACTTAATCCTTATCTCTGCAAGCTTTAATGACATTTGGCATATTATGTGGATTATCTATATTGATTTTTCATGTGGTTAATGAATGTTCCTTAAGGTGGTTATAGATGTGCAGTTATTATGCTACTGACATTGCCATGCAGATTTAATATGCTAAGTTGAGGAAGACACCGCCAGCTGCGCATGCACCATAACATCCAGCAAAGGAATCACTCCAAGTCAAAGGAGGCCGAGGACAGAAGATTCTTCATGTAACTAAACGTAACCGCCTTGTAGTGGAATTTAATGATCGAGCATGCACGAGCATTACTGTTCTGTTGAATCTATGTTTGGACCTACATGTCTGACCATATTCCATGTATGCGTAACTACCATCGCTCCATTTTCTCTATTTTCCCTAAGTGACGTCCTCCTAGTCGTGGAGTTAACTTCCTTGTTTAGTTGATAGTATAAATAAAGATCTAATGCTCCTTCTTCAGGAGGTTGCACGATTTGATATTGTACTTGCACTCTCTAGTTTTCAGTAATATAGATACACTACTCTTTTATACTCATGATTTACAATAAATAAAATAAAGTCTTGAGTTCGAGCATCTAAGTTCTCATTAGTTTTAGAGGATACTTATCCAAGGGGGCCCACTTGGTGAGTAATCCGTCTTCTTAGTTTAGCATTAGTTAGAAATCTGGCATCCACTGTTCCTACAGCTAAAGCAGACAGAGTAGTGCCATGTTTGTTGCTTAGATTTTCATTCATGTTATGCATTTTAGCTTGGCATAGTCATTTATTGATGTTCAACATTTGTCTCATTCCTTTTCAAGTAATTTAATTTCAGTATTGTGTGTTCCTTAGCTGTAGAATGAAATGGCTACTTTGAGTTGCTAGTGCACATATTGTGATGACCCATTTCAAGTTCACGTCCCTTGGTTGACAAGTTAAATGCACCTTCATGATGATTGAAATACCTATTCATGTTAGATGTCCAATCTCTGAATCATGGTTGTTGATCTATTTTTTGGATCTATGATGATTGCATTGAATGCGTAAATGATTATAATGAAAGAAATCCAAATTACATAATTGAAATTAACACACGAACATGATTAATAAACTGAAATAACAAAAGTGATGAAATCCAGAATGAGAGAAAAGAGAGAGAATGCAAAAAAAAATGATAACGAAGTTCGTCGTAAGAACAACTACATCTTTGGGCCCCTCTTAAATGAGTGGACCAAACTGATTAATTCTCCAGAATAATGGTTATAGCATTTTGGCATAGGTTCTCCCTAGTACAAATAAATTTTGAAAAAAAACTCCTCCAAAGTGCACAAGAGAAATCTCCTTGCAAGCATGGAAAAGAGAAAAATTTCACCAAATTTACTCTCCCAAGCCACCACTTAGCCTCTCCCATCCTACACTACCCCTTTTTATACAAAAAATTCACCCAATTTGGTCTCCAACCAAATGATTTTCAAAATCTCCCAATATCCCCTTTACATAGTAAAATATTTGAAAATCCCCCCATTTATACATATAAAAATCATAATTAATCTCTCATAAATTATTTGAGCCCTTTAAATTTTTCATTTCGGGCTTTTACTATTATGGGGGGTTATGTCTAATCCTTTAAAAGGATTAAGAGGTTGTTTAATTTATGGGAAATTATTTTTAAATAAAGGCAATCGGTTTTAATTATTTACCAAAACTTATTGATGCCACATATTATCCTAAAGCCATTCAATGGATTATTGGTGGCTTACCATTTTGTTAAGCCAGTGATTGGGGGTTCCAACCCAGCCGCTGGCTTTTAATAAACAATTTGCAACTGTTATGTAACAAAAGGAACTGCCGGTGGAATTAGGTTAGGCGCGGATTTGTAGGTAGACCGATAGGAGGTCGGCGTGGCGTATGGGAGGTGGGGGGATCAAATCCCCCCAACAATATTTTAACAAAATCCAAACATATTTGAACCGACCACAATAGAAGGGGACGGAGCCATGTGTCGCACCAACAGGATGCCACATGTCAATGTACCATTGGTCCATTTCGCTGACTGGGCATGTTGACTGTTCCGCTAACTCTGTTGCCACATGTCAGAATGCGATTGGTCTGTACATATTGACTCACCATCCTTGTTAGATGCCACGTGTCAACCCATGGTTGGTCCATGTCAGCATGATGACATCATGCTGACGTCATCACTATACATGATCAATTATAGTCAATTGCGACCTTTGACTACTCGTAACTCAGTCAAACGGAGTTCGATTCGTGCGAAACGAATGCCGTCAGAAATCTCTCGACGAGCTCTTTGCATTGAGACCAGTGTTGACCACTTTTGGTGACTTTAAATTTTTTCCCTTTTTTTCTCTGACCTGAGCCTTGAGTTGACCAATATTTGACCGAGCATATCTTGGGCTCTATAGCTCCGTTTGACTCCATTCAAGTTGCGTTGGAGTCAGAATTACAACCTCTTTCTGATGATGCCATTTTTGGAGAAAAATGAGAAACTTCAATTTTTGGCGAAGATCCTCTGGATCAGTCCTCCCCACTAGAGAGTTTTTGGACCTCCGAAAGCTAGTTACTCAGAAAGTGAGGATATAGTTCCCTCACTTTACCAATCTCCATCCATTTTTCCTTGCTTGGATTCATCCCCTTCAGTCCCACTCTGAGGTACTCAACTGCTCCTCTTCGTGAAGTTCTGGTTTTCATGTCTAGGATGACATCCTCTGGCAACTCTGACATATACTCGGATGAAAGATCATCAACTTATGGAACCTGAATGTCTCTGTCTTCATCCAGTATCATTAGAGGCTCATACAACTTCATATTCTCAACATTGACAACTGAATAGATGTGCATGTATGGAGGAAGATTAAGGCAGAAGGCGTTGGTTCCAATCTTTTCCAAGATTTCAAAGGGACCATATTGAATCAGCTTGAGCTTCCTTCCTTCGCCTTGCATTTTTTCCTTGCTAATGTGTAACCAAACTCTGTTTCCAACCTGAAAACGGCGATCACTGCGATGCTTATCATGTCGAGCCTTGTATTTGGCTTGAATCTTCTCCAACTGTGCTTCCACTTCTTGATGGATTGCTTGGACTTTCTAGATGAACTTTAAAGCCTTCTTTGCATCATGGCATCCATCTTCACCATCATCTTTCCCAAAAGAAAAATCCATTGGTGTTTTGGGCACATAACCAAAGAAAGTCTCAAAAGGAGACCTCTTTGTAGAAGAGTGTTCCGCATGGTTGTAAGCATGTTGCATATAATGAAGACTCATCCCACAACTTGGGATGTTTGTTGTAGTAACCTCTGAGCAAATGCACAATTGTCTTGTTCACTACCTCTATCTATTCGTCGGTCTGTGGATGGAAGGTTGTACTCTTCTTCAGTTTGGTGTCCATGAGTCCCCATAAAGCTGACCAAAATTCCCCTAGGAATCAAGAATCTTGATCTGATACAATAGAAGTAGGTAACCCAAAATGAACCCATACAAATTGAAAGTACACCTGAGCTATTAGTTAAATAGTGACCTATTTTTTACAAGGCATTAAGATACACATTTTGCTGAACCAATCAACTACGACAAACAAGTAATCATGTCCCTTCCTAGACATAGGTACCCCCTAAAAAGGTCCATTAAAACACTTTCCCATGGATGGGATGGTACAGGTAGAGGGGTGTACAACCCCAATTTTCTATTACTAGGTTTACTTGTTGCACACATGACACAACCTCTAATATACTTAGATACATTTTCTTGCATACGAGGCCAGTAACAATACTTTTGCAACTGAGTGATTGTTTTGCTTACCCCAAAATTTCCTGCAATCAATGAGGTGTGATCTTCTCTGATTACCTGCTCTTGTTCATCTTTTGGAATACATAAATTTCCCAAGTGATACAACAGTTTATCCTGCACATAGTAATCTTTCTTTTCTACATGTTTTCCTACAATTAGAGCTGAATAGATTTCCTTAAAGTATTCATCGTTAGCATATTGTTCCTAAAAACTTTCATGTACCATGAAACTACCTTTAAGGATAATCAAAGCATTCATAACATGAGGCCTAGACAACATATTTGCTACTTTGTTATGGGCACCTTTCTTGTACTTAATTACCAAATGAAACTATTGAAGAAAACCCATCCACCTAAAGTTCCTACTTTGTTGTAGTTTAGACTGTGAGTGCAAGTACTGAAGTGGCTAGTGATCAGTGTGGATTACAATTTCTTTCCTCATTAAGTAGTGTTTCCATTTTTTAACACTTTGAACTAATGCATAAAGTTCCTTATCATAAGTAGGATAGTTAATTACTGCACCTGAAAAGGTTTCAGAGTGATAGAAGATTGGTTTACCTCCTTACATTAGCACTGCTCCAATGGAAAATCCACTTGCATTTGTCTCGATCTCAAATGATTGGTGTAAATCTAGTAAAGCCAGAACTGGTGTTGTGCTCAACTTTTCCTTCAAAGTGTTGAAGGCCTTTTGTTGTGGACCTCCCCAATAAAAATTTGTCTTTGTATTGGTCAATGCATGCAATGGTGATGCAATGTAGGAGGAATTTTGCAATGAACTTCCTCCAATACTGGATTGCACCTAAGAAACTTCTAACTTCAGTGACTGTACTTGGCTTAGGCCATTTTACAATAGCTTCGACCTTCGCAGGGTCTACTTTCAATTGACCACCACCTACGACAAAGCCTAAGTACACTAAGGATGTCTTAGCGAATTCGCATTTAGACATCTTTACAAAGAGTTTTTATTTTCTCAATACATCAAAAAATTTCTTTACATGAATTACATGATCTTCCCAAGTTTGACTAAATACAAGAATATCATCTAGATAGACTATGAAAAAATCATCAATAAAAGGATGAAAGACATCATTCATGACTCTCATAAATGTAGCTGGTGCATTGTAAAGCCTGAAAGGCATGACCAACCACTCGAACAGTCCTTGTTTTGTCTTAAATGCAATTTTCCAAATGTCATCTTCTGCAATTCTTATCTGATGATATCCGCTATGCAAGTCTAACTTAGTGAAATAAATTGCATGTTTTAGTTGATCAAGTAAATCATCAATTTGGGGAAGAGGATACCTGTTCTTTACCGTTATCTTGTTCAGGGCTTGATAGTTGATGCACATTCTCCAAGATCCCTTTTTCTTTGGAACCAACACAATTGGAGAACCACAAGGAGATGTACTAGGACGGATGACTCCTTTTTCCACCAACTCTTGAACTTGCTTTTTTATTTCCTCATTCTACAAAATTGATAAACGGTACATGCCGATATTTGGAATAGGCACATCCTATTGCAACTGGATTTCATGTTGTATCTCTCTCTTAGGTGGCAACCCCTTTGGCTCCTAAAATAAGTCATTATAAGCATAAACTATTTTGACCATCTCAGCTTTACGCTTTGGATCACACCCCTTAAATGCTTCAACTTTTTCATCCTATTTGGGTTTTACAAGTATTAACAAAAAAATCTTACTAGAATTGACCAACCTTTTCATCTGACCAACATTAACTAGTGCAAGATTAGTCTTGAATTTTTGTGCACGCACAATGTATTCTATCCCATCCTTAAAGAGATGATACTTATTCTCCCCCCTATAAAAGATTTCTTTTCTGTCATAAAAATAAGGACTCCCTAACACAAGCCCACAAATATCCAAAGGAACAACATCTACTTCTACCTCATCAACAAAGTTTGCAGTGATAGAAAATTTCAATTTACACTATTTTGTTACATTCAGTTGAGCATCATTGCTAACCCATCCAAGCGGATATGGATTTGGATGAGGTTTTGTAGCTAGATTGAGTTTCTTTACCACCTCTTTAGATATTAAGTTGACTTGAGAACCTGTATCAAATAATGTATCAATCTTAGTGTGCTTAGTTACAACTCGAATATGAAACAATTCATTCCATTGTTTATCAACTTTAGGAGGAGTAGATACTTGTATTTTCATTTGTATTAGAAAAATTTTCATCATAAGAGAGAATTATACCTTTCCCTTTACCTTGGACCCCAACAACAACAATTTGAGTTTCATCTCCAGAGTCGAATCCAAGATCTTGTTGAATCACCGCAGCAGTCTTTTGCTTGCCTTTATTGCCCCCATATCTTTTCGGCCTCAATTCGGGATGCAACTTCCAACATTTTGAATCATCATGCCCCTCTTTCGTGCAATGGGAGCATGTGGGATTATCACCCTCCTTCTTAACTGTAGTTGTCTTCTTCCCTTTACCTTTATCTTTGTCTTTTTCTTTACCCTTAGACTTCCCTTCAAACTTAGATGGTTTCTTTGAGAAATTATCACTAAAAGTGTTCTTACCCCTTGACTCTAAATGAGTGGCTTGGGCTAACACTTCATCCAAATTATTAGGACTCAACATTAGAAGAGTATGTTTTAGGTAAGAATGCAAACCACCTATGTACTTAAGTAATGTATCCTGAGTATACAATGGAACATTTAAAGCAATAGCTCATTTTCTAAACTCATGGGTGTAATCTTGGAAAAACTGACCCTTACCTTGCCTAAAGGTTTTCCAATTCATGGTTAATTGTTGCATATAACCTCAAGGATAAAACTATTTTTTAAGGTAATCAATAAATTCCATCCAAGTCATATTGACCTTACCATGGTGAGCAATTTCTTCCTGAGTCCTACTCTCCCACCAGGTGAGAGTTGTACCTCCCAACCAGAGAGTGGCTAACTAGATCATAGAAGCATCTTCTGTTAGGCCTTGAATCCTACAATAAACTTCTACCTGCTAGATCCAATCATCTAACTTTTCGGCATTTAATTCACCACAATACTTAGGCAATTCAAATTTTACATCTAGTTTAATAATAGGCTTAGACTTTCTTTTGAAAGGATTAATAGTAGTAGAGGAGGAAGAAGAAGAAGGAGAAGATGGAGAAGAAGGGGAAGATGGAGGAGATGGAGCTTCTGTATATTTTCCTCCTTTTTCCTTTTGATCTTCCTTCTTTTCTCGCTTCGAAGAATCTCCCTTTTCACGCTTCTTCTTTTCTACATAAAGCTCTTCCACCATAGCCTTCATGTCGAGAAAGGCTCGCTAGAAAGACTTATCATCAAGCTCTTGCTCAGTTCTTTTCCCAGCTTCAATTTCATCCATCTTTGGAAAAGTCCTTCGTTTGCCGATCTCATGATTGTATTCTTCAAGTTTTCCTTCACCTCTTTGAAGCTTGGAGTGCATTAGCATTCGATTTTGCAATACTAGTCAAAACAAAGCTTTGATACCAAATTTGATCTATTTTTAGGATCTATGATGATTGCATTGAATGCGTAAACAATTACAATGAAAGAAATCCAAATTACATAATTGAAATTAACTCACGAACATGATTAATAAACTGAAATAACAAAAGTGATGAAATCCATAATGAGAGAAAAGAGAGAGAGAACGCAAAAAAATTGATAACGGAGTTCGTCATAAGAATGACTACGTCTCTAGGCCCCTCTCAAATGAGTGAACCGATCCGATTAATTCATCAGAATAAAAGTTACAACATTTTGGCATAGGTTCTCCCTGGTACAAAGAAATTTTGAAAAAAACTCCTCCAAAGTGCACAAGAGCAATCTCCTTGCAAGCACAAAAAAGAGAAAAATTTAACCAAAGTTATTCTCCCAAGCCACCACTTAGCCTCTCCCATCCTACACTACCCCTTTTTATACAAAAAATTCACCCAATTTGGTCTCCAACCAAATGATTTTCAAAATATCCCAATATCCCCTTTACATAGTAAAATATTTGAAAATCCCCCCATTTATACATATAAAAATCATAATTAATCTCTCACAAATTATTTGAGCCCTTTAATTTTTTCATTTCGGGCTTTTAATATTATGGGGGGTTATGTCTAATCCTTTAAAAGGATTAAGAGGTTGTTTGGTTTTTAAATTTAGGGGAAATTATTTTTAAATAAAGACAATCGGTTTTAATTATTTACCAAAACTTACCAATGCCACATATTATCCTAAAGCCATTCGATGGCTTATTAGTGGCTTACCATTTTGTTAAGCTAGCGGTTGGGGGTTCCAACCTGGCCGCTGGGTTTTAATAAACAATTTACAACTATTATGTAACAAAAGGAACCGTCAGTGGAATAAGGTTAGGCGCGGATTTGTAGGCGGACCGGTAGGACGTCGGCGTGGCGTATGGGAGGTGGGGGGATCGAATCCCCTCGAAAATATTTTTAAAAACTCCAAATAGATTCAAACCGAACACCATAGAAGGGATTCTGATGAAGCCACATGTCGCACCAGCAGGGTGCCAAGTGTCAATGTACCATTGGTCCATTTCGCTGACTGGGCATGTTGGTTGTTCTGCTGACTATGTTGCCACATGTCAAAATGTGATTCATCTGTGCCTGCTAACTCACCATCCTTGTCAGTTGACACATGTCAAATCTTGGTTGGTCCATGTTAGCATGATGACGCCATGATGACGTCATCACTATATCTGGCTAATTCCAGTCAACTGTGACCTTTGATTGCTCGTAACTCGGGCAAACAAAGTCTGATTCACGTGAAACAAACGCCATCAGAAAGCTATCAATGAGCTCTTCACATTGAGACCATTGTTGACCACTTTTGGTGACTTTAAATTTTTTCCCTTTTTTTCTCTAACCTGAGCCCTGAGTTGACCAAGGTTTGACCAGGCATATCTTGGGCTCTGTAGCTCTGTTTGACTCCATTCAAGTTGCGTTGGAGTCATAATTTTTTCCTCTTTCTAATGATGCCATTTCTGGAGAAAAATGAGAAACTTCATTTTTGGGCGAAGATCCTTCAGATTAGTTGTAAAGGCTTAGTTATCAAAATCATTGTAGGAGGCCAACAATAGGCATGCCAGTCTCTCAACTTAGTCACTCCTGGCCATACATCTTCATTGGGAGTTCCAAGATACCTATTGCACACAACAACCTCTCATGAATAAAATAACTTGAAATTTGAGATGCTCTTATAATTTCTACATCATAGGTAGTCATGATGAGGTTAACTTCAAATGAATAACTTGAAATTCCCTCGCTAAGTATCACACACACTTTTATAATGGCTTAAAATCAGAATTGAGATTTGTCAAGATCATCAAAATGAGGATGTTGCATTTCTTTTTTGGTTGAGATTCTCTTGGATGGCTCATAAATCAACATTTTCTGCAAGGAGACACCAATCAATTTTTAGTAGTTTACTTTCAAATAGGAAAAGTAAAAGAAGAAAAAGAAAGAGCATACAAAATGGAAATGAAATGAAAATAGATGGAAGGCACGTACAGAAAAAAAATCCACACCATTTGGTTCCAAGTCGGGAACAACAAGGCTTAAATCTTGATGCTTCCATTGAGGATAGGAATGCTAGTCTCTCAACTTAGTCACTCCTAGCCTTACATCTTCATTGAGAGTTCCAAGATACCTATTGCACACAATAGCCTCTCATGAATAGAACATGAATAGAACGTAACCAAAATATTACTTTCCAACCTTTTGGAAACTTGTGACCTATTATAAAAACAACACAATTTAATCTTCCACTTAGTTTACTAATCTATAGAGAATATCCTAAATCAATTTTTTTTACATATTTTTGAGAAAAAATAAAATACCATTGAACTTTGTATTCTTTTCCACAGTTCTAAACATAAAGTGAGCTACATTTACAAGTCTGATAACTTCATCAATCACCTACATACATGATATAAACATTAGATGATAACATTGACATCATAGCATTGGCATCATACAAATTAATGTGCATACTTACAAATTAATAAGAACCAATGTTCATACTTACAAATTAATCCAACAAACCATTCGGGTCTTCTCTACTCTTTATTGTGTCAATTATTGCCTCATGGTCAGACTCACACACCCTCCACAAGGTCTTGTTCAAAGGTCTACCCTCATATTTGGTCAAACGAATATTGGATGCCACGACAAGGTTCAAGTAATGAAGAATCTTCCAATGCATGTCAAAGTTCTCAAATATCCAAAATGTAACTCTTATGTGGGTATCTTCTAAGCCACGTTCTAGTAACAACAATTGAGCATGTAGGGTATTCGATGTTTTCTCCATCTATAACTAGGGCCTCCAATTTATTTTTGGCCTCAACACAACAACACAAGTAATAATTTGTTCTCGCTTCGTTGTCTTCATCTATAATAACTACATAAACATGCCCTACATTGATATGTGCAGCAAATTAGATTAAACTGGCCAACATTACAAATACACTACAAAGTAAGATAACAATAGGAATTTCAAAAACTATGGAAGTAGATATATTACTTGGTTGAACTAGATCTGATATGTGGTCAAATTCAAATGATGATTCCATATGTGTTCATTCCAATGCTGTCGAAGGGTGATACGTGTGAAATAGGCTAAGATAACTTAATGACCATTTCTCAACCCACTCCTTTGACTTGCAATCATCCCAGGCTTGCATTGTACATGAAGAACAAAAGCATGCCATCTTCCATGTATGGATACTCCATGAACCTGCATTTGAGCTAAGGAAAGAGTGTAGCTCACTCGATCCTGTCAGTGTACAACAATCCTCATATGGGGCAATGTTAGTATCATCCATCAACCAAAAAAATCTAGGAACTAAATACGTACCTTCATTACCTAGACCCATCAAAGCATTACACCACTCAACAATTGATTTTTCATCTATCAACTTTGCATTGTCTTTATACTCTAACTCTTCTCGTGCTAATGTTCTTTTGACACATGATCCTGCACCATCATGCTCCCCCTTTCCATGCTCGGCCTCACAAAAGTTCCACATATATTGAACACCTATAATGACATACATCCTGCTCAACTAGTAGAACATGCATGATTTATTGAACTATGTTGCACAATTATCTAACCATATTATATATCGACTGTATGTTATGCCCCTCTAAGCCAAATCACTATAGAAAAACTAGAAGCAACCTTGCACAAATTCTGGAGAATTTGTATGATCATCACAAATATAAAAGTGATACTCCCTCAATACCTTCCTTCGGTCTTCTGTACTATCAGCTGCATGAATGAATTCTATGTGCACAAATATTGAAACCTGTGTGGAGTTGTAATATTGTTACTACACCTCACGTTGTGGTTGTAGAGTGTATTTCTCTATAAATTCAACCATTGAAACTATGCTACCAATTGGAAAGGTGTCCTTGCATAACTTGAATTGTGTGTCCAACCATCGAGCTCTATGGGTATGCCTTGCATACTCATACACTATATTGTCACAAAACATAGACATAAACTGATACAATGGATTCTTCTAAATAACCAAATCACACCTTTTTGCTTGATTTGCATCTTTTGTAATGTATGCCACTTTTTTATACTTCCCAAACTCTATTAGTTTCTTTCCCACCTTATGTGTGCTTTCCATATGTTGACATACTGGCATACATTGCAAGCCACCACAATGTTGACATGAACCATCAAAGAATAGTTTCTTCTAGAATATTTAGCCATCCTCTACTTCACATAATTTTTTTGATAAGAACTCTCTTGAGGATGTTGGTGGGGCATGTATGCCACAATCCTCCAAAACATCATTAGTATGCAAATCTAAACATATAAAACGATAAACATCATAATGGTTAGAGCATTCAATATGTAGTCTACAACAACAAGTAGTGTGTGTGTGATTTATCTTGACATAAAAAGGTTTAAGCATTTCAAAATATCTTTGAAATTTTGAATTTGAGATTAATCTTATTAAAATTTACCAAAAAATTGGGTTTGGGTTGTATCCAAAAAATTCTTTGAATGTGGCTCATGGTTTCAACTATCGATTCTCCTTCTTACCACATCCCTTTGATTTGGAGATGGTCTTGTGTTATTATTCCAATAGTCTTCAATTAGTGTTATCAATGCTTCAATAACTGGTTTATCTTTTCATGGGAGTCTCCCCGAGAATTTCCATAATTCATTTGAATCGGTTCCCTTAATTCTTTGCCGCCTTTGAACAACTCTTGATAAAGTTTTTCTATTAATTCTCAATTGTTCATTTTTCGTTCTAATGAGATGAGATCTCCTTGTTTGACTACTTACCAAAGTTGATGTAATGACACGTCGAGTGACATTACTATCCTTTGAGCATGAGGTCTTACCCACACTCTCATAAGTATCCATTATATTCTTCAAAATAGTGTTTTCACTTGAAGCATTCGATGTTCTCAACCCAAGATTCTTCATGATGTTTCTATACTTTATACCTCGCATCATTTCAACAAATAGTTGACATCTTGCGGTCTCATTTAGCGTTTCAAAGAACAATTTCCAAATCTTATCAGCATATCTTCTACAAGTGTGTGCTGGAATCTTACCTTCCATGTGCTGCAATATATCCTCATCAATATTAATCAAATACTTTGGCTTTCTACACAAAATTCTAGGTGTTGTTCTCCTAGGTACATACATATCAACATTAGGAATTTCATCAATGTTTAAGTGAGGTGGGATAGATCACATACCTTTGATCGAGGGTGGAATAGATGACATACCTTGAGGTTGACATGGGGATGATGGTGTACCTTCATCAAATCCGAGTGATGATGTACTCTCAACTTGAGATGTGGTGGATGGTGTCACTTCATATTCACTTGTGGTAGATGGTGTCCTTCCATATTCACTTGTGGTAGATGGTGTCCCTCCATATTCACTTTTGGTAGATAGTGTCCCTCCATATTCACTTGCAGTAGAGGGTGTGTCTCCAACTATGGTATTTGAATCTATCTTAGCATGATACTTTCAAATTCATTCCCTTTGTGCCACCAATTCCTTCTCTTTTTTATGGTTGAGGTTCCTCTTCAATTGGCTTGTTTATGTCAATCTATCCAATTTCTTCTTTTGATGATATTCCCACATCCATTCTTTATTTTTTTCTTTATTAGTTTCATACTCTTCGTCTATTGGTTTATTCCTTCTTCATTTCCTTGGCATGGTAGATAATTCTACCTATATCATGGTAACGAGATCAGTATTAGTTCCTAAAAAATGAATCCATACAAATAAATGAAATATATGTCATACAAGGCTTCGTACAAAATACTTGCAATCATCTTGTAGAAGAGTATTTCTAGCATAGACAAAGGTCACATGAATTTTTGATGGAATGCCTTAAAGAAATGTGGTCATGTGGCATGCCATGATTGCAAGATAGGCTCAAAATAGAAGCATGGAAAAGGCATACAAATTGTTTGACAATAATTTTTTGGTAGACATGTACATGAAAAATGTGGTACCCATGACAAGCTAGTGAGCTCATGAGGAATTTCTTCATTTTTCCCCTACCTTGTCAACCCTACTACATTGAAAAGCTAGTAAGCTCACATACATCACCATGACACCTCATTTCTATGAGGCATTTCTTCATGCTGCCCCTACCTTGTCAACCCTACCGCATTGGCTAGCTAGTGAGCTCACTAGCTTGTCATGGGTGCCACATTTTGCATGTACATGTTTACCAAAACATTGTTTACATCACTGTGAGCTCACTAGCTTTCCAATTTAGTAGGGTTGACAAGGTAGGGGAAGCATGAAAAAATGCCTCATAGAAATGGGGACTCACGGTGATGTAAATGACCATGAGTCCCCATTTCTATGAGGCATTTTTTCATGCTTCCCCTACCTTGTCAACCCTACCGCATTGTCTTTTGGCATGCCATGATTACAAGATAGGTTGCACCTTTCCCCATGTTGCTAACTTAGCCTTGAATAAAGAGTCTTGAAACAGTGGAGAGAAGGGTTAGAATCCCTTGTCGGTAGACTAATCATGGAAACATTTAAAATATATCACAACATTAGTGATGAGGTAAGTTTAGTGATGAGGTAAATTTAGAAATAGAGATGAAAACCAAAATAGATTCAAAGATCTATCAATGTGGGAGGAGTATATTCCAATTTTGTAGAGACATGTATGGAAAATTTGGTCACATAGACAATGCAATCAGCAGTTTGATAAAATGCACATTGCCATGCGACCCCATTTCTTTGAGGCATTTCTTCAAAAAGTTGATTGCCTTGTCTATGTTGTTTTTGTTTGATAAAATGCTTTGGTAGACATGTATGGGTGATTTGGTAGCATAGAAAAGGCAATCATCTTCTTGGTATAACTGTTTGAAAAAATACCTCAATCAGAAATGTCCTCGTGGACTAGAATGATTGCAAGATATGCAAAAAATAGATTTATTGAAAAGGATTTAGAAAATTTCAAGCATATGCAATTTGTAGGTGTAAAACCAAATTCAACTACATTTTCCAATATCCCCCATGCCAATACCAAAATGAAATCTTTGGAGAGTGGTATGCACATCCATAGTAAAGGATTGAGAAATGATGTATCATTTTACTTATAACTTCTGTCATATATATGTGTATACAAAATGTGGAAGCATACACAAGGTAAGTCAATTGTTTAACAAAATTCCTCAAATAGCTGTGGTTTAAAAATGTAATTGGAAAGTGTAAAGAATTGTGTAATTTAAAATGTGCATTGACAAGCTAAGGTTATAATGACAAGCAAACAATGATCAACATGGAATATGAAAAATAAAAAAAATCAAAGCAAGCCAAAATAGAATGAAAGAAACTATGTAAATACTTCACATACCTAAAAAACGAGAGTTTCAAATGGAGGAGTTCTACCCAATTATGTAGCCTTTGCTTCTTCTTTCTTCAAACTCAAAAATTTGACCTTTTCAAAAGATTGTTCCCCTCCAAACTTCAATTGTATATCACTCTTGAATGGAATTCAGACTTGAATTGATATTATATTCCTTTCAACATTAAAACTCTGCTATTTCATGCAGAGGTGGCGGAATGTGAAAAACTTGCATGCACACTTCACAAAATCATAAAAAATAGTTTTTTGTCGAAATACACACATAACCAGGAGAATATGTAGAATGTGGGCCTTGAGATCACAAGAATATTGAGTTACCATTTTCAAAGTAGGACAAAACATTCTCGCGTTATAACGCGATCACATTATGTATTGCTAAAATAATGGCCATATCTCTACTACTTTAAAATGTGCTCGCGTTATGAGAAAGTTTTTTTTTATAGGTTTTTTTTCTCTCTTTCTCTCTATCCTCTACCCTCTACCCTTAAACCCTCTACCCTCTATCTCTCTCCCACTCCCTCCCTCTCTCTTTCTCTCAAGTCTCTCCCTCCTACCCCCTCTCCCTCTCTCAAGTCTCTCTCTCACTCACTCACTCCTATCTCTATCCCCTCTACCATCTACCTTCTATCCTCTCTCTCTCAAGTCTCTCTCTCCTACCCCCTCTCCCTCTCTCAAGTTTCTCTCTCTCCCTCACTCACTCATATCTCTTTCCCCTCTACCCTTAACCCTTTACTCTCTACCATTAACCCTTAAACCCTTAAACCATCTACCCTCTACCCTCTATCTCTCCCCCACTCTCTCCCTCTCTCTCTCTCAAGTCTCTCCCTCCTACCCCATCTCCCTCTCTCAAGTATCTTCTCTCTCTCACTCCTATCTCTCTCCCATCTATCCTTAACCCTCTATCTTCTACCCTTAACCCTTA
>VDFB02000017.1:384378094-384400624 GCA_007258455.2 Sequoia sempervirens
CTAAACCCTTAAACCTTCTACCCTCTACCCTCTACCCTCTACCCTCAACCCTAATCCCTCAACCCTATACCCTCAACCAAATACCCTAAACCATCAACCCTATAGGTTCTCAACCCTATACCATCAATTCTCAACCCTCTAATCTATACATTGGATCCTTACCCCTCGTATATATTTGTCCCTCCCTCCTCTTCTCTCCTTCTCTCTATCTCACTTATCCCTCCATCTCTCCCTCCCTACATCCCTCCCTCTCTCACCTAATACCTCAACCATATACCCTCAACCCTTAAACCCTTAAACACTCAACCCTAAACCCTAAACCCTAAACCCTAAACCCTTAAATCCTCTACCCTCTACCCTCTACCCTCAACCCTCAACCCTCTACCCTCAACCCTAATCCCTCAATCCTTAAACCCTCAAACCCAAGTAAACTTTCTACCCTAATCCCTCAACCCTCAACCCCTATATCCTCTACACTATACATTGGACCCTCAACCCTATACCCTCATTCCTCTACCCTCAACCTTAAACCCTCAACCCTCAAACCTTAAACCTTAAACCCTTAAACCCTCTACCCTGTACCCTATACATTAAACCCTCAACCCTAAATTATCAACCCTCAACCATTAATCCCTCAACCCTTAAACCTTAATCCCCAAACCCTCAACCCCTATACCCTCTACCCTATACATTGGACCCTCAACCCTAATCCTTCAACCATATGTACCCTCAACCCTAATCCCTCAACCCTATACCCTCAACCTAATACCCTAAACCATCAACCCAGGTCCTCAACCCTATACCCTCAATTCTCAACCCTCTACCCTATACAATGGATCCTCAACCCTCATATATCTTTGTCCCTCTCTCCTCTTCTCTCCTCTCTATCTCACTTATCCCTCCATCTCTCCCTCCATCCATCCCTCCCTCTCTACCCTAGTCCCTCAACCATTAAACTCTTAAACACTCAACCCTAAACCCTAAACCTTCAACCCTTAAACCCTCTACCCTCAACCCTTAAACCATTAAACCTAAGTAAACTCTCTACTCTAATACCTCAAACCTCAACCCTTAATCCATCAACCCTTACACCCTCTAGCCTCAACCCTCAACCATTAAACCCCAATCCCTCAACCCATATACCCTCTACCTTATACATTGGAACCTCAACCCTATACCCTCAATCATGTACCCTCAACCTTAAACCCTCAACCCTCAACCCTTAAAACCTCTACCCTGTAATACCCCTCCTATTACTGGTTGGACTTATTATTTTTCTATGCTTTTGTTTGATGCTTTAAGACTGTGATAGTACTATTTATTATTTTGGTTTGGTGGATTGGTTAGTGTAGACTGATTGATGGTTATGCTTCTTCAGTTGATGACATTATGTTTTGGTGATGTTATTGCTATATATGCTCATGGTAGTTTAAATTGATATTTATTTTGTCAGTTTGTTGTGATATTGTATTGGTGAGGAGAACGAAGTTGCATCACTCGCTTTCGAGTGCCCTGTGATTTCCGCGGTTATCTCTTCATAGTGTGTTTGAATCATGGATTATATATATGCATGTTATATGTTTCATTGCAGGATTGTAGGTACATGACACCGACTCCACCTGGTTTCACAGGTCTGAGCATGTCCAGGCTCAATGGTAATTTTGAATGGGAGATAATAACGAGGTTTTTCCTAGTCTAGCCTCAAACCTAGTCACAGTATGTCGTCAGTTTAGGTCTGGTATTTTTGGTTGTCTTGTCTGTGTCTGTCTTGATTATTTGTTATGCAAGGTTTATTTTGTGAATTTAATGTTAGATGAATGTTCTTTATAATTTAGTGCTTATTTAAATTAATTTTAAATATTTTAGATAAAAGCTTCATATTCTATTTAATTAATTAAATTAGTTTATTGGTAAAATAATTTAATCATTGAGATTAAAGTTATTTTATTAAATAAATTAATTAATTGATTAAAGTTGATTTTATTGAGTGAATAGATTAAATATTATTTAAATGAATTTGTGTGAATGGGAATTTTAAATTTATTTAAAGAAAAATAAATTAGTTGTTGAAATTTTAAATAAAATAAAATAAAATAAATTCTTGATAATTGTTAGAAGAAAATATCTGTGAGTTTGTTAGAAGATATTTTCTTAATTTTCCATGTGTGTTAATAGAATTAATGCAAAAATTTTGTTGAGGATTTTCTCAGAGAGAATATGGCGAGAATTGGGTAAGGCAAGAAAGCACTTCACGGCAAAGAAAAAGGAAAAGAGGATTGCTGGAAAAATTATGATTTTTGCTTTGGGGGTTTTGATTTAAAATTTATGGAAGAAGATCTTGGGTTTGTTTTTGTTCAGTAATTTGCATTCTTTTGGAAAGTGGAGATTTGAAAAGGGTTTTGGAAGTTGCACGCAGCAGGCAAAGCTTTCCTTCAACTGTCAATTTCTATAGAAATACGGGTTATTTGCTATTTATTTATTTAGTTTTGTGATTTGAAAAGATTGTCTGTATAAAGATTTAAATTTGTAGAATTTTTGTTAATTTGTAAAAAATTAAAAGATTGCCTGAGGAAATAATTTTGATTGAATTTTTTGTACTTCTTGGAAAATTTTATTGAAAATATTTCTGTAGAAAAGTTTGTTACCTCTCTGTGTAAAGTTCCAAACAAAGCTTTATAGTAAAATCAGAAAACAACACAGTAGGTTAAAGATTTTGAAAATTTAGATTGTGAATAAAAACTTTTGTAATGGAAATTGAAAACCTATGTATGATTTGATTAAAATTTTCCTGTTAAAAATTCTTCAATAAAATTTGCTCTTCTCAAGCAATCCTTCTGATTGATTGTTTTATATATATATATATATGAAAATATATATATGAACATATTAATATAAAATATATACCTCTGAAGTCATGTAATATATCCATGGAAATTTTATTTAAAATGAAAAGTTAGAAATCGCCGTACAGGCGAATTTGTTTATAGGATTTTTTTCAAAAAAATTGTTTTTGAAGGGGGCGCAGGGGCTACCCCCATAGCCGCCCATGAAGGGCAACGACTGTGGAGGTAGTCAGCGCTGCCCACATAGGCAGCACTCAGGCTACCAACACAGCCGCGACCCATATGGGTCGGCTGTGTAAACAGCTACGGCCAATAAGGGTCGGTTGTGTATTAACCACATACTGCCCTAATTTTATTCCCCTTGTAATATTATTAAAATACAATTTGCTTTAATATAAACGAATTTTGGGTTATTTAGATTTTAATTTTAAATATTATATATATATATGTATATATATTTGTGTATATATATATGTGTGTATATATATATATGTATGTATATATACATATATAGTTTCAGAAAAATAATTTAGTATTAAAATAAGGTTTCTTTATTAGATGCATGTAATGTATGAGATCAACTATTTTTTTTTAAAACAATGAGATTGAAAAGAAAAAATTTGATATTTATTTCTTTATGTGAAATTGAGAAAATTAGAATTAGATTAATTGATTCAATTTATTTTTATTGTTTGAGAAAAGAACTATAAACAAGTTGATTAATTTTCATGCTATATGTAACTGATTTGATTGGATTTAGTAAATCCTAAATTAGATTCTTATTTTGCCTGAATTGCTTTAAGTTGTTTTTTATTCTTGTTGGGAAAATTGGGGATTATATGGGATTATAAGTCTTCCAGATATAGTTTCATCTCAAGGGAGTTGTATTTATGATGATTTCGTATTTTGAATAAACTAGGGTAGTGCACATGGTTCTATTCGGTTTTTAGGCACCTGGTTCTATGAACAGGTTCTGATGTTTGTTGTTACATGTTTGGTGTTTGATGTTTATTTATGTGCACCTTGTCTACCCTTAGATAATGGAATTAGTTTCCTTGTGTTATTATTAGGGGAGTGGCTCTTTATGAGGGCCGGCACACAAAGTGGTGCTAGGGTAACTCATGTAGAGTTAGTTAATCAGTGAAAACTAAATCAACACATTAGGTAGTCTAAAACCTTTAACTAGATTAATTATGCCTCACTCATGGACTCAAGGGCTAATTCAAACTTGGGGATGAGTCGAGAAGGCCTAGAATGGAAAAATCGATATCTAGTCATTATGAAAGATATTCGATTCCACAACAGATTGCATGAGGGGTCGAGTTTCGTAAGAGGTTACCAGGGTAACCCAAGATGGGGACCAGAACCTAGGAAGAAACACTTGGGTAACCTATGCAACATTGTGATGACACTCCACCTATAATAATAGTATCTTTGCGAACTTAGTGTATTTGATCATTCAGTACTAGAAGCAATGTAACCATTAAGTTAAGTTTGTACTTGTATAGTTTTGTCTTTGGTTTCATTTGTGACTAGGGTTTGTAGGTTATGTCTAGGGAACCTTTTTACTATCTCCTAGCATAGGGGGTGGACCTACGGGTACCACATGGTTGGGTGGAACGTGCACCTTACATCGTTGGGTCCCCAGTTCTTGTTCATGGTGACGAGTACTTCTTGGATGGAGAGCTCGTATGTGATAATGTACTTTCTCATATTTATCATTTGTATCAGTGGAAACCTTATATTTGTATCACTCCTCAATTGTAATTCAGGAGAAATTTTGTAACATGTAATTGTACACTTTGTATGACCTACCTCATTTGGAAATGAGTATTGTAAATGTAATTATAAATGCAATGTAAGAAATAATCATATTTGTTCTTTATATCTTTAATGATGTAATTTATTTGTTAATGAATGTATGCTTTTAAGTTATGAGAAATAAACACATGCTATGTTAATTACTTTTGTCATCTATGGGATTTTCAAGTAGTGTGTCATCGTGTATCTTAGGGAATGTTTGCATTAGTGAAGTTCATGTTTACACTTTAAAAAATAAATAAATTATTATTACACTATCGTAGTCAATGCAACATTCTTTAGGTTACGAGATGGGGCATTACATACCCTCTACCCTCTACCCTATACATTAAACCCTCAACCCTCAATTCTCAACCCTCAACCCTTAATCGCTCAACCCTCAACCCTTAATCGCTAAACCCTCAACCCCTATACCCTCTACCATTTACATTGGACCCTCAACCTAATCCTTCAACCATATACTCTCAAACCTATACCCTAAACCCTCTACCCTCAACCCTAAACCCTAAACCCTAAACCCTCAACCATTTAACTCTAAACCCTTAAACCTTCTACCCTCTACCCTCAACCCTATACCATCAACCCTAAACTATCAACCCTATAGGTCCTCCACCCTAATACCTCAACCCTATACCCTCAACCCCTATCTCCTTCTCTCTATCTATACATCTCACCTCTCTCTCCCTCCCTCTCTCCTACCCTCTCCAATTGTCTCTATCTACCCTCTCCCTCTTTCTACATACCTCTCGCTCAATCAATCCCTACCACTCCCTCTCACTCCCTCTATCTATCTCTCTCTATCTCCCTCCCACTGCCTCTCCATCACTCCATCTCTCTCCCACTCCCTTTCTCTCCCTATCTCTCAGGTCTCTCCCTTCCACCCCCCCTCTCTCTCAGGTCTCTCCCTTTGGAACCCTACCTAGGTAACTCTCTCTCTCTTCTCTCTCTCTCTCTCTCTCTCTCTCTCTCTCTCTCTCTCTCTCTCTCTCTCTCTCTCTCTCTCTCTCCCCTCTCTATCTATCCCTCCCACCCTACCTAG
This sequence comes from Sequoia sempervirens, assembly GCA_007258455.2. Lineage (NCBI taxonomy): Eukaryota > Viridiplantae > Streptophyta > Pinopsida > Cupressales > Cupressaceae > Sequoia > Sequoia sempervirens. The sequence goes on from VDFB02000017.1 coordinate 384,383,798, forward strand.
ATAAGTCGCTCTCATCACCCCTCTCTCTCTCTTAGGTCACTCCCTCCCACACCCTCTCCCTCTCTCAAGTCTCTCACACTCACACTTCTCTTCTCACTCCCTCTCTCCCACTCCCCCTCTCTCCCACTCCCTCACATTACCTATCTTTCAAGTCTCTCCCTCTCACCCCCCCTCACACTCTCAAGTCTCTCCCTCTTGCACCCTACCTACATAACTCTATCTCTTTATCTCCCTCTCTCTCTCTCCCCCCTCTCTCTCAATTCTTTCTCAATTCTCTCTCTCCCACCCCCCCTCTCTCTCTATCTCTCCCACCCTACCTAGCTAAGTCCCTCTCACTCCAACCCCTTCTCTCCCACTCCCTCTCTCTTAGTCTCTCCCTTCCACCCCCTCTCCCTCTCTCAAGACTCTCTCTCACTACCTCTCTACCTCTCTCTCTCTCTCTCTTTCACTCTCTTAGATCTCTCCCTCCCTCTCTCTCTCTCCCTCTATCTTAAAATTCTCCATCCCTCTAAAGACATACATAAATACATGCATACTTACATACAAACAAGCATACAAGTACATATGTACATACACTATTACATACATATAGGCATACATACATGCCATACATGCCATACAAGCATACATGTACATACAAACATACAAGTATATAAACATACATTCAATAAAGTAGCATTTAACATAAAGCAAGACATAACACAAGCGCATTATAATGCGCTCGTAATATGACTTGCCAGACATGTCTTGCACAAACGCAAAAACCATGTCAAAACTAAGATAAAACGTGAGCGCGTTATAACATGCTTGCATTATATCTTGCTTTGGGAATCCCCAAGCCTTGGGCTTGGTATTTTCCTTGGAATACCAACCCAAAGGCTTCGAGGGCCTTCCCAACAACCAAAGATTTTTTTTGCAAATTCTACAATATTTCACATAATCGAGTTCATGCTCACCATTAGGATTGCACGTGTTTCAATGTCAAACAAATTGAACACATGGGTAATGTTAGGCTATCTCTTAGTTATCCAACAATGTAATTTTTTTCATTTTTTGACAATGTTAAGCCTTTAATCTATAATTTTTTTTGTTTGTGTGTCTCTTTTTTGGAAAAAAGTAGTGTTTAGTGTTTTTTTGTTATAAATTAACCATTCATCAAAATTTCAAATAAATTACATTTTTAGAAACTATACTCCATTCTACAAATATTAAAAAAAAAATCAATTAGTTTCCAAAATTTGTAGGGGTAGCACGACCAAAATTTTGTTTTTCAGGAAGTGTCCACTTTGAAAATTAGTAAAAAAACAAATATTCATTAAAAAATTGTCAGAAAAATTGTGTATCAACTACATATTGTTAGCTAATTTCTCACTGAAGCAATTTTAAAAATACTAAAAATAAATTTCACCATGCTATGTTCCCACAAAAGTTGCTATGTTATGTTTTTTTGACAAAAACAACACCAATTTTTGTGGGTCCCTCTTTTGAACCCCTTAATCTCAACCATTTTCAAAATAAATTAGTAGTTTAGAAAGTAGACCCGGAGCACTATGATCCTTGTTTTTGTTGCATCTCAAAATTTTGAGTGTAACTATCCAAAATTTCACGTCCAAGGTCAATATTTCTTGATTTTAGAAAAAAAGTGGCCACTTAAGCCCCCTTTTTGGCCCCCCATCTTTTTGCACTTACCCTTGTTGATTTTTGGTGTTTAAATTAATTTAAATTTATTAAATTATTTGTGTGATTTTATAAGTGCTAAGAGTTGCAAGAAACTCTCTTCCATTAGTTGTTAATGCCAACAAAATGTAAAATAATATGTATGTTCTATGTGAAATCTAAGGTGAAAAGTGTTGCATAATTCAAGAAGGTGAAAGTTGGATATGGCACAAGAGGATGGGGCACATGAATTTTGACAACCTTGTAAAGATCGTCAAAAATTAGTTAGTAAGAGACATGCCTAAGATCTACAAGCCTTCTAACATCATTTGCAAAAAATATTGGTATGGAAAGTAGACAAGAATAAGCTTCAAAATGAAAGAATAATCTACATCTAAACCCTTGGAGCTTGTAGACACATATCTTTGTAGACCAAAATGATAAAAAGAGTATGCAAGGTGAGTATTATTTCATGATATTAATTGATGATTTTTATATAATGACTTGGGTAACCTTTTTGAAAGAAAAATAAAAAGATTTTGAAAAAAATATGGCATTGAAGGCCTTATTAGAGAATGAAACTGGATTCAAAATCAAATCTCTGAGGTCTGATTAAGGTGGTGAGTTCACCTAAAATTAATTCATATAGTTCTATGAACAATAAGGAATAAGGAGGCACTACTCAGCTGCTAGAAATTTGCAAAAAAAATGGTGTTGTGGAAAGGAAAAATAGAATAGTACAAGAAATGGTAAGAATGATGCTAAATGAGTCCAAATTATGAGACTCATTTTGGAAGGAATTAGTACTCATAGTAATATACATTTTAAATCAAGGCCAAATTAGAGTCAATCATGATAAAACCCCATATGAGTTATGAAAAGGAAGACCTAAGATAGTAAAATATTTTAGAGTGTTTGATAGATGTTATATAAGGATAGATGAAGAGGATCTTAGTAAGTTTGATTCAATATCTAATGAAGGAATATTTCTTGGTTACTCCTTAAAAATTAAAGCTTACATGTACTACAAGAAAAGATTGTAGAAAATGGTTGAAAGTGCAAATATAAGGGTAGATAAAGATACTACAAAATAAAGGCACCAAAAATAAATTACCAAGAGGAAGAAAGTTGCAAAGAGGAAGAAGTAGAGGAATTATTAGATAATATTCAGAAAAGAAGCACAAAAACTCCATCCAAGACACCTTTTAAGGCACAACTCGAAACATAGTCCAAGTTTGTTTAGAAGAATCATTTTGAGGATTTAATTATATGAGATAAAAACATAGAAATTCAGACAAGAAGAAGATTGGCCAACCCACCAGATCTTGAAAACTTTTCTTTGTTGTCCAAGATTGATCCTAAGAACTTTATAGAAGCGAGTGAAGACAAATTCTAGATAAAATCCATGGAAGAAGAGTTGAATAAAATTAAAAATAATAAGACTTGAGAACTTGTCCCAAGACCCAAAAATAGAAATATTATTAGCACCAAATGGGTCTTCAGAAACAAGTTGAATGAGGATGGTCATGTAGTAAGGAACACAACAAGGCTAGCATGCAAGGGGTATGCTCAAGTAGAACGGAATGATTTTGAAGAAATTTTTTCCCATGTTGCATGTTTAGAAGCTATAAGAATGTTCCTTGAACTTTCCTATTACAAGGATTTTAAAGTCTACTAGATGGATGTTAAATCAACATTTTTGAATAGGCACTTAGAAGAGGAATTATATATAGAGCAACATGAAGGGTTCATCTTGTTTGAAAATAAATAATTCATATGTAAACTCAAGCAAGCTCTTTATGGTTTGAAACAAGCTCCTAGGGCTTGGTACTCTGGATTGGATAAATACTTACAAGAGAGGTTTTATAAGGGGCATTGCTTATTATAACATTTATTTCAAAACTAAAGGGGAGCATCAGTTAATTATTGTGTTATATGTAGATGAAATTATGTTTGGAGGTAGACATGATAAGATGTGTCAAGAATTTTCTCAAGATATGCATAAAGATTTTGAAATGTTAGTGCTTGGAGAGATTTACTTCTTCCTAAGATTACATATTTCTCAATTAAATAAAGGGATATTTATATCCCAAAATAAATATATTAAAGAGATGCTACAAAACTTTAGAATGAAATAAAGTAAATATGATGAGTCTCTTGATCCAAATTAGTCTCTTTAAAAATCAATGATTTGACATTTATTTTATGTCATAGCCTCAAGGCCTAATATTATGCAAGTAGTAGGTATGGTTGCTAAGTTTAAGGTTGCACCCAAAGAAACTCACATGTAGGCAGTCAAGAGAATATTCAAGTACTTAAAGGCACATTTAGATTTTATACTATGCTATCCAAGAGATGATGAATTCACTTTAACAACATATATAGATGCAGATTGGGCAAGAAGTGTTGATGACAAGAAAAGCATAATTGGTGGTGCATTCTCTTGGAAGTATTCATGTCTCATGGTTAAGTAAGAAATAGGCATCGGTCTCCCTGTCAAATGTAGAGGATAAATATATAACAATAGTTTCTTATTGCACTCAGGTTCTTTGGATGAGACAAACTTTAAATGATATCAAAGAAGAATGAAATAATCCAATACCCATATTATGTAACAATACTAGTGCTATCAATATCTTGAAGAATCTAGTGATGCACTCAAGAACAACACGTATTCCTATAAAATATCACTTCTTGAGAGGGCAAGTAGCAGATGAACATGTAAATCTTGAGTATGTTGACACTCATGATTAGATTATGGATATTTTCACTAAGCCTCTTCCAAAAGAGACTTTTGAGTTTCTAAGACAGAAATAGGGAGTGGTATCACCTTTCATTTGTCACTAAGGGGGAGCCTATCATTGTATGATCTCACAACTCCATGGACTCCTCTTCCGTTGATTTCAAATGGGGATAAGTATAGAGACATGGGGAGCAACAAATATACAGAGAGTAGTATATTTTTACAGAAGTTACCTATATGAGGTTTCCATCAATGACAAAGGGGGAGATTGTTGAATTAATTTTTTCAAAGGCATAAGGACATTGAATGAAGGTCAAATTCCACTAATAATTTCAAGAATATGTCACATTATTTCAAGGTTTAAAGGAAGTCTCCTAAAGTGCTAGTTGACCCTCATTTATATTAGTGCTTGTGATTTATTCAATTTCAAATCCATTTCTACATTGGTCAACCCTCTTTGTATTTTGAAAGAGATAAAAAATATATATTTACTTCTTGGACGACCACCTTTTCCAAGGAAAATATATATCTATGGAATTTCCCACACTAATGAATAACGATTGAAGTGGTTAATGAAAGAGAAGAACAACGAATATCATCAAGGAAAGGAGAGAAATATTTGAAATGTATAGAGGTAGTTATTACCTTATGAAAATCCAATGATTCATAATGATTTATTAAAAAAATAATTAAGATTTTTTTATGGGAAGTGATTGAGGAAAGACATCAAGCATTAAAAGAAGAAATTAATAAATTTTAAAAGGGAATTGATTAGCATAACCAAGAGTTATATCGTCTTAAAAGGTTATCTCTTTCGTAAGAGATGTCTCTTTTCATATAGATAAAAAAGGAGTAATAATTGTGGAAGGGAGAGTGTGGAATATAAAAATATATATCATATATACACCAAAATATTGTGTGAAGAGAATACAATAAAAGATTAAATTCAAATACATATTTTTTAAGGAGAATTATCAAGAAGAAAAATACTTTGTTGAGTTAGAGGTTGATGCCTCATATTGGAGAAGTTGGTACCTCAATTTTGACAAGGTCGATGCCTTGTATCAAGAGGTTGGTGTCTCTCACTGAGTTAGTGCTCAATCTAAGGGATTGGTGTCTCTTGTAGGTTGGTGCCTACAAAATTTTAATCAATGAATTATATAAAATCATTATTTTTCCATGGTTTTCTCTCACAAGAGTTTCCATGTAAATTTTGGTGTTCTTGTGTTGCAATTCATTAGATCTTGCATATTGATTATTTATGTTTAATTTGGTAGAATTTTGGTAATACCGATTCACCTCCCATCTCAGTATAATTGTGTTCTCATAAAATTATTTAAAAATCCTTCTTAGATCCCCTCTAATTCACCTTCATAAATGTGCTCACTACTTCATCAAAATCAGCCTTAAAAATCTCCAAAAAAATTCTTCATAAATTTTCTCACTTCTTCATAATTTTTTTTCCTTTTATCTACCTTACATCTGCCTATAAATATTCCTTTTATTTTCCTTACATTTACCTATAAATATGCATCACATACACTTATTAATCTTCCTTTAATTCTCCTTCACATATGTACTAAAAATTGCATAAAACCCTCTTATAGATCTACATATGTTTTACACAAAAAATTGCACATGTTCACCATATATTTTTCCATATATCCTTTGTAATTATCTGCTCCAGTTCTTCATATAAATCTACTCATGTTCTTAAAATAAACTTGAACACATTTCTCATATATATTTTCATATGTTCAACATAAATCAAAAATATTCTTCATGCTTTCTACCTTTTGGTCTGCTTTAAATCTACTCATTGTTTTTTACATCTCTATTTTACCTTGTTTTATACCTCATCAAACACAACCCTTCATCAAAGGAGGAATTCTTCAAAAATAAATGACCTTATGAATGGAAAAACTTTTTGTTAAGAAATGATTGCAACTTTAAAACTAACTCCCAAACCTTTTATTATGATCAATGTTCCTTGGAATATGAATCATTGCCTTTCCATAAATATAATCACTACCTTCATATTATTAATTACTGCCTCTTCTAATATTATTTGCTACCCATGTTAATGAGAATAATAATTGCTCTTCAATAGATTCACTGCATATATTTATCCTATATCATTGCTTATTAATATTTCATTCTTCTCTAACTTGGGTGATTATCTTATCATTGATTTATATAAGTTTCATTGCCATATCCAAAGGGGATCAACCTTCTTAATAACAAACTTATTTATATTCCTTTTAACTTATATCAATCTATGGTTGGCCAGTAAGTTTTGGCACCAATAATGTGAGGTCAATCCATAGATATATAGTGTTTAGGATATTGTGATTGGATGGATTAGTATGGGTCGATTACGCTTAATCCATAAAGAAACGAAGCATAACAAATCTACTATCATCGAATCTCAACAGGATCATTCAAATGAAAGTTAAACTAAACATTTATCAAAACTAAGTATTCTAAACTATGAAAGCATTTAAATGTCTACTCTAATCCATCTGAAACTTATCCCATTGTGGGAGTGGTTTCGTGTTGATGTGTAATGATGACCCTTTCCCAATCCTGTGGATAAATGAGCTTACCCTAGATAGTTTTATTGAAGAAAACTGATGGAATGGTTGTGAGATGTGTATGTAAACATGATTTTAATCTAAATGAGGATGATGCAAGCTAATTTAACATGATTTTATGCTAAAATGATATAGATATGCAACTACAAAGCTAATCTAAATGGATTCTAAACTAAAAGATTCAAAACCCTAGTTAATAAACAAGCTAAATGGATGCATTATGTGATCATGGAAGCCATTAATGGAAGATTTAAATCTAATAAATGCAATTAAAATGAACTAAAAACAAAGATGCTAAATGTGTGCTAAATATGAGTGTGAGTGTGAGTGATTTTAACAACATAACTTTGATGTTAAAAGATGGATCCATTTGTCTCCAAGTAGTGATCTATTTATAGGAAAGCAAATAAGAAATGGAGGGTTGAGATTGAAAAAGCTAATCAACAGTCAAGGATGGAGGAAATTGGAGGCATGGATCATGGATTCTCATCAATGGGTGAGAATGGAAGATGAGATTTAATCAAGGGTTCTCATTCCTTCAAACAAGCACACTTTTGACCTGTACAAGAGGTCAAAAGTTAACTTGCACAAGAAGTCACAAGTTAACTTGCATATGAAGCTAAGTGAGAATATTCCCTTTTTCAAATGATTGAGGAGAAAATAATATTCTTTGGAATATTCTCATGGGTGAGGAAAAAAGGATATTTTGCAAATTAAAACAAAGTTTAATTGCGCAAAAGAGGAGGGAATATTCCATGGAAATATTCCCCTTTTGGAGGAATGTGCAAAGGAGGAATATTCCCTTGCAAGTGGGAGGTAAATTAGATTAGTTAATAATTGATAATTAAACATTATTAATTATGCAATTAAGGGATTTAGAAGAATAAAGTGATATTCATTAAATTAAATGATTTAATGAATGGGGAAAGGTGAAATGACATTTAATTAAATAACTTAGGGTTATTTAATTAAATAAGAAGACTTAGGGAATTAAATTAAATACTTTGATTTATTTAATTTAATGAGATGAAATGTTAGCGTAAAAAAGGGGGGGTGAATTAACCCGATTAAATTAATTAGGTTAATAGATGAAAATGAGACAATTAATTAAATAGCTAGGCTAATTTAATCAATTAAGTGAAAAGATGATGGGTTTTAGGACGAAATGATGTTAGTTATCCAATGTGATCCATCGAGACATTTTTAAGTGTACATTTTTCCCCTCTTTGAAGCAATGTACTTGTTGTATTGGTTCAAAGACTAATGTTGATTTCGATGTTGATTTTGATGTTGATGATGATGTAGAAATGAATATAGATGATCTCTTTGAGATGTTGATAGCCAAGCTAAAGTTGATTGATCTGATTGATTGATTGGTAACATTATTAAGGATTCACAACAATGTAAGGATTGTGTTGAAAAAAGCAAGAATTGATAGGGAAAGATATATCCCAATAATGATTGATTTGATAATTTGATCAAGATTTTATAGCAAGGCTAGGAACAAAGTCCATTAGATGATTTGATATCGATATGATCAAAATATGGTTGGTTTCCCCCTCAAGAAATCGATCAGGGAATTGTTATCTCCTAGAAATTCACCCTATGCAAAGTTATGAAAAACTAGCTTTCTAGAGAAACATGAGATCATTTCAAGGTTGTGGGTCACCTAGAGTTGAAATGAACCTCTGAATAAGGCCGGCTCCTAACTGGTAATATCACTTAACTACTAATCTTCGTAAGGAAAAGGGAGAAGGAGTGCATGAAAATGAAAATTAAATCCTATGGTGATACACCAAATTTTCTCAAAACATGTACAGCTGCTTAACACACAGTTTTCAATCAACTAATAAAAGTTGATATGCACAACTCAATACTCATATGATACTGCATAAATATTTCATAAGAAAGCTACGATACATACAGTCCTAGAAGGATGATAAATTCTCCTCACAACTAAAATCTGTTTGCATCACCAACATAACCTATAACCTGCAATATACATATATCCTCTGCTTAAAAGTGCTATTAATGAGACGTATTAACAAGGAATAAGAAAAATCACATGTAACTTTATCAATCATCCAACACACTCAATGAAACAGATAACTGAGAAGGCAGAAATTGCTTTCTTTATTGATGTCCAAAGGTGAAACTCTACCATACAATGTCTGTAAATGAGTTACAAAACTCAGTATTCTCCTCTAAGGACTCATAGAAGTCACAAAGTGGAAAATATGCAAGTAAGAACTGTCCTACAAAATGAGGCAAAAATTCCATATATACGAAAACTAAAAAAGTGTCACCCCTTTGTTTTAGGGTTTACACAATATCAGTTTTTAGAAGGGTCGACCCTCAGATCTTTTGAAAATAAAGTTAATGCATTCAATGTACATCCCCATGTCCATGTCGGTGAAAGATCACTCCAGGGATGGCCCTTCAAATCTTTTGCAACCATTGCATTAACTTCTGGCCCCCATGTCCACCTTCGAACTTCCATTAGAGCCACCTTGAATGCCCTGAAGCATTATCATAAATGTCGCTCTACCTTTGCCAACAGACATCCCAGCTGTCGTTGAGACTCATAGCTTCTTCCCCCTATTTCAAATCTTTCTTTAAGTTGATCCCCTTGAGAGACAACATCAAATTTTCTCTATTGTCAGACCTCCCTAGAGACAACACTACTGCCTTCGAACCGATTCATCATCCTTGATCACCGAGCAGATCCATACTGCTCACATTTCGCTAATCTTCCCCACAGGAATAGTCACAATAGTCAAACTGCCCATGGTCCATCTTTAGCTCCTTTTGATTGGTTGAACTCATGCCACATAGATTCCTAGATGGTCAAAGTTCGTTCAAACCAAATCGCATGTCGGTGAGACACTAGCCATGTCTCCCCAATGCGATTAGACTTCGTAGCAACATTTTTCATGGCTTACAACCATCGGTAAGAGTTCATATCGAGTTGCAAAATTCATATCGACATCCCTAAAACCATCAGAAAGACTATCACTTTCGTCCAGACATCATAGCGAGCCCTCAGGAGTCATACCGATATCACCATTTCATCACCCAGACATCCGCATTCGGCAAGAGTTCTCGTCGAAGTCTGCAGCAGACCCATCGCTATCGGCAAGACAAACATCAGTCGAGAAGACCTCATACCGAAGGCCTGAACCTTCAGTGAGACACCATCGGGTCAGCAGGACATCTCCCCGAGTTCAAAACGCTACGTCGACACTAACTCCCTTCGGCAAGACACCATCAGGTCGGCAAGACCTTTCACCGAGGCCATTTCATTTTGCCAAGACCTCACTCCGTCGGCGGGACCTCTCCTCGATGACACCTCCCTTTGCCGAGACTAACAACCATCGGCGAGACATCTCCCCGAGCCCAAAACCTTTCAGCAAGAGTTCCATTTATCGGCCAGACCTTATGCCGAAGGAAATCCCCTTCAGTGAGACTTCACGCAGTCAGAGAGACATCATCCCGAAGCAAATCATTCCCCCTGATGCCACCCTTGTGAACAACTGTCGATGAGACATCCCAAGCAAAGAGAGATATAAAGATTCATAGCGACCGAGATGTCTTGGCGACCATGAGGATTTCAAACGGGTATAACACACTGCTAGTCGGCAAGACAATAGGAGGGTCTCAGCGACTTTCTTCATCAGGAGTTTTATGCCAAATCTGATTGAGGCATGCTTTCTAACAGACTTCCTTGAGAAATACATCGAGTGTATGATTTAATCCTGCACAACAATGTCCCCATTTGGCCTTCATGAACACCTGAAACATAGATTGCCCTGCCTGTTTGAGCCCGCAGGTGAAAATCAGGTAACAGGAATAAAGTGTTCTAATTGGGCTCACGATAGGTGAAATCAAACTTATGCTTGAGATGCTTGAGATTTCAGGTTTCTTTTGAATCAAAGAGCTACAACTTTTCAAATTGTTGAGATGAAGATGATATAGATGCCCCACTGTGCCCCAATGGAAGAGGGATTGTTGGCGTGCTAGCTTAGATATTGATGTAGACAGATTTCATGATGTATAGACAATCATCGGCTATGGGTAGCCTCATATATATTTTGATGTAGATCACATAGATTTGATGCTTGGATAGAAATGTTAGTAAATATAGAAGAATAAGAAGATAAGATGGATAGAGGTAGAAGAATGAAAACGAATGAATTTTTACCATTGATTCAGAAGATTGATTCAAAAAGTCCAACAAGTCCATGATCCACCAAGACTTTATTAGAGATGGTGATGAGAAATGCATGATGATGATTTTCTCATATCTTGGGATTGGGATTTTCCATTATTCCTTATTGTTTGATATAACACATAGACATGATGCATTGAGGTATTGATAACCAGGATGGTGCTGTATCTAGTGTAATGGACTTTGACTCTACAAACAGATAGGATAGTTCTTGTTCACACCTTGACATAAAAAAACCTCGTTGGAATGTAAGTTAGAAGCTTAAAATATATTGGACCAAAGCATACACAATAGTCAACAACGTACTCCAAACAACCTCCCTATACACAACTAAGCAAGTATGTGCCAAGATTATTTTACAAGAATACCTACAAGCACAACAAACGAAAGAAAATGATCGATGCTCCATTACTTTCTCTCTAAATATTTTTGATAGGAATCATTCAAAGGTCCTCATAATGGTTCATTAAGATAAATCATAAGAAAAGATCAAAGACAAACAGTTAATGTTATCTATATTGCTTGCCAGTTTATTTTAGCTAAGATGATTTTTGATGTTGATGTCCATTGCAAGAAGGATACATCCTAGGACATGTTGATCAGAGGTTTGATGTAGGATGATGATGAGCTTTATGATAAGTCTTTGATACAAACTTCACTGACACATTTACCTATGATTTAGACTTTAGATTTTGACACTTTAGTTCTCACTTTACGACTTGCTATACTTTCTTTTTATTTGTTTTTCCAAAGGTTGAAGATGATGGTTGATTTATTATGGATGGAAGTTTATCACGGGTGAAAGCGAAATGGAGTGGATGATTTTTAGATTTTCTGGAATATTTCAGTGTTTTTGGTATTTTGAAAATGTTTTGAGGTTGTTTTTGATCTTTTTGAAAGTTTATGTGAATGTTTATGTTTTATGTTATTTGAGGTTGTTTCGGGTTTTTATGAGATATTTGAATGTTTAGGGTGTTTTCCAATATTTTGCAAATGTTTAGGGATTTTTTGATATTTGAATGTTTTGGGATTTTCTAAGTTTCGACCAAGAACCTAACCTAAAGGACCTATCCTAGGGGCCTTGGGGGCTGATCAAAGATGAGCCTTGCCTACATTATACATGCAAAGACCACATAGTTCGACTGAATTGACTTATTGACGATGAGAAATGAACATTTGATGGAATTCCAATTTATTATGACAGACTCCTAAAGGACTAACTTAGGGTGTCTCGAGGGCTGATCAAAGATAAGTCTTGCCTACGTTCAAGCTCAGAGACCCATAGTTCAATAGGGTACTATTTTTGGATTTTTGATGTGTTTTGGATGTTTTGAATTTTTGAATTTACAATTTTCCGAATGTTTTGGGATTTTAGCTATACAAGTTTTTGGATGTTTTTGGAATTTTACCTGTATACGTTTTTGAATGTTTTTGGATTTTCTGATGAATGTTTTATGATTTTTTTTTGGATTTTCAAGAGATTTTGAGGTAAAAGATACCTATACCACAATGTCAATGTCACACTTGTGAGATAAAAGACATGGTTCAAGAGTTATTTGAAAACAAGAGTGCAATAACTTGCCCCCAATGTCTAGCCATTCTTCATAATGCAATGGATAACCAAGATAGGTAATGTATATGCAAAGAGTTTGACAAATTTTTAGCATGCTAGATATAGGCTATGGGACTTCACAAGACAAAATGGTAAAGATCCTATAAAAAAATTTCCATGAGTAGAGTTGAAGTATACGTCGAATCTTTGTCAAGATCAAGATAAAGTGGAATATCTGGATAAATTTTGGATTGGATGGATGGAGGGAACATTGGATTTATCATGACAAGGATGAGATGCTTCTATCTGAGAAGGATCATATTGACACTCAATTCTACTCATGACACATGTTTGCCAGGTTTTCATCACGGTACTTGCCCAAAGTGCCACCGAAGTGGTTTTCACTGGAGGATGATTTTTATTTTTACTATTTTCTTTATTTTCTTTATTTTTTTGGTTTTTTGGAAGTTTTACCCTCATGTTGAACCACCTAGTGGTACTGATGTAGAGGACACTATCATAACGTGCCAAAAATATCCTTCTTGAAGAAGTTGCTTTGCTAAGATACAAGCACTTGGGTGCAACCTTGAAGAACTCTAATTTTCCTTGCTGGTACCAAAATTAACCTTGTCTATGTGCACACATCACGATAAAGTGCCTTCAGAATCCTTATGATGAAGGGTAGCTATCAACACATAGTTAATGTGAGAATTGGATATCGTGAATGGAGTGTATGGTGTCATGCATGATGGAATATGAGATGGATTGGTCGATAGTTTGGAACCTTTAACTCTCCAAACTTGGGAAGATGAGCAATGATGGGTGGGAATGAAGGTTTTCATGGAATTAGGACCAACCACTAGATATACTTTGTTCCTTGCTTGAGAAGCCTGCTTTTGTATTTGAGGACTCTTTTGATGGATACACTTCCCTTTACTATTTTTCCCCATTGTTTCTTTGACTAATGGAGTTTTTGAGGGATGATTTTCTTTATTTTTCTTTGGTATCCATTTGTACTTGGCATGTCCTTTTTGCTTTATTCCTTCATTTTCTTTGATGATCTTCACCTTCCTTTGAGAGGAATTCTTCTTTTTATGTTGGTCTCAATTTGCGTATGAGATGATGCGTGAATGTCAACTCATGATACAACTAGTTGTAGCATTGACTACATTTTCATCATAAGGATCCTCCATGCCCCATATGTTGATGTTTTTTGTAGACAAGATTGCCCCTGACGTTGTAAAGGTATTATCAATACCTCATCCTTTTCCCTGATAATGTATCCTCTAATCCATAGCCACTAAATATGACTTGTTGTGAACACATGATATTGCTATGGGTTCCTGATGTTTAGGAATATGAATTTTTTTCTCTGATTCTATGACATTGTTAGTTTTTGATACTACTTCAAAAGATGTTGATGATGATCAATCACTATAAGAATCAAGAATCTTGACCATTGCTTTCTCTTGTGTAGGAATACCAAGAGTGGGGGACTCTTGTTTTGGATGAAGAATATCTATATGTCTATCAGAAAGAAACATATCAAGGGTGATATTGGGGACATCTTTGGAGTTTAAAATGGTTTGGAAGATGTCACTTAGCTCTTGGTGAAACTCTAGGGATAGGGGTTCTTGATCTTGATTTGATTCAGAGTATTTTTCATTGTCCTCAAGAGCCTCCTCTTGACATGATCCTTGGGTGGATGATATATCATCGGTAAAAGACTCTTCACAACATTTTGTGGGTATGGGTGCAATAAGGGATATTTATGGCTCATTGGGAACTTCTTCAACATGCCCAATAATTGATTCATATGTGGGAGAGATATCACAATCTGATATCCACTTGATGTCATTACATTATAAAATAGTGCTTAACATTGTTGATGGTTTTGGACTTTGTTTTAAAATAGTATCTTGATGCGTATTTGATTCCTCATGTTTTGATACATAAATATGTCCCACCATGGTATCATGGGTATTGTTTATGTTTTTTGAGGTTGATTCCTTTCTTGAATCTTTTTCTTTTGTATGATCAGGCACAGGGTTTGTGTAAATTTTCATATTCTCATTCCTATATGTTTGATCGACATCAATGTCTCCTTGTTCAATAAGATCTTCTATTAGATGTTTGAGTCTAAAACAATTTTGTGTGTTATGACCTTTGTATCGGTGAAATTCACAAAAATGATCATCTCTATAGCTATGAAGTTTGAATTGTGGCTCATGATAGTTCAAGAAATTTGAGAGTGAGATAAGATTATACTGTATCAACTTCTTCAACACATCCTCCATAGGCTCCCCTAATGGAGTGAATTGTCACTTAGGAGCACTATTTGTTCTTTGTTGTCCATGTTGAGTGTTTGTAGCATTGATCGTTGGTTGATTGTTTGGTGGTTGCGCGTATAGTTGTCGTGTGTTCATGGTTTGGGTGTTTTCTTGTCTAGGAGTAGTTAATACCACCTTTACATCAACAACATCATCACTAGTAACATTTTTTTTCTTGGCCCAATAGTAGGGCTTGTCATTAAAACTAGTGAATGGACAGTTGTCTTTATACACTTGTGTGTTTCCCTATGAGATTAGGGCTCTCTCGATGTTAAGGGCTCTAGGGAAAATCTCATCATAAGAGGTAATGCACTGCATCTTCAAGTGGAAGGATAGATCTAGATCAACATTTGCTATGATAATCCCCACATGTTGTTCATTAGGAATGGTCCACTTTTTTTTACTAGCTTTTTGCCTCCACCATTGCAAGAAATTGGCAAAGGATTCTACTTTTTTCTTCTTGAGTGTGTATAACTCTTCTAAGCTCACATCCATTTCAAGATTGAAGGAGAAGTGATCTATGAATCTATCGATTATTTCTTGGAATAATCCATGGTAGGACTTGTTAAACTTCGTGGGAAGAGGCGCATTAAGTAGGAATCATTATAGGCCACCTCCATGCACATGACATTGAATTACTTGACATGGTCCATAGGATTTCCTCTCCCTTTGTATTTATTAGATTCAGGGACCTCACATTTGGGAGGAAAAGGTACCATTGCAATGTTTCAATCGAATGGATAAATACATAGGTTTTGTTGTGTATGGGGCTTCTTCATCTTTCCCATTCGGAAATCCTACATTTCTTGTGATAACGCCTTAAGTTGTGATGCTACATTGTCTTGTGGGTTTGGTGGAGGAACATATGTTGCATAATGTGGGATGGTGGATGAAGTGTATGTGGGACTCTGATATGATGAGGTGTTGTATGGTGTGTATGGTGGTGTGGGATAAGGTGATGATGGTGTAGGCGTATATGTTCCTAACATGTTCGAGTTGATGATGTTTTGTTGAGGGTTATAGTATAGACCCTATTGTTGTTGTTATGATATCAATTGTTGTTGTGGGGTGTATTGTTGAGCAAACAATGCTTGTTGTTGGGCTTGTTGTTGTGTAGCTAAGGCGGCTTGTTGGGATTGTTGTTGTTGTTTTGCTATTAAGGCGGCTTGTTGTACTTGTTGTTGTACTACTAAGGTTGCTTCTTGTTTTTGTTGTTGTTATGATACTAAGGTTGCTTGATGTTGTTGTTGTACTACTAAGGCTACTTGATGTTGTTGTTGTTCTACTAAGGTTGATTGTTGTTGTTGTTGTTGTGCTACTAAGGTTCCTTGTTGTTGTTGTTGTGCTACTAAGGTTGCTTGTTGTTGTTTTTGTTCGATGACTTGTTGATAAGCCTATTGTGCTTGTTGTAAAGCTAAGGCATGTGCTTACAATGTAGGATCAATTAGTGGTTGGGAAATCTATGGTGGGTTTTGGGTGTTGATGTTTTGTGCGGGTTGCAGATTGTTGATGAGAGGTTGGGGGTTTGCTTGGTTTAACATCCCTTGTAAGATAGTGGATTGAGGTGGAGGAATGTAAGTTTGAGGTCCCATTTTATTTTGCATGGTGAAGGGGACCGTGGGGAAAGATGAGGATGCTACCATTAGATTTTGTGATAATAATGACACACTAGGACCTTGATTCCATTGATTAAAAAGGTTCCCTTTTCCCACATCTTGAGGATT
>VDFB02000017.1:384400724-384470299 GCA_007258455.2 Sequoia sempervirens
CTTTTCCCATATCTTGAGGATTTCCTTGTGTTAGGGATGTGGACAAGGTATTACCTAGGTTGATAGGATTTGTGACCAAGGGATTATTTTGAGATGCACATGTTTTGTGAAGCCAATGGTATGGATGAATCAGTTGGAGGATTGGGTAGAGATGTCCCAATTTTCATTAAGGGTTGAATTTGTGTTATGGTGTTGTCTTTCCCTTGTCCTATTTGAGGCACTTGGTTCACATTACCTTGTGTAACATTGGGAACACTTGGGGTATTTGGGGTGATGGATGAAGATGGTTGCACTCAAAATGTTGAGGTTTTTGTGGCATCATGGAATGTAAGTGGTTTGCCAAATTTTGTTGTCCAACTTGTGTTCTGGGGAATGTTGGTGGTTAATGGAATGGTCATGTTGTGAATAACCACAGTTGTGTTTGTTCCTAGACATGAAGTGAGACCAAGATTGGTTCCTAGCCTAGTTGCAAGACTAGATGTTAAAGGTTGACTTGGAATAAGAGATGGAGTTGGTTGAATCATAGATGAATTCAAGCCTTGTGTCAATGATTGTGCAACAAAAGATGGGGAAATTGGAGCCACATTTTCTAAGGCTTGATGTTCCATGATTTCTTCCCTAGTAAGTCCAAATGGATTTTCTGTGACATCTTCTACCTCATACGACCCTAATGGAGATGAGGGTTGTTGTGATGGGATACTTGACTTCTTGGATCAAATTCTTGAGGATTGGGATCACTTGAGGTGAATGTGACTTTGGTTTTCCATGATTCTCTTGTGTTGTGATATTATCTTTACCATAAATTTTGAGCCGCCTATGGGAGATTTATGTTGAGATTTGTAATGTTTGAACTCTTTGGTTGACTCAGATCTAGGTAAAAGGGATGCTCTAAGTCTTTTTGGAGCAATTATGATAACAAGGGATGAAAAGGTGGATGATATAGAAATTGATCTTTGCAAATGTTTTGGGACAACACTTTTGACTTAAGAGTTTAATGTTTGATGTTTGATAAAGGATGTTTATGAACTTGGAAATCTTTAGGGTAGACTCGTGACCTTCAAGATAAACTAGTTCAAAGATGATAACTAACTCAACTAAGTGCATGGAAAATGATACATTTCACATACAAATTAGCTAAGTTAGGGGTTGGTTTGATAGATGTTCAAGTCAAAAAGTGTTGGTGTATTCAAAAAAATTGCAAATTTTGGTGAGATGAAGGATGAAATTTGATGGAGGGGTGAGTGAAATGTTTGAACCAATGTTGACCTAGAGTGACCCTTTGTTTTCCAATACTAAGGTAGTGAGAAACATGCTATACCTCTAAAGTGATAGAACCCTAAGGACTCAATAATTTTGGTAAAATAGGACTCAAATGATTTTGGAAATAGAATCCAATGATTTTGACAATAGAATTCAATGAATTTGGATAATGGAACTCAATGATTTTGAAAATATAACTCAATGATTTTGGACTCAATGTTTGCAATGTTTTCCTTGTATGATAGTAGGCATAAGGTCGGGTTGTTCAACTAGCGCGATCGGTCTGCAAATGGTCATGTTGGGTTCAATTTATCAATTTATCTTGCTTAAGTGAGCTTATTTTTACCACAAACACTTGTCTTGATTAAGCTTTCAAACTAAATGTCTATGTCAAAAACATCATAAATTTCACAAGGTCCATTTCATGAAAAGGATGAAGTTAAAGCCATAGTTACTATGTTAACTTTAGAAAATATGGATTGAGATATAAGTCAAGATATTTTAAAGAAATCTCTAAGGATAGAAATCCTTAGGATAAGCATTAATATCAAGGCTATTTCAAAAGGTATCCATATTTAGGCCAAAGTGTTTGAAATTTTGAGGAAGATTGTGAATGTTTGTTTTGTAATCTTTTGAAACCAAGAAAAGTATTAAACTGAGTCACAGTCATTTACTATCCTAGGCTCAAAAGATACTACTTACTAAATCTCCACTCGAATTTCTCCAAACACTAAGACAATGTGAACAGTTAGAGATTTGGCGACACTGGCTCCCCTGCACAACACACACTTCTTGGGACCACCAAATCTCAAAATCCTAAAAATTCGAAGATCCTAACGATTTTTCTGTTTCAACAATGAATATTACAAATGTAGGGCGGCTTCAGAATGACTGTTCCTGCACTAGCAAGCATAAAGTTTTTTGGCTTCTAAATAGTTGGTTCATAATAAGGGTTTTTTTTCAAGGTGGCCATACACGTGGCAAGATTAGCTCAAGATTATGGAGAATCGAGAGGCCTCCTAGTCTCTTCCTAAGAAGAGATTTTGATGTATCACATAGATACTAAGGGTGACACTTTTCAGTATGATGCATATGCACCTGTTGTTTATGAATTTCATCACAAACACATTATTTATATAGCAGCTTGAAAGAGCTTGGCTTTAGCTTGTTTCTACTTGGGTCATTCCCTCCTTTTGAAGCAAGGAAGTAGGCCCTCTAAAGATAAACAATAGCAAGGAAGTATGTTTGTAGTTTGATCATCCTAGTTTGCATGAAACAAGGAGAGAACACACACCACACCTTTTCCCTACACTAGCAAGGGGTTCATTTTTAATCCAAATTCAAAGATGTAGGTGATTATAGAAAGTTATTAATAAATGTTTATGTTTCTCAAGATCGTCGAGTGGCACGCGAGAATTGCATATGCATTCAATAACAAAGATGTAAATCAAAACACAACAAAAAATCGTTAATTTTAACCCCTAAAGCTAAGATGAATTTATTTTATGCACCAAATGAAATTTTAAGTTTCCTTGTTCAATTTTAAACCCAAAATACAATGATGAAATGAGGGTTCAATTTTAGTCATGTTTGAGCATTCTTTTTAAAACCCAAATGAAAATTAATGAGGTCCTAAAGCATAAAATGCAAAGCATAAGAAATTGGGTTATAATTGCCCCAAAAGTGTCAAACACTTGTTACAATTATAAGATTCAAAGATGAGAATGCTTCTTCACTTCAACTTTTATCATCCAATCCTACAAAACCCGGTTAGTCTAAAAACCAAAACAATGTTATAAGAATTATTTACGAAAAACAAATAAATATAAAATGATCACAACTTTTAAACATATTAGCCACTTAGTGAACTCAAAATACTATAGAAAACAATTAATGTATTAGTGCTCATCATTTGGAAGAGCATCACATATGTAAATTTTGATAATTTTATCACGCTTTGTTTGCTTTGAATCAAAGACAGGACACAGTCAGGGTGTCGTTGTTTGTTAAAGCACAATAGCATCAAGAATATGGTACTCAACAAAAGTGTTGCTAAAATTTTTTGGGCCAGTCATTGCATCCTACAAAAGCGGAAAAATAGAATTTGAGATAGAAATTGATTAAATTTCATCGGTTTTTCCCTCCTTCTAGTGCCAAAATGTGATCATACAAATTAGTATGGGCCAGTTATGCTTGATCCATAAAGAATTGAAGCATAACAAAGCACCTATCGTCGAATCTCAACAAGATCATTCAAATGAAAATTAAACTAAACATTTATCAAAACTAAGTATTCTAAACTATGAAAGCATTTAAATGTCTACTTTAATCCATCTAAAACTTATCCCATTGTGGGTTATCATGATGGAATGATTAATCTTCCTATCCGCCGATAATGGTTTTATCTCAAACAATTGAAGAAACCGATTGATTGCCAGAGACGTATAAACATGACTGGAATCTGACGTGCTTAATTTAATGATGATTTTGAGCAAAATGATAGATATGCAACCAAGGAAATAACTAAATGTGGATTCTAAACTAAAAGATTCAAAACCCTAGTTAATAAACAAGCTAAATGGATACATTATGTGATCATGGAAGCTTTAAAGCTAATTAATGCAATTAAAAAGGACTAAAAACAAATATGCTAAATGTGTGCTAAATATGAGTGTGAGTGTGAGTGATTTTAACAACATAACTTTGATGTTAAAAGATGGATCCATTTGTCTCCAAATAGTGATCTATTTATAGGAAAGTAAATGAGAAATGGAGGGTTGAGATTGAAAAAGCTAATCAATAGTCAAGGATGGAGGAAATTGGAGGCATGGATCATGGATTCTCATCAACGGGTGAGAATGCAAGATGAGATTTAATCAAGGGTTCTCATTCCTTCAAACAAACACACTTTTGACCTATACAAGAGGTCAAAAGTTAACTTGCACAAGAAGTCACAAGTTAACTTGCATATGAAGCTAAGTGAGAATATTCCTTTTTTCAAATGATTGAGGAGAAAAGAATATTCTTTGGAATATTCTCATGGATGAGGAAAAAAGGATTCCATGGAAATATTCCCCTTTTGGAGGAATGTGCAGAGGAGGAATATTCCCTTGCAAGTGGGAGGAAAATTAGATTAGTTAATAATTGATAATTAAGCAATGTTAATTATGAAATTAGGGGATTTAGAAAAATAAGGTG
The DNA here is from genome assembly GCA_007258455.2 of Sequoia sempervirens. NCBI lineage: Eukaryota > Viridiplantae > Streptophyta > Pinopsida > Cupressales > Cupressaceae > Sequoia > Sequoia sempervirens. The sequence continues at coordinate 384,405,183 of VDFB02000017.1, forward strand.
ATATTCATTAAATTAAATGATTTAATGAATGGGAAAGGTGAAATGACATTTAATTAAATAACTTAGGGTTATTTAATTAAATGAGAAGACTTAGGGAATTAAATTAAATACTTTGATTTATTTAATTTAATGAGATGAAATGTTAGCGTGAAAAAGGGGGGGTGAATTAACCCAATTAAATTAATTAGGTTAATAGATGAAAATGAGGCAAGTAATTAAATAGCTAGGCTAATTTAATCAATTAAGCAAATAGAAGATGGGTTTTAGGATGAAATGATGTTTGTTAGCCAATGTGATCCATCGAGACATTTTTAAGTGTCTACATATATAAAGAATATTTTTAATATAATTAGAACATTTGTATTAAGAGTGATAAATTATTTTTTACATAAGGTTAAATTAATTTACCAAATTGTTTTTCATATAAAGTTAAGTATTTGGTCAAAGAGTTGATTGTTATATAAAGTTTGACTACTTAATCAAAATAGGTTTTTCATGTATCTTGTAAAATCAATTTTTGAAAGTTAGATTCTTTTACTTGAATATATAAAATATTTGATCAAGATTGATTTTATTTTTATATATGATTAAAATGGACTCAAATTCGAATAAAATATAGATTATTGAAATATTTGAATCATGTCTTGCTTATAGTCAAAATACAATAATTAGTTAAATCATGTACTATAATTTTTAAGATAAATTGTATCTATTTCATCATATTTAAAAAAAGAAATTCTAGTTTTATATTTAAAGTTCAATAATATAAATAAATCTTGAAAATAAAAATAAATAATAGTGTTTAATATTCATGATGCTCTAGTTCATGTTTATGGGTCAAGATATCATGATTGGACTATTACATCCAATGCATAATATAGCTAAAATAACATCCATGACTTCATCCCTACAAATTACCGAGAAGAAATAGACCTCTTATATTGTTTAGGTTCCAAGTGAAATGAAAAATATTTTTCAAAATAATCCTCAAACATCTATTTTATTCTTGAAACTATAAACTACAAAAAAAAAAAAAAAAATTACAACGGAAATGAGACCTAGAAATCAAGTAAGTTGTCACAACTTTATCCAAGTGGGTAGTATCCAACAATAAAATATTTGGGAAGTTGGGCATTGGGAAGCACTATGTACTCACTTTCAAGCACCCAACTCTTAAAAGTGATATTTACCTATCTTACCCAAGGTCCACCAAATAATTTTCTATTAACAATCCTCTAATAGGATTAATTGTGGAGATTGGTCAAATATTAAAGATTATAAATATAAATTTTTTTATGATCACCAATTAACTTGTCAAGTTATACTTTAACATTTGATATTCCTAATCTAGGTTGTTGAATTTCTATCCCTCTAAGATAATAGTCATATGTATCACTTCTTGATATTCCTACTCTAGGTTGTTGAATTCCTATCCCTCTAAGATAATAGTCATATGTATCACTTCTTAGTTTAAATTGTTTCCAACAAATTATATATAAAGGATAGAATCTTCCCTCTCATTTGTTTTTGTGATTTATTCATTTCATAAAATCTAAAAAATATTAGAAACAATATTATATAAGTTAAGATTGATATAATAAGTTTACTAATAACATTTATTTGGATATAATTAAAGAAATAATTTAATTATACTATTTTAATTTTTTTGAGATTGTAGAATAAACCCATTCTAGAAATCTTTATTGATCATCTTCTTCAAGGAATATGCTAGAATCATCATGTTTTCAATATTAATCCATATTAAAATTACAATATAGAATAAATAAGTTATAAAAAATGTGAACTCTTCTATATTAACCTTTGTTTGGTTGAATGGATTAATTATAATCATAATTTAGTATTGATTTAAGTTCTTCTCCTTGTTAGAAATATTGTTTTCATTGATAAAAGGAAAAAATGAATTCATATTATTATCATTTATGTCACAATATCATCGTAGATCCAAGATTATTATCATTGATGTCAAAGAGAAAATCATTTGTTCAAGAAGAAAATCTATGATTAAGGTTATTATTGCAAGAGTTTTTCCCTTGGTCTCCTTGTGTTGTACAACACAGTGTGCTTGGGTTCTTGACGTGGCTTAACTGCCTCCTATAGATCTTGGATCTTGTATAAATCTGGTGGTTATATCAAGCATTGACAGTTCAATCTTTTGATGCAACGGTAGCCGCTTGTGCAACAGTTATGGCCAAAGACCACTAACTGATTATATGAACTAGAGGGGGTAGAATATAGCAAGGTACCTAGTACAAAAGAGTGTATACCCCTTCCCCCAAATCCTTAGCCCTTAAAATATAAATTGGAGAGAGTAGATTTCCATTAGCTGTAACATATTCAAGGAACTTACTCATGTCCATTATATCCATGCCTTCCCGAAATAGTTTCAGTGCCTTGGCAGTTTGGGCATTTTTGTTCAGAGCAATAATAACATCAAATAGTCTTGTAATAAGTCCATCCACGGGGGGAACTGGGATTCGAGCAATCACCTCACACACACAAGAGACCAACGAGAAGGGGAAAAGGCGATCCATGATGAATTTCACCTGAGATATTCAAAGATGATTGTATCTTTAGTACTTGTAATAGTAGCATTTTTACTATTTTAGACTGAAATAATTTATATTATTCTAATTTTTACTATTTTTTAAAAATGATTTTTTTTTTTTAATATTATTAAATATTATATTATTTATAATTTGTATAATTTATTATGATTTATGTTTAAAAAAAAAAACTTTTTTATACATCTATAAATTAATATCTCAAATTATATGAAAAATTATATTAAACATGATCAATTTTTTTTTATATAATTCTATATAAGATTATCCCTTCAACAAAATTTGTATTTAATGTACTTTTTTCTCTAAATAAGATTCATGATGTCATCATACACATTACTATTGATAAGATCTAGTATCAATAAATTTTATAACAAATTTTAAAATATGACTTAAACACCAATACTTATTACATATTATAGATATAATATGCTTTATCTATTTTCAAAAAATATTAATAAGAAATGAGTATTTATCACTAGTTTGTGATCCATCACTTTTTATATTGTATTTTATAATATCTTCCTCAAATATTTTTTTCTTTCTTTGTATGTGCTCTCATATTCTATAAATTTTAGAGCTAAATAATTTTTTTTTATTAAAAAATTGCATTCTTAAAAATAGTATTATAGTTTATAAAATTAGACTATAAAAGTCTATTTCCTCGCATAGAAATTCCTATGTAACTAATTCTTCACAGTGTATCATCAAATAGTTTGATTAACTAATCAATTGATCTCGTAAGTATAACCAATCCCTCTAAAATTATTTGTAATCAATTAGTAAAAATTGGTGACCAATTAGTGTGCATTGCTTGTTTGATCAAACTAATATAGTGCTACATTCAATGGGTTTGTAATTGGGGATAAATAGATGATGTCTGAACCTAATTTGAATTTATTAAAATACTTTGGGTACCAATTAATAGTATCAATAATGTAGGACTAATTTTCTTCATAAAATTTCACCAAATTTAAATAAACTAGGTTAAACTAATAGAAAGTGCAATAAGTACCTAATGTATATCAATTAGTCAATATTTAGGTACTTTATCAGCGCATGAACATTTAATTGTAGAATAGGAAGCTCAAAGGTAGATCTAGGCACACACATAATAGCGTAAATACATTAAGGGGTTTTATTATGCATTGGTGACAAGCAAATGTGTGAAGAGTTTTGTGCACTTAGCTTGCAATAGAATTGATTGCATGATGAGAATGCTATTATTTGTCATTGTTTTATCTTAATCAATATTTTCATATAAATTTGTATAGGTGGACGATGTGTCACCCATGTAGCTAATTAATCTTTATAACCAATGTTTAGTCCATCAAGTCAATTAAACATTTATTGGTTATTAATTACATGATACAATTGATTGGTGGGAGATTTTAACATATCACATTTAAGAAGGATAACATGGTTGATGAATTTGAACATTGAGGAAAATGACATTAAATATGATTGGATTTGTTTTGGCACCAAAGTGGGTTGTATAAACAAATAGCATGTACATATAGAGATTTAGTTTTTTGGGAGTTAAATTTTGGGGAAGAAAAAGAGGGGGGGAGAGGGAGAGGTCTTTTTAGGTATATATTTTTCTAGAGTCTCTAAGTGTGAGAGCTAAAATGTAAGAGTTAGAGTGTGAGATGAGATAATAAGTTCATTGTATTTGTTGTTATTGTATGCATATCATTAATTCAGACATTACATTCATAACCATTACAATCTATAAATTTTCCATTAACATTTTAATAAAATTTATTGCTTCCATATGTTTTGCACGATGTTTCATCTTTATGTGTGTGTATGCCACTATGTAACTCTATGGGTTGTGTAGCACCCCGCCACACAAACCCCAAAGGACAACTTATAACTAACAATTATAGCACAATTTTTTTTTATAAAAAAAAAGTAAAACTAACATGAAATGTACATTAACATACAATACTAATAATGGAACTATACATGATCATCATCTAACTAAGTCCTATGGGGTAACATGGCTGCATTACATTGCAAAAATTTCTAACTTGATCCCAATCCCATAATGATGATAAACTACTCACAAGTTTTCAATCCAAACCCGTTATATAGAATGAATAAACAACATCCATTTGAGAACGCATGTTAATACCAAGAATACATACATTACATTAATAATATGAATATACATCGTTCAAGGATTACAATATTACAACTATGCTTCCCAACATGAAATGGGAAGGACTCACCAAAAACATAAGGTGATACAACTGGATTGAGTGTATACATAGCATCAATACTGGCTCTAACTCTCATAAAGCTATGGAGTCACTACAAATGATACAATTCCTTGCATCACGATCTTCGGCTGGGAACCCAATGGGGTGCATAGCATGCTCCACCCGACCATGTGGACCCTAAGGCCCACCTCCCATGCTAGGATATGACAAGAAGGACCCACAACATAAAAATAGTCAAGCAGACAAGGCTAACAAGACTCCACAACCAATGCAACAACAAACACAAGGTACAAACACTTCCAGAGGTACATGAAAAACAAAGGGGAAACAACAAACATACAAGGTTGCTAAAGGGAAGAGTTTCATCACATGGCTCAATATGGGTTACCCAATTATACAAATCTTCATAGGTTACCCGCCCCCATCCTGGGTTACCCTGACAACCTCAACCGATCCCCGGCCCCCATTCTAACACATGTGGAATCCACTAACCTTTCATGAAGACAAGACAATTGATTTTCCATTCCAGGCCTTCTCATCTCATCTCAAGCCTAAACGAATGCTTAATCCATGAGAGAGGTATCCATTATCTTTTATTAATGTGAGTACTACCCAATCCCCCCTAACTATTTATTAGGTTATCACTTAATTAACTCAACTTCCACACAAGTTACCCTAGACACCACTTAGGGCTCTGACCCCTATGGGAAGCCACTCTCCCTACTAGAAACAAAATCCTCATAATCACAAACTAGGTAAGCCAACTTGCAAAAACTAGCAAAGCCATAAAGGTAAGCTCATAAAGTGAGGCATGCACCATCTCACGCTAAATCTCCATAATAAAACAATCCCACAATGCAAGGCTAAACCCAAAAAATCAAAATAAAAAATAAGAACAACAATTCACGAAGAAACAACATGAAGAACCAATTATAAAGCAACATTTTTCCCCACCTCTGCAAGCCTAAAACCGACTACCCATGAACTCACAGTCGAGGGTAATTCAAGCATTACAAGTTCCAACATAAAATTTCAACACATAACATCTCCTTAGTTCCAACTAAGGAAAAGAGGGAGACAAAACAACATGGAACCACTAAAAATCAATCAATCTTAAATTGCACTAACACTTCCAATGCACAAATTTTAAAGAACATTTCAAATCATCATTTACATCTTCTTTATACACCTATTAAGAAATTATTAAAATAATTAATGAAACTATAGAACATATTCTATATATATCTCAATACACAAACAAATTGCTTTTTATTTATAAACATAATATTTATATTTATAAAACTATATATATATATACATCTATATATATGTGTCATTATAAATGATTATATATATATAAGTATATTTAACTTAGAATGCTCTACTATTATAGTAGTATTAAATATCTCAGACTTAAGGTATCATGCTACATTAAACAACATGTTGAATACACCACAAAATAACATATAACCAACTATACTTACACACACACACACATATATATATTCCTAGAATCTAACATAAAGATCGGTTGTTTTTACAAGGCACTAAACACCAGAGATAGCTATCATACCAGTCGAACCTCCAAACAATATCACACACTATAGTATATTCAATCCTACCAGCAATGGGATGCTATGTATATATCAAATTATATTCCTTTGATAGGATCGAACCACCAAATATATAAGATAGCATAGTTACAAATGAATATAAATATTGATTACCATGGAAGCAACAAAATATAAAGATTAAAATCAAATTGACTATAGCATGCGCTGGGTGTCATACAAAGCTGGAATAAAAGCCAAATCACAAAGACATAAATCCTCCCAAAATATAGTAAACTCAACCATCGAATACAAGAATTTGATAACCAAAATATTCCCTCGTATCAAATATTTTGCAGCAGCCTTTACAAGTAAATCGGATTTTTCAAAGAAGTAATGAATATAACAATTAAATCGGCTGGCAATCATAGGATAAAAATCTATAGGAACAAAAATAGAGAGATGGCGCATGTCTCAGCCAAATCCACTATGGACATCAGTTTCATTGAAACCACAAAACATGAATAATTTTCAAACTAAGCAACAATACCCAAATTGACTATCAATACATGATAAAATTTGTAGAGATAGGAAGGAATGGAATCTCTCTTTAAAACCATCGAAATTCCAGAAAATCAACAAAAAGAAAAGTTAAGCAAGGAAGGCGCAAATTATCCAGCTCGCACCATAGCTTAGTGTAAACTACAAGCTTCAAGGAATACAAACGATGGACACAAATCAAGTATGTACAGGCATCGAATGCCAAGAAGACCCCAGTCCATCACTAAAAGAATTTAATAACATCAACAAAAGAAATAGGCGAACTTATAAAAAAATGAATGGGCTCTTAAGAGAAAAAGTAAATCGAATGCAGAGGGAGTAGTGAACAGATTGACCAAATGTATAAGAAACAAAGAAAACCGAAGAATAAACAATGATGGAACTAATAACAACGATTTCCCAAATACATGCACAACGAATTTCCAGCGCAAAACTTTAGAACTTAATATATACAAAGGAAAATCAATTGCCAACCTGAATTCCTACGCTCAAAGATGGAGATGTGTTGAAGACCACTCTTTTGCAACCACAAATCCTTCCTTCAAAACTTAATCACTTTCAGAGTTTAATTCACTTTGAAGCAATTTCAATACAAAATTGTATTATTTTCAAAATTATTTTTGCAAAGCAAAGTTTTCTTTTTTGAAAACAAAATTAACTCAACATTTTTCAAATGAGCACTATTAAAACAAGGAAAGAGTTTTGTTTCTCCCAATCAAAATCAAGCAATTATCAATTAAAAAGACCAGTTTCTAATTTGAAACAAGTTTGGAGCTTTGCATGTGCTCGAACTCGTCTTTTTCCATTTTGAACTTGCTTTCAAGCCATGGAATCTTAGGGTTTCTTTACTAGTCAAACCATGGGAAAATCCAATTGAGGAGTATGTGACTCAGGATGCTCTCAAGTAGATGTTCAAAGTGGATAGTGCCAAAGTGGAGGACTACATTCGAATTGTATTGGGTATTGATGTTACAAGTCCCCGAGCTCGACGACTCATTTTCCCTTCTCAGGTGATTTCCATATTCCTCTCGAATGCTCTGGATTTGGTTCAATCTTTGAAAGAAATAGAGGAGCTTGCTAGAAAGTTTGTCAATTTTTAGTTCCTCTTGGATAATGCCATTCTTAGAGAATTGCAACAATATAATATTTTTAGAGGGAATGGATATATCAGTAGTTTATTTCCCAGGGAGTATGTGCAGTGTCGCTAGGGTTTCGAAGAAATTTTTGATGCCATTAGGTTGGCCCTTCACTATAACAATGATAATACTCTCCTACGAGCTCTGAGAAAGAATCGTCGGTTTGTTTTCCCTGTTTTGGAGATTGACGTCAAAGAGAAGTATTATGCTCTAAATTTTCTTCGAGCATATGTTGCACACCCTGTAGGTAATGTTCTTTAGTTGGACCTATAGCTTAGGGTCAATTGTCCAATCCATGGCTTAGATCACACCCACACTGCACATAATGTTCGTTCTACAAATAGATGTCTGGTGAATTCAAACAATGCAAATGCAGCATTGGCTCGGCGTATCCAGTTTCCAAGTGCATCAGATGGAGGGAGAAGATTGTTCGAAAGAGGCTTGCAACTGATATAGGGTCTGGAAATGCAAGATGAAAATTCAATTCTTGGTGGGGACCCTATGAAACAATAGTTTAGTATGGGGTTTTCAGTAGTTTTTCGGCTATTTTGTTTTGAAATATGGGATATCTATTTTTTGTAAGGGATTATCCATGTTAATTTCAGGGTAGAAAATGGTTATGTCTATAGTCACAAAAGTAATTACATGAATGCTAGTTAATTTAGTTGTACTGGAAACAATATGTTGAATTTTGGATTATCAGCATGCTTAGCAATATCTTAGATTATGAACTCTGCAAATATGTAAACTTTTTATTTTATATAATATATAAATATACAGGCTCCTTTCCTTTCACCTAAAAATAAAAATAAACCATATCCTTTCTATTTCACAATATTGATTTATATAATTATTTATTTTAATTCTAAATTTATTTGAATTACCTTGTAATCAATTTTAATTTAATTAAACTAATTAAACAAGGTCATTTAAAAGATTTAATTTACCATATAATTTCAATCACACATTAAACAACATAATAACGAATCAACATGACATCACAAATTAATCAATTAATGTGAGACACCAAACAAGACAACTATCAAGGAATACAAACCAGACAGACGGGGTTACAAGATGGGTACTCATCCTTGTCGAAGATGATTGCAAGGGTTGGGGAATTTTTTTTCAACTCCATTTTTCCACATCATATCCATTAGGTTTTTGAGGCACGCTCATACCTAACAGTGCAGGTGAAGTCGATGCTTGGTACCTACAACCTACATCAAACAAGATGTTGAGCAACATATATATATATATCAAATAGAAAACACACTGTGAGAGGAAATTGTAGCATAGCAGGGCGCTCGTGAATGAGTGATGCTACACCATCCCTCTCACCAAGACCTCAAACAATAACCACATCATCAAGTAACAATAATTACATAATAAACAACATCATATACCAATCACTAATCAAATGCACAACAAGTAGTCATATTTCCACATGATATACATAGCCAAATTAATTCAAACACACAACTAACTCCATATATCATCATAACATAAACATCAGAAAAGAGTTTCATGATCATCAAAGTCAAATAAACTATCATCCAACCAAATCAAAATGGTGAAACAAGCACCAACAAAGTCTCAAAGTACATAACATATCATAATAAGTATCAATGCAGTGAAAACAACATGAGAGGCACTACATCCTCCCTCCTAGAATCAAGCTTACTCTTGGAATCATGTGAACAAATAAGGAAAATACTCTCTAATTTGGGATGAATCCTCCCATGTGGCCGAAGTCTCATCATTGGGATCCCATTGGACCCTCACTTGCTTAATGTCTTTGCCCCTAAGAGGGACCCTTCTGTGCTGAAGAACATCCACGGGCTCTAGTGCCAGCTGCCTGTCCTCTACCTGTAATGCATTCCAATTAAGCACATGAGATATGTCTGAATAATAATGCCTAAGTACAAAAACATGAAACACATCATGTATGTGCGATAGACTGGGTAGCAAAGCAAGATGATAAGCAATGGGACCAATTCTCTCCAAAACTTCAAATGGTCCCACAAAATGAGGTGCGAGCTTAGAGCCTTTCCCATAATGGATTGGAGTCTTTCACAGATGCACTCGCAAGAAAACTCAACCACCGACTGAAAACTGACGATCGCCCCTATGAAAATATGCATATTTATTTTCTCCATCCTATGCTACCACCAAGTGCTCTCTAATGCGAGCAACCTGTTGCTCCATATCCTGAAGCATCTCAAGACCGAGGAGAACTCTGTCCTCAAGACGGTCCCAACTCAACAGGGTCTAACAAGGACATCCATACAATTCCTAGAAAGGAGGCATAACAATCGAATTGCAATATCCATTATGTATGCAAACTCCACCAAATGCAAGTAGTCCTCCTAACGAGACTGTTGATCCATAACGTACATTCAGAGCATGTCCTCAAGAACCTAGTTGACCCTCTCAGTATATCCATCAATCTCCAGATGGTATGCAGAACTGAAGTTCAACTTGGTCCCTAAGGCATGCTGCAAGGATGTCCACAATCCAGAAGTGAACATCAGATCTCTACACTAGTAGAATTTGGCAAATAAATGACTACGTGACTAAGAATTTTAGTCACATGACTAAAACTTTTAGTCACATGACTAACACTAGTAGTATTTGGAAAATAAATGACTAATTTGGTCATTTATAAGTGACTAATTTGGTCATCGGGTAAAATCACAACTAAATGACTAATATCAGATAAATAAAAATGACTAAATAAATGACTAATATTAGACAAATAAAAATGACTAAATGAATGTGCTCATTATTAAAATCTTGGCCATAATTTTCATTTTAATAAACATACTCTAAAACCTTCTTCAAGACCTTATTTTCAATCATAGCCCGCCATAATTAATAATAAAATATTACAAATAAAATTACTAATAAATATTTTTTGTGGAATAAATATTTTGTTTTGTGGTGTCATCATATGAACACCAAAGTTTCTTCTAAATTGATGAAAAACCACCAAATTATAAAAATTAACGAAAACCATAAGAGAACCTAAAAAATTAAAACCCAAAAACCTTGAAAAATAAAAAAATAAGCAAAAGGAAGAGAAAACAAAAAATAAGAATAAACAACCAAATAATCTAAGAGGAAAAAGGACCAAATTTTTTTTATAAGCATAATTTTCATTTTAATAAACATACTCTAGAACCTCCATGAAGACCTTATTTTCAATGTAGCCCACTGAAATGGAGTAGTGAGTCGAAACCTTATTTTCAAGGTAGCCCACCAAAATGGAGAAGTAAAGCAGACCTGATTTTGGATTGCAACCTCTGCCCATTTTTCTGCATCAGACACGATTTGTTCAGAATCTTGTGGTAAGTCACTTTCCATGGTTTCAGTTAATTTTACTTTTCAAATCTGTATGCGGTCAGGCCATATGATCCATATGATCCATTCTTTTTAATAATTTTACTAGCTGCTTGTTGACTAACAGTGATTGTCTTCTTTTTTAGGCTAATTATGGAAAAGCAAATCCATCTTGTGTTGGAGAAATTAAGGATTTATATAGAGAACTTGAAATCGAGGTCTGTTTATTCTTTTCTTTTCCGTTATGAGATGTTAAAAGTGATCTTTTCTTTTTGAATTTTCCACTATCAAATTGCATAGTTCACAGGAGAACTTACTTTTATCTATAAAAATGATATTAAGGGACATGTAGATTGAGTTGTCTATACAAATTTCAGAATTTGAACTCTTAAAATTAGCTTCCACTTTCTGAGGGGGCATGCAAATCACTTTTGAAGTTGAGTGTAAGAAATAGAGTAGCACGTAAAGAAAAATGATGAATAATAATAAAGTGAAAAGTGGCTCTTCTTATATCAACCATGTAGAGTACAATGAAAGGAGTACAGGGATGGTAGGGGTTTAACATTTATAGTGCAGTGGAATAGTAGTTTAGGTGTACAGTAGATGCCATCCTACTTTGTTTGAGAACTCTTACTGAATTCCCAAAAATAGGAGTTCCCAAATGACGCCAACAACAAGAAATGATTCATAGGCCCTATGAAAATCTCTAACTTTTTGGCTCCCCTTTGATACTTTTCTGCATACTTACATATTACATCTCCATGATTAATATGGACTGGAAGGGTTGAAAGGGAACATGTTAGTCTTTTTCATTTATTGGGCAATAAAGAGTTTGAAGTGACTGAAAGAACCAAATGTAGCTCTTTACTCTAGATGCTTTATTCTCATTCGGTTATTAATATATCCAAATATAAACCATGATGACTTAAATCAAAACTAGAAGAAATCTCATGAAAACTACAAGAAGAGATCAATGATTAGATGAGTCATGGAAATGAAACCAACTCCATAAGCCACAACAAACAAAATATGCAATGGAAATGAGAATACAGGTCTTCAAAGGAGTTGTCATGGATAAAGAATCATCCTCCCTTAGAACTCTTTTGAGAATGCCTAAAAGCTCTTCAGTTATCCACAATATCCACATGCTATGAGCTTTGATACAAAGATTGTGCATAGTTCTTCTCAGTTTATTCAATTTGGTGCTATTATTTTTATCCTATGATTCAGGCTTCAAACCAACCCCTCTCATTAGTATTTTTCTTCCAGAACTGTCTAGAAGAGGGTAATCAAAATTAGTACTAGAGTATCTGAAAGTTGAAGATCCTTTCCCTCAAACTGAAGCTTTGTTCTCGACAAACCAGAGCTGAAACAAGCCAAGAACTAGTGGAAGGGAAGTTGAATGAAAAATGAGAGCAACTAAAATCCTTCCTAAGAAAAGTTCCCTTTCCACTATAACTATCGGTTCTAGTGTCTCCTTGTTCATTTTTTCTGGCATCTTCTCATTTTTCATTTCTTGATAGAGAGTTTTTGAAAGATGTGCAAGATGTTCTTCAATCTCAACAATCAATGTTGAGATAAAATGGAAGCATTTCTCTTGCAAATAAGGTGCTAAATCATTTATCCTTGAAGGAGATTTATGTGCATGAAGAGAACATAGGAGGTCTTCTAGAATATTCTTGGACCCCTCATCTATGGTATCTTTTATTTGACTAACCTTACTTCAAAAATAAGCGTTAAGGCGACTAAACCAGTCTTCATCATTTGTCATCATAAATCTAAAACTCAACCCAGGTAAATTGACACTTTTTAGGTCCCCTCTCTTGACAAGCCAACCCTCACTAGTAGTTAATTTGTGCAAATGGGTTTCAACATCTTTGTAACTTTCCAAAGATGTAACTATGGCTTCAAGGTATTTACCAACCTTAACTCTCTCACGCAGATCTGCAAATCCATCATCTATTATTTGTTTCATCCTACTAACAAATAGGCTTTCAAAAATTTCATCCCATAGACTCTTTGAGTGCTTCAAAACAATCTCACACACGCATTGGCATGGAAACTCAACATTTGAACCAAAAACCAAATTTAGCCACTCCAAGCTCCCTTCAAATGCATCCAAACTGTCCAATGTTTCTCTGATCAATGTCTCATTCTCTGCAAGTTCCTTGCCACTTTTCACAAGATCAAACATAAACTTTCCCCCAAGCCTATCTGTAGAGATAATATCATCTGCACATGTCTTAAGCCATGCTAAGCAAGACTCTGATATAAATTCCCTCGAAAAAATAATCATGGTAGCTTGTAGCTTCTCTCTATGAGATTTCCACAACTACACCTCATTGTCTAGGTTTGGAATCCCACCAAACAACTATGATTCAGGTGGCACTACCAACACAGTCTTATAAAAAAGAGGCAAATCATTTAGAACCTCCAAGAAGAGTTCCCCGACCTGACATAGCGTTACCTGTATGACTCTTACCACATTTTAGAAAATGGAACTAACTGCCCCCACCTTATCAGTCTATCGACCGGACGTGTCTTCTAGTTCCAGTGATGCATCGACGATTTTTTTTTCATCGGCATGAGGATCTTCTATCAGTGGGATGAGGTCTCCTATTCCCATGATGGTCTGATTTTGACATCCCCATTGGACCATCACGGGAACAGAAGACCTCGTCCCACCGATGAAAAAATATAACCATCGTGAAATCCCCATCAGACCATCGCGAGAACAAAAGACCTCATCCCCTCGATAGAAGATCCTCATGCCGATGAAAAAATAGAACCATCGATGCATCGCTAGAACCAGAAGAAACGTCTGACCGATAAAACCCTTTGTGTGTGAAGTCTTCTAGCTATTTCTGTCAGAATGAAGCAGATGGAGTTCAGGGGTTTTGTTTCAGATGATATGGAAAATTTTGTTTGGAACCAAATAGAGTTGAATGGGTGTTTCAAACTCAATCAAATCTTGTTTAAAACAGGCCAACATGAAGACAATTGTACTTAGAAGATTGGGGTTTCTTTTCTGATCATCATGATTTGGTTTTCAACATCTTTGTAACTTGCCAGAGATGTAACTATAGCTTCAAGGAATTTATGAAACTTAGTTGTAGTTGACCTCCACCCTCATGCTCTTGTTTCAATTCAGTTTCTTCCCAAACCTACAAATCATAGACTAATAAATGGTAAGCCATGAAATCATGGAACAAAAAACTACAAGAGACGGAGCAAGCATACAACATTAAAATTGTGACTTGCAGTAGTAAAAGAAAAGAAGTAGTAGGCAGTTTGATATACAATCAGAAAAGGGAATTTTATGAGGCTACCTTAAGGAATCAAATTAAAAATTAAATAAAATCATGCTTCAAATTCCATTTAAAAGTTCAATTGTACAGTAGATGTCATCCTACTTTTTTTGAGAACTCTTACTGAATTCCCAAAAATAGGAGTTCCCAAATGACGCCAATAGATATTATAAATAGAAAACAAACAACAATATTTTCATATAAAAACAACAAGAGCTAATTCATAGGCCCTATGAAAATCTCTAACTTTTTGGCTCCCCTTTGATACTTTTCTACATACTTACAGATTACATCTCCATGATTAATATGGAGTAGAAGGGTTGAAAGGGCACATGTTAGTCTTTTCCATTCATTGGGAAATAAAGAGTTTGAAGTGACTAAAAGAATCAAATGTAGCTCTTTACTCTAGATGATTTATTCTCATTTGGTTATTAATATATCCAGATATAAACCATGATGACTTAAATTAGAACTAGATGAAATCTCATGAAAACTACAAGAAGAGATCAGTGATTAGATGAATCATGGAAATGAAACCAACTCCATAGGCCACAACAAACAAAATATGCAATGCAAATGAGAATACAGGCCTTCAAAGGAGTTGTCATGGAAAAAGAATCATCCTCCCATAGATCTCTTTTGAGAATGCATGAAAGCTCTTCATTTATCCACAATATCCACATGCTATGAGCTCTGATACAAAGATTGTGCATAGTTCTTCTCAGTTTATTCAATTTGGTGTTATTATTTTTATCTTGTGATTCAGGCTTCAAACCAACCCCTCTCATTAGTATGTCTTCCAAAACTATTTAGAAGAGGGTAATCAAAATTAGTACTGGAATATCTGAGATTCAAAGATCCTTTCCCTCAAATTGAAGCTTTGTTCTCGAAAAACTAGAGCTGAGACGAGCCAAGAACTAGTGGAAGGGAAGTTGAATGAAAACGGAGAGCAACTAAAAACCTTCCTAAGAAAAGTGCCATTTCCACTATAATAGTCGGTTCTAGTGTCTCCTTGTTCATTTTTTCTGGCATCTCCTCATTTTTTATTTCTTGATAGAGAGCTTCTAAAAGATGTGCAATATGTTCTTTAATCTCAACAATCAATTTTGAGATAAAATGGAAGCATTGCTCTTGCAAATAAGGTGCTAAATCATTTATCCTTGAAGGAGATTTATGTGCATGAAGAAAACTTAAGAGGTCTTCTAGAATATTCTTGGACCCCTCATCTATGGTATCTTTTTATTTAACTAACCTCAGTTCCAAAATAAGCATTAAGGTGACCAAACCAATCTTCATCATTTGTCATCATAAATCTAAAACTCAACCCAGGTAAATTGACACTTTTAGGTCCCCACTCTTGACAAGCCAGCCCTCACTAGTAATTAATTTGTGCAAATGGGTTTCAACATCTTTGTAACTTGGCAGAGATGTAACTTCAAGGAATTTACCAACCTTAACTCTCTCACACAGATCTGCAAATCCATCAGTTATTATTTGTTTCATCCTACTAACAAACAAGCTTTAAAAAATTTCATCCCACAAACTCTTTGAGTGCTTCAAAACAATCTCACACACACATTGGCATGGAAACTCAATATTTGAACCAAAAATCATTTTTAGCCACTCGAAGCTCCCTTCAAATGCATCCAGACTGTCCAATGTTTCTCTAATCAATGTCTCATTCTCTGCAAGTTCTTTTCCACCTTTCACAAGATCAAGAAAATACTTTCCCTCAAGCCTATCTGTAGAGAGAATATCATCTACACATGTCTCACTAAGCAAGACTTTGATATAAATTCACTCAGCAAAATCATCATGGTAGCTTGTATCTTCTCTCTATGAGATTTCCACAACTACACCTCATTGTCTGGGTTTGGAATCCCACCAAACAACTGTGATCCAGGTGGTACTACCAACACAGTCTTATAAAAAAGAGGCAAATCATTTAGAACCTCCAAGAAGAGTTCCCCAGCCTGACATAGCGTTACCTGTATGACTCTTACCACATTATAGAAAATGGAACTGACTGCCCCCACCTTATTTTGAAAAGCTTTATCTAGTACATGTGCTCCCACCTGTTATGTGGTTGGATAAATCCTTTTCCAAAGCATTGGTACCTTGCCCCCATTGGATTTTTAATTCTTTGCTACCTTGGCTGAGTTCTTGAGTTGTGTTAATGGAAAATTGGTTCATCAAATTTATGTGAAGGCCAATAACTTTGCCTCTACCTTCACCTTTCCATTATATTCTTTCATTGACTTGTTATAGGTCGAGGTTATATTTCATTTAAGTGATTTGATCTTGTTTGTTTGATGATTGGATAATGGTCCCATAATCTTGGTAGACTGGCATGGTGGGTTCAATATCCATTTATTGATCTACCAAAAGGGTTTTTTTTTTAGCATGGGCATCTCCAACATGGAGCCTGATAGCAATCAGGAGCACCATTCAACCTCACTTAGACAAATTTCACAAAAAATAGGCTTCAATCTCTCAATTCCTTCAATCCTCAAGCACTATAGACAAGATATAAAACCATTTTCAGATACCCTTTAATCACTTCTAAAACATATCCCAAATTCACCATAAGTTGTTTTGGAACAACCTGCAAATTGTATTTTCTTTAAAGTTTCTAGATCCTTTTCAACAAATCTAATTTGTGTATATCCTACAATTATTGTAGACCATGAGACCACATTTCTTTGAGGCATTTTGTCGAACACTTCAAGTTCCTTGTCTATGATCCCACATATAGCATACATGGTGCATGAGCACCTAAGCTTCCATTTTCAAATTTGAAGGCCATTGCATCTTAGTAGGTCATTTTAGCATTTGAGGAGGTCATTTTATGTTAATTAGGTCTTGTGAGACCATTCACTATGAATTAGGATGATTTTAGAGTCAATTGGGTAAAAGAGACAAAGTTGCAAAAAAGTTATAAAATTGCAAACTATCAAAAGTTGTTGCAGGTCATTTTTGTCAAGTTTTGTAGAATTGCTAAATATAGTGCAACATGACAAATTTTGCATGTTTGAGGAAAATAGATGCTCCTCCATCGAACAACAAATGTGCATTGATAAATTGAATATATACTTGATATACCAATTTAAATAATAAGGAAATATTAAACTGGAGACAACCAAATAATTGAATATTTTCAACAAACAATTGATACCAATATAAAGCCACAGAATCAGAGATCCTTCATTGATTTCCTCAAAATTATATCTGCAACATAGTCTTTTGAAATGGAAACATTATGGAAGATTTTTGTTGTCTATCTATCCCTATTTTCCTACTATCTTCTCCTATATCCTTCTTTTGGTCCTGGTCTCTCTTATATACATGAGAGGCAACAAGCTTCAAGACCAAAAGACATGACTCTTGATAACAAAACATGATTTTGAACTTAATTTAAGAAACTAACACAATCATAAACATGTGTACCAATCCGTTAATCTTAGAGTAAAATCTTGTGGTCATTTAAGACTTGTTCAAAGCTTTTACTGTATGATAGGTTTCGCGTCATTACCATCGACTGATTCTAACTATTGCTCAATTGTGCCCAGATTATCCACTACCTAATTTATAAACAGATTGAAAGTTGAGAGGTGATCAATGTACCCCCGTTTTGCATGAGTGTCGGCATTGGATATGACCACCTTCATAGCATACTCTATGTACATGAATTTCTCAATTTTTTTATGAGTATTCTGCAAGACCATATCCTTATTGTTGATCTCCTGCAATGCAATTGTTAGAAACTCTGTAAATTCTTCTATCCAATCATCCCTTTCTCGAAGATTCCATGTATCATCATGGAGTGCAAGAACCAAATTAAAACAACTGAGGTCTTCTTCGAGTCTTTCTTGATATTGGTTGTGGAATCTCACCAAGTCATTATATCTTTGCAGTGTTTTGTCTTTCAGGATCTGTTTACCCAGAAGTACTTCCTTCTTTTTATCAATCATTCTTCCTTGTAACCGCACATTCTCCTCTAGTGTTGATTGTATTTGCTTAAATACACCCCAATAATTGTCAGCTTGATTTATCAGCTTATTGAACCTCTCTTTGATTATCTCAGACAGAACATTGTACTTAATTATTTTCACCTCCTTTTCCAGTGTTTTACACTTTTCTTGGGCTTTCAAATGGGATTTTTTCTAATAGGTTGCATCAACTAATGCATCTAACACTCTCTTATCCTTTTCGAGCCATGGAGTGTACAATTCTAGAGCAGAAGAGAAAGATGACTTCTCCATTTGATGTGATAACTACCTTTTCAATTTTTCATTCTCTTTGACCAAATTTTCAATTTGTGCTCTCATGAATTTTGCCACATTGACATTCAGCTCTGCAGTTTCTAAGGAATTAGTGTCCACAACTCTTTTGACCAAAAGGTGTCCAAATACTTGATTAGGATTGTCAATCACTATCGGCCTCTTCTTATGAGGGTATAGTGACCAAATAAGCAAGGCATCCTCATCTGGATTGTATCCAGACCTTGACTATATCTTATCACTAGCTTCCTTTGATAAGTTCATTGTTGTATCCCCTCTTTTTCTGAAACTATCGAACACAATTGCTAAGCTCATGTCCCATCCTGGTAGAAGTAGTACCCCAGCCTCTTGAAGTAATTCTCTACCTCTTTCAGGAGTGATGGATTGCATTTCCCTATCAACTTCCTTTTTCAATTCTTCTAAGGCATCAACTTCCTTTTCAAGAGTAATGTCTTGCTCCTTTTGTCTTATTTTCTTCTAAGGCATCAATTTCCTTCCTCTTCACTATTGTCAGTGGAGAAACATACATCAAGGGTGGGTTGTGAGGGTATGTGATCCAAAGGCTCCACATCCTCAGCCTGCATTCATGTGTAACTTGTATGAGATGTATCAAAAATGTATGAGGGCGCATCTTTTACTATTTCATTCATATGACCAATAAGCTGCTCAATCCTAGCCAAGAGATCTTGTATATCAGAAAATGCTTCTCTATATGATGGGACATTCTTTCTCTTCCATTCCTCTGCAAGAACAACTTTATTATATGAAGCCATTCTCTCACCAGTGGAAGCTTCATCTCGGTTCCTAATCACATCATCAAGTGCAAACTAATGCTCATACCCTAAATTTTTTTGAGTTAATCTTGCTTGATGAATAAATCCCTCTGCATTAAATTTCTTTCTTTCATACCCAAGAGGAAGGTTGTAATGAGCTAATTTAGCATCAATTTCTTCATATCCTTCAATGGCACATACTGTGAAATCTCCAAAACAAAGAGTGCTAGGCAAGAGTGATTGTTTATTATGACTCTTGAGATGTTTAGTATCAGACCTTGCTAATTGTCGTACTATTTCCAAATAAGCAACTCTATTAGGAACCACTTGGGGTAGAAAATGTGGAACCCCTTCAAATCCATAAACCCTTATTACTACACAATCGGAGAAGGCATACCAGTCTCCCCAATTATGGTTCACCTTGCCTCTCAGGTTGTTTTCCTTTGGTCTCAAAAATATCTACACCTCAGGGGATAAATTGTGATCATATGAATAGCCTAGCAACTTCATTAGTGGTTTAACAAAATATTCTTCAAAATATAAATAGTGAGACCTCTCACATCAACTATCCCATAGTGCAGTCCACATTTGTACAGGTTTAAAGTTTCCATCTTTATCTGTGTCTTTGATTCTTAATTATTTACCCCACGCATTTCTAGCATGTCCCTCATATAAAAGTAAATGCATTAACAAGGAATAGTGTTTGAAATCTATGCAATCACTGTTGTTTTTTATTCTTTCAAGCCCTTGATTTAGGACATTCGCTAAATAGTTTGCATAGTCGAATGACCTAGCATCTTTGCTTTGTATATCAGCTGCTAGAACCATCGGTGCAATAGACATAAGTGGTGGAACCTCAATTCCCAAGACTTGACTAGCTAAGTAGTAGGTATATTGGAAGTATTCTTCAAACAAATCTATATGAAATGGAGGGTTTTCATTGCTCAAAAATTTTCTGAGTTGACCTTGCTCATTCTTAGGTTTGTGCAAAGCTAGCTTCCATCTCTTGTAACTAGTATCCATGCAACAGTGTTCTATCAAAAAGTCTCTAATGGTGAAAGGAAAGTTCATGGGACCTTCTAACTGAAATACATTAGAGATTAGGTCTTGGGAGATAACAAGCATATCGGCCCCATTTGGTGATTGGATAGTTCTTTTGTTGGCATTATACCGACTGGATAGAGCTTTCACCAATTCTATGTTGATGAACACGTTTGGCACCACAAATCTTCCTAAGTTCAATCTCCATGGGTTATAGACTGGTTGAAATATTTATTTATTTTTGTAGTGATACATAAAAAGCTCATAGCCCTGGTGTGGCATCCAAACATCCCCAAGAACCCTATGTTTATCTAACAATTTACTTGCTTGAACACTTCTTCTAGGTCTTGGCCCTAACCCTGGACACTGATCTATCAAGTCTTGGTTTAAATTCCTCTTTTCAATTTTTTGTTTCTTTTCCTTAGGTTTTTCCACATTTTCTTCCATTGCAAACTCTAAAAAAATGCAACTTTCTAGCTAAGAGTGGAGTACTTACGTGAATTTTTTCTTCTCCTGGCTTCATTGCGTGAGAGTTCTGAGTTCTGTCCTTTCTACTTTTTCCCTTAGCATAGCCGTTCTGGTTTCTACAAATTGTATGATTAATTCATGGTGCAATTCACCTTTGTGATGGCTCATTAATATACCACCTACTTTAGTCTTGTCATCAAGGAGAGCATTTATGTTAAATATCTTGATGATGCTTTTGACGCCATATCAGCTAGTAGTAATCATTCATCACTATATCATTGGGACCTTGGTTCATTTTCCACCGATGGCCACCTTCTCGACCGATAAGTGTTTTTCTTTCGATCTATCGGTAAGACATCAAAAAATGTTACCCTGATGCATCCCAACTTCACTGATAAGTGTTAGACTTTGATACCCCATGATTATATCGGGCTATCGAGGGAGATTCATCATTCATTTTGCCGATGCACCAGAGTTGTGGTGATGGAAGGATATTACATCGATGTAAGGATATGAATTTCCCCTATCGAGCTATCAGTGGGGTGGTTATGGGAGTTCCACCGATAGAGTATTATTAGCCTAATGGTATCAAAGGACTTCAATGGATTGCATGAATGTGATTATTTAGGTATGTTGGTTACAAAAATGGATTCTTTACATGAACCTTAGTAATTTGTCTAGATCATGAAATTGAGTCTGGTGAGATTTTGTAAGGACTAGGAGATAAATGAATAGATGTTAATGAAAATATGTGGGATTATTTATTTTTAGTCCTAACACAGCTCTTTTGACATCTTTTTGTCTTATACTTATTGTGTGATGCTTGATCTTTATTTTTCTTTGTTATTTTGTGCATGCATGTGCCATGTGTAGGCTTAATAGTTGGTTATTGACCTCTCACATGAGCTGATATGTTGCTGATCTAGGTTTTCTAAACAAAAGTCCCCCCAATAAAGTAATTTTCCCCCAATAGAATAATATGTAATAATATTTAATTGAGGGAGTATAATATTTCTTATAGGGATGTATTGTCTATGCATTGATGGCAAATTGTATTCACTTGAAAGTTTTTAAAGTATTTCCACCAAATTCATTTTGTGCATATCTATTGTAGATGTCCTTAAGCTATATGAAAAAGGTGTATATACAATTTGAGATCAATTGATAAGCTGAGACATGTAATATTGATTTGATTTACATTTTACTTAAGATACAATTCTGTTGCGTTGTTGAATTTCTTAGTTCAATAATTGGGATTCTCAACGATCTTGTATACCCAAAGTGTATGTGATAGAAAGAAATTAGGTAGTCATGTCGATTAGTTTGACAATTTAAATGATCTTGAGTTCATAAGTACATAGTGATAAGTTTTGAAAAATAACATAATTTCTTGTTGCATTTATCACAGAAACAAAGGCCTCTTTTGATTGTAGTAGAGGATGTAGAGAGTGAAGCATTGGCTACTTTGATCTTTGAAATTGATGATTTTTTTACTCAATTGATAATGTTTGAAGTTTCTTTTTCTTTCTTAGATGTTGAGTCTAATTAATAATTTAATGTTGTGTTGCAACTTGCAGGTGAGTATGTTGTTATGATAAAGGATATCATTGTCGATCCTCTAAAAGTTATTAGAATTGCATTAGTTGATGCAAAAACGTAAAACTATTTATCTTTATTATAATTAATGGAACTTGCAACTACAATATTTGATAAAAATCTACTTCCAAATATGCTTTTGATGGATCGTGTTATATCTAATTTTGATACATTCACTATATCTAGCGCATAAGTTTAGGGTGCCATAGTTGGAAAAGGAAAAGAAAATGTTTGAATTTTATCCTCTATATTATTTAACTTTTCTGAGTTTTTGATGTGCAAATTTCAAAACCTTATTTTCGGGCTGCAGCTCCAAATTGGAGAAGTGAAAGGTCATGAATACCAACGAGGAAGATTTTGGAGGAGCCGAAACCAATAGCGGCAGGAAAGCTATGGATTTGCAAGGGGATTAAATGGGTCAAGCTCCTATAGGAGGCCATTGCCCTTCCAAAAGGATTGTAGTTAAGGGGAAAATAGTATAAGTATATGAAAATAGGAGTATTTTGTTTATATAGTGTCTATAAGTTGTATAGTGTCATTGAGACATTGAATGTAACCAATGAGATTTTGATTTGCCAATGAGGCTTAATGAAGTAAATTTTTAGAGTGGTTTTTTCTCCACTCATAAATACCGTGTTGTGGCTCCTCTTGATTTGTAATATGTTTGAGTTTATGTTTGATCAATCATATTTGTTCAAGCATTTTAGTCTTTATTTCATGGTGTTTTTTAACATTTAAATATCTATGATACTTGAAGTTTATATGCATAAATTTTTTAGGATTAATTAAGTTAGATTTAATTTTTAATGACTAAAGTAATGACTAAATTAATGACTAAATACATGACAAAATTAATGATTAAATATATGACTAAATATATGACTAAATTAATGACTAAAGTAATGACTAAAGTAATGACTAAATAAATGACCAGTTAACAACAATCAATGACTAAATATATGACTAAACAAATCACTACCATGACTAAATAAATGACTAAATTAACGACTAAATCAATGACCAAATCAATGACTAAATAAATGACTAAAATTGTTTAGTCATAAATTTAGTGGTGTTATAAATGACTACAAATAAACCACTAGTACTCATGTGACTAAAGTTAGTCATTTATATGCAAATTTTAGTAGTTTATTTAGTCATATATTGTTGTTTGTGTACTAGTGCTATCAAAAATAATTCTTTGTGGAATTCCATGCAGTCTAACAATGTCCTCCATGAATAGTTTGGCCATAGATGAAGCAGTATAAGATGACCGAATGGGAGAAAAGTGTGCCACCTTGGCCAACCTGTCAACAGCGACCATGATGGCATCATTCCAACGAGAAGACATAGGTAAACCAACAATAAGGTCCATCGATATGATATCCCTTTTCCATTCCGAAATGAGATGGGGTTGTAAAAGACTTGCGGGATGTTGGTGTTCCGCCTTAACTCTCTGACACTCCAAACATCTTGCAAAAAATTCTATAATATCTCTCTTCATTCCAGCCCAACAATACAACGGACGAAGTTCTGCATACATCTTCTTGACTCCCAGATGAGCAAAATAGGGAGCTCGATGTGCCTCAGTCATGATTAGGGTATGAAGACCCTCAGTAGGAGGTACATACATGCAACCCAAATACCACAAAAGGCTATCAGATTCTAGAGAATAACCAGCAAACTTACCCTCCAAAGCCCTATCTAACTCAATTTTTGACTTCACTTCCTAATACCAGCTATCTGTAGGAAGTGCTACAAGGATTTGGCTCCTCAAGTCCACACCAAGAGTCATTGTAGATAACTCATGTCTTTGCTGACTTAGAGCATCTACCACCATGTTTTCCTTTCCCTAGATGTACTTAACCTCAAAATCATACTCACAAAGAAATTCCATCCATCTCCTCTGCCTGGAATTTAGGTTTGACTGTGTAAATATATACTACAAGTTGTGGTGGTCACTATGTAGCTCAAACCAATGCCCCAATAGAAAGTGCCTCCATCTCGCAAGGGCATCTACAATGGAAACTAACTCCAAATCATGTGTGGGGTAATTCAACTCGTGATCCTTGAGCTTTTGAGACTCATAGGAAATCACATGACCTTCTTGCATCAAAACAATTCCTAAACCCTCCAAGGACGCATCAATACACACCATGAAATCCCCAGTAGGATCAAGAACTACTAGGATGGGTGCACTAGTCAACTTCTCCTTAAGGGTTTGAAAAGTTGACTGGCACTGCCCTGAACAAATTGTCGATAGTAGCTTGCTAAACCCATTAAGCTGTGAAACTTAGGAACATTCATGGGCGTAGGCCAATCAACGATGGCTTGGATCTTTGAAGAATCCACAATGATATTTTCACCAAAGATAATGTTACCCAAGTACTTCACTTCCATCTGAAAGAACTCACACTTCGCCAGATTTGCATATAATTGATTGTCTCTTAGACACTGCAATACTTGTCTCAAATTTTTCTCATTCTCCTCCATAGTTTTTGAGTAGATCAGGATATCATTGAGGAACACAAGCATAAATCTATCCAGGTAGGTACAGAATACTCCATTCATCAGACTCATGAAAACTGACGGTGCATTCATCAACCCAAATGGCATAACTGTGAACTCATAATGCCCATAACGAGTGTGAAATGTAGTCAGCGATATGCAATTGATGGTATCCTGACTTAAGATCAATTTTTGAGAATACCTTAGCTCCCTTAATCTGATCAAATAGATCATCAATTCTCGGCAAAGGGTATCGGTTCTTCATCGTCACCTTATTTAGCTATTTGTTATCAATGCATAAACAAAGGGAACCATCCTTCTTCACAAATATCATCGGTGCTCCCCAAGGGGAAACACTGGGACGAATGAACCCTTTTTCTAAAAATTCCTCCAATTACAAATGAAGCTCCTAAAGCTCCTATGTGGTCATCTAATATGGATCCTGAGATATACATTCAACTTCGGGTACAAGATCAATTTTGAAGTTGATGTCACACTTAGGTGGTATCCCCAAAATTTCACTAGGAAAGAGATCCGCAAATTCCTTAAGGAGAGGATAGTCATTAAGAGACACCTCTTGACTCTCCCCCAACTCCAAGTCATTGACTGACACAAAAAATAGCTAGCAACCCTGACGAAAACACCTCTTCAACTGCATAGCATAAATCATTTGTAAGGAGATGGGTCTTTGTATGCCAACAATCTCAACCTCAATACCCGAATCATCTACACATCACACAAACTTACGACAACAATATATCATTGCTCGGCGAGCACTCAAAAAATCCATACCTAAGACAACATCATAGAACCCAAGAGATAGGATACAGAGATCCACCGTAGTCACAAGTGGCCCAATTTCCATACTACAACCTTGAACAAGAGATTCTACCGCTACCTTCACCCCGGAGGCCAATTCGACCTACCACTTAACACCTTGCCTTGCTACCACCAATCTACAATGCTCTACTACAGAAGGAGAAATAAACAAATCTGAAGCACCAGAATCAAAGAAAATAGAGATATTAATTCCTCCTAACACACCTAATGCCTCCACCATGGTGCCCTGATGATCAACTTGGTGGTTATCAACCACTCCAAATACTTAATGTGACCTACCCGCATCACTCACCATCAGCTCGGAAGCGGTTGGCCTCTGACTGAAACCTATAGTGTTCCTCTGCAGACACTATCTAGCAATATGGCCCTATTGGCCGCAAGAGAAACAACATGTGCCTCAACCAAAACCTCTGTCACCTAGAGGTACATTGGACTTCTAAACACTGCCCCTGCTAGCCACAGTTTGGGTGCTTTGTGTAGGCTTCTCAGAATGGTTGCACTTGTTACGCCACCAATTATGATTCTTCCTAGATTGAGAACCACCATCACCATGATGAGATTGTGAATTTTTATGTTTAGACTAGGAGTGCTACTGTTGACTACCCTTGGCAGGTGCTTGATGGCTCTTAGAGGAGCCCATTGCCTGAGTCTATCCACCACGAGGGCCAAAACCATATGAAGGTGTACTGCCTATCTGAACTCATGTATGGCCTCCTAATGCCATGGCCAAGTTTTCCTCCACTAAATGAACCTTCTCCACAGCCACCTCCATAGTCTTTGGCTCAAAGACTCAGAATCCTCCACTGATGTGAGTATTCAAGCCCCTAATAAAGTGATGCACTAGCATACCCTCGTCATTATTGATTATGAAATATTGTGTAAGTTCATAGAAAATGTGATCATACTACTCTACGAACATTTCCATCTTTCTCAACTCATGGAATTCATCACCACAGTGTTGTCTCCAGTGTTCTGACAGGAAACGAGCTCTAAACCTCTCCATGAATAACTCCCAAGTCACATAACCAATGTCTAGGTGTAGTTTTTGCTCTTCTAATCGCCACCATGTGGATGTGAAGCCTTTGAGGTGCATGATGGAGCTCCTAGCCTTAGTGTTATTTCCATAAGGATACATAGCGAAGCACCGATCCAGGTCAGTCAACCAAGTTTCTGCCTCTAGTCCTCCATCGAAACCATTAAACATTGGGGGATGTTCCCTCAAGAGGTCTCTCATGTGATCGGCTACTACAACATCCTGATCCACTGGTATATCTCTCCTCCTTGGTGATCTCTCTCTCTCCCTGACCACCCGCTACTCCTCCTCCTACCTAGGGCCCAAGCAGCCAAGAACCTCCTCCAACAATTGATGTAGCTACACTCCCTCTAATCCTAGCTGCTCTAGGTTCTGACCTCCGCCTCATGGGTTATTTTGGGAACCCTTATGTTCCTCACATCTAGAATCATGGGAACTCTACGATGAAGTACTCTGGCGGTTAGCCCTTTGGCCACCACCATGACCACTACCACGGCCACAACCCCAACTCCTAGGCATATTCCTACATAACATTAGAGGGGAACATATAATTTCAAGAGTTAAGCACAAAGGTTAACACAATGGGATCAATCAACCTAGAGTACCTAGTGTTGATAACCTAGCTCTGATACCAAGTTGTAATGCCCCGACACACAAACCCCAAAGGACAACTTATAACTAACAATTATAGCACAGTTTTTAAAAAATAAAAAATAAAACTAACATGAAATGTACATCAACATACAACACTAATAATGGAACTATACATGATCATCATCTAACTAAGTCCTCTAGGGTAACATGACAACGTTACATTGCGAACATTTCTAACTTGATCCCAAATCCCATAACGATGATAAACTACTCACAATTTTTCAATTCAAACCCATTATATAGAATGAATAAACATCCATTACATTACATAAATTATAAACATCCATCTGAGAATGCATGTTAATACCAAGAATACATACATTACATTAATAATATGAATATATATCGTTCAAGGATTACAATATTACAACTGTGTTTCCCAACATGAAACGGGAAGGAATCACCAATAACATAAGGTGATACAACTGAATTGAGTGTATACATAGCATCAATACTTGGCTCCAACTTTGGTAAAGCTCTGGAGTCACTGCAAATGGTACAATTCCTTGCATCATGATCTTCGATTGGGAACCCAATGGGATGCATAGCACATTCCACCTGACCATGTGGACCCTAAGGCCCACAACATAAAAACAGTCAAGCAAACAAGGCTAACAAGACTCCACAACCAATGAAACAAAAAACACAAGGTACAACCACTTCTAGAGGTACATGAACAACAAAGGGGAAACAACAAGCATACAAGGTTGCTAAAGGGAAGAGTGTCATTGCATGGCTCGATATGGGTTACCCAATGTGGATCTTCATTGGTTACTGACCCCCATCCTAGGTTACCCTAACAACCTCAACTGATCCCCGACTCCCATTCTAACACATGCAGAATCAACTAACCTTTCATAAAGGCAAGGCAGTTGATTTTCCATTCTAGGCCTTCTCGTCTCATCTCGAGCCTAAACAAGCGATTGAGCCATGAGAGAGGCATCCATTATCTTTTATTAATGTGAGTACTACCCAATCCCCCTAACTATTTATTAGGTTATCACTTAATTAACTCAACTTCCACATGGGTTACCCTGGACACCACTTAGGGCTCTGGCCCCTATGGGAAGCCACTCTCCCTACTAGTAACAAAAGCCTCATAATCACAAAATGGGTAATCCAACTTGTAAAAACTAGAAAATCCATAAAGGTAAGCTCATAAAGTGAGGCATGCACTATCTCACGCTAGATATCCATAATAAAACAATCCCACAGTGCAAGGCTAAACCCACAAAATCAAAATCAAGAATAAGAACAACAGTTCACAAAGAAACAACATGAAGAACCAATTATAAAGCAACATTTTTCCCCAACTCTGCAAGCCTAAACTAACTACCCATGAACTCACAGTCAAGGGTAATTCAAGAATTACGGGTTCCAACATAAAATTTCAACACATAACATCTCCCCAGTTCCAACTAACTCAAGAGGGAGACAAAATAACATGGAACCATAAAAAAAATCAATCTTAAATTACACTAACAATTCTGATGCACAAATTTTAAAGAACATTTCAAATCATCATTTACATCTTCTTACCCATTGATAAATTATTAAAATAGTTAATGAAACTATAGAACATATTCTATATATATCTCAATACACAAACAAATTGCTTTTTATTTATAAACATAATATTTATATTTATACATCTATATATATATATATATATATATGTATGTATGTCTATATATATACATATATATATATACATATATATATACATATATATATATATACATATATATATATGTATATATATATACATACATATACATACATATATACATACATATACATACATATATATATATATATATATATATTTGAAATGTTCTTTAAAATTTGTGCATCAGAAGTGTTAGTGCAATTTAAGATTGATTTTTTTTTATGGTTCCATGTTGTTTTGTCTCCCTCTTGAGTTAGTTGGAACTGAGGAGATGTTATGTGTTGAAATTTTATGTTGGAACCCGTAATGCTTGAATTACCCTCGACTGTGAGTTCATGGGTAGTCATTTTTAGGCTTGCAGAGGTGGGAAATAATGTTGCTTATATGTGTGTGTGTGTGTGTGTGTGTGTGTGTGTGTGTGTGTGTGTGTGTGTGATCATATATGTATATCATATATATATATGTATATCATATATATATATATATATATATATATATATATATATATTCCTAGAATCTAACATAAGAGTTGGTTGTTTTTACAAGGTGCTGGATGCCAGAATAGCTATCATACTAGCCGAACCTCCAAACAATATCACACACTAGAGTATATTTGATCCTACTAGCAATGGGACACTATGTATATATTGAATTCTATTCCTTTGATAGGATCGAACCACCAAATATATAAGGCAGCATAGTTACAAAAGAATATAAATACTGATTACCATGGAAGCAACAAAATATAAAGATTAAAATAAAATTGACTATAGCATGCATTGGGCGTCATACAAGGCTGGCATAAAAGCCGAATCACAAAGACATAAATCCTCCCAAAATACATTAAACTCAACCATCGAATACAAGAAGTTGCTAACCAAAATATTCCCTCCTATTGAATATTTTGCAGCCGCCTTTACAAGTGAATCATATTTTTCAAAGAAGTAATGAATATAAAAATTAAATCGGTTGGCAATCATAGGATAAAAATCTACCAGAACAAAAATAGAGATATGGTGCATGTCTCAGTTGAATCCACTATGGACATCGGCTTCATTAAAACCAAAAAAGATGAATAATTTACAAACTAAGCAACAATACCCAAATCGGCTGTCAATACATGATAAAATCTACAGTAAAGGCATCTCTCTTTAAAACCATCAACATTCCAAAAAATCAACAAAAAAAAGAGTTAAGCAAGGAAGGTGCAAATTATCCAGCTCACACAACTTAGTGTAAACTACAAGCTTCAATTAATACAAACGATGGACACAAATCAAGTATGTACAGGCATTGAATTCCAAGAAGACCCCAGTCCATCACTAAAATAATTTAATAACATCAACAAAAGCAATAGGAAAACTTATAAAAAAATGAATGGGTCTTAAGAGAAAGAGTAAATCGAATGCAAAGGGAGTAGTTAACAGATTGACCAAATGTATAAGCAACGAAGAAAACCCAAGAATAACCAATGATGGAACTAAGAACAATGATTTCCCAAATATATGCACAACGAATTTCTAGCACTAAACTTTAGAACTAAATACATTCAAAGGAAAATCAATGGCCAACCTGAATTTCTACGCTCAAAGATGGAGAAGATGTGTTGAAGACCACTCTTTCGCAGCCACAAATCCTTCCTTCAAAACTTAATCACTTTTAGAATTTAATTCACTTTGAAACAATTTCAATACAAAATTGTATTCTTTTCAGAATTATTTTTGCAGAGCAAAGTTTTTTTTTTGAAAACAAAATTAACTCCTCAACATTTTCCAAACGAGCACTATTAAAACAAGGAGTTTTTTTTTTCCCAATCAAAATCAAGCAATTATCAATTAAAAAGACCAATTTCTAATTCAAAACTAGTTCGGAGCTTTGCATGTGCTCGAACTCGTCTTTTTCCTTTTTGAACTTGCTTTTACATCTTGTTCGAAAATCTTATCTTCTTTATTTATTTAAAATCATATTACTTTTCCACATTTAAATAATTAAACTCTCATGATAATAAAATTATCAATTATTATTAAATATAATTTAAAACAATACTTTTTACAAAACAATTTAATTTAATTATTTAACAATAAATCATATCCTTTCTATTTCACAATATTGATTTATATAATTATTTATTTTAATTCTAAATTTATTTAAATTACCTTGTAATCAATTTTAATTTAATTAAACTGATTAAACAAGGCCATTTAAAATATTTAATTTACCACAGAATTTCAATCACACATTAAACAACATAATAACGAAATCAACATGACATCACAAATTAATCAATTAACGTGAGACACCAAACAAGACAATTGTCAAGGAATACAAACCAAACAAATGGGGTTACAAGATCGGTACTCATCCTCGTCAAGGATGATGACAAGGGTTGGGGACCTTTTTTTCAACTCTATTTTTCCACATCATATCCATAGGGTTTTTGAGGCATGCTCAGACTTGACAGTGTAGGTGGAGTCGATGCCTGGTACCTGCAACCTGCATCAAACAAGATGTCGAGCAACATATATATATATATCAAATAACAAACACACCATGAGAGGAAATCGTGGCGTAGCAAGGCACTTGCAAACGAGTGATGCTACACCGTCCCTCTCACCAAGACCTTGAATAATAACCATATCATCGAGTAACAATAATTACATCATAAACAACACCATATATCAATCACTAATCAAATTCACAACAAGTATAGTCATATGTCCACATGATATACATTGCCAAATTAATCCAAACACACAACTAACTCTATATATCATCATAACATAAACATCAGTAAAGAGTGTCATGATCATCAAAGTCAAATAAATTGTCATCCAACCAAATCAGAATGGTGAAACAAGCACCAACAAAGTCTCAAAGTACATAACATATCATAATATGTATCAATGCAATGAAAGCAACACAAGAGGCACTACAAGTTGTGTGGTGTAAGAATTTTACTTAATGAAACATAGCTATATCATTATGGTAGTAGAGTAAGGTTTTTGTCCTTGTAGATAGCTAAACTATTAGAAACATCATCTAGAATTAGTGAAGATTTTTCACTTTTGATTGATCCATGTCTTTCACATTGGGAGGTGTGTATAAGGCAATACAAAATTTCTCCAATGTAGAGGTTGTTTGGTAGAAGGTATAGTGAGTGTTCCTATTGTAGAGGTTTGTTCAATGAAATAAAATAGAAAACATAGTAAGGGTTGGTAGAGCTAGAGAACATGATGAGTGGCATCTAGGTTAGATGTGAAGCTATCGAGAATTCTTAATGAAAGGATGTGGATGTATATTAAAGTGATGAAAAGGCAGCTTGAGTTTGCATGAATGTGATGGAAAATCCTGGGAGAAGATAAATTATTGATATTCATCTCCAAGATAGGTGGCAAGCCACACATGGACATTTCCAATTGTTTAGGTCTTTTCCTAAGATATTTAGTTGAGTAATTATGAAGTTTGAGAATTAATTTAAGTATGATTTTATTAAAATTCATAAGAGATTGATATTTACATGCACCAAGATAAAGTGAAATGCATTATTATGGTGGGATCATATTTGTAAGGATAGGTGGTACAAGGGAAGGGGAATTTATGAACATAGAAAAATATGGTTTCAATGTTAAAGGTGAAGTTCCAACTTGGGGATTATGAGATGAGATTATTCAAGAAGTTTCACAACCTGAGGTAGAAGCAAATGAGTGGCAAGGGCTACATAAAGGAGTTATATCGGTTGACCATTCATGTTAGAAACATGGTATATGGCATGGAAAGGGGTTCAAGTTATGTGAATGGACAACATATTTCCATGTAAGATGAATTTATTAATATATATCTTAATTTCATGGAAGGGGGCTATCAATATGTTGTGAAGGAAAAAGAAAGGTTATCAAGAAGATAACAAATCACCATGTGAGGAAAGAGGAAATTGTTTTTTTTAGTAAAATAGAAAATTTGACACAAGAATGTAGATAAATAGTAAGCAATCATAGGGTGAATCACATACGCAAAGAGAAACAAGATCCTATTAAGAAAGAAGATGTCAATAATCTAGAAGAGTTTTCTCTAAAAAAATGTGTCATATGTAGAGAAATATTATGCATATATTAAATTTTTCATGCATAGAATGGAGAATTGAGTAACCATGTTGCTCAAGGTAATATAGGAAATAATACATTAAGAAATGGTGCAAAAGGAATTTAGAGTGTGGGGAATCTTTTGTGATGAAAATAATACTAATAAAGTTAGTGAAGCTAGTGAAGATGGAGAAAATGTGCCAAAATAGAGGAAAAATATATTTATGGCCATCTCTTAATTAAAGTGTGTGTTGTCCAAGATCACTTTAGACCAGTAGCATAGATAAAAAAATTGTGAAGATGGTAGATAACTTGGATTAGAGAGGAATGAACATATTATTCCATATAAGGTTTCATAGTTGTTGAAGGGAAACTAATTGCTAGTTAATGAGCAATGTAAGGTCATGTTCAAGAAAGAAAATATGAGGATGGATTACCATATGACATCATTCCAATTGACTATTTCTATTTGTTTTTGGGTTCATATTGGTTATATCATAAAAGAGAATTTCATGATGGATGGAAAAATACATACAACTTATAATACAACTTATAAAAGGGTGGTCAAAAGTAAAAGTTGATTCCTCTAAATGATATGGGTGTGGGGATGAAAATAAATATAATATGATATTAGTGGAAAGAAAAAAAATAGGAGGTGAAGAAGTGTGTGTATGTCTAGTGCTCATGCCAAACCAAGAAAAACTTGATAGCATGCAAAGTGTAGAAAGGGAGATATTAGGTGAGAAAAATGATATTGTGTCAAATGATATGATTGATAGTTTACCAAACACACATTCTTATGTTTTGGATCTAAATATTAGATCCAGATTTCTAAATAAGGTGGCATACAAAATGACATTGATAAAAAGAATGAAGATAAGGAGGAAAGTAGATGAGATACTTCTGAAGGGGTTGATCAAAGAGATTTTGAGCCTGCATTTAATTACTATAATGTTAGTGTTAAAGAAGGATGGAGAGTGGAAGATATGCACTAATTTTAGGGCCATAAAAAAATCACCAATAAGTATAGATATTCATTACCATGTATGGATGACTTAATGGATTGCTTGAGTGAGCATGATTTTGTATGATGATAAAAATAAAAATATGACATCACCATATTAGGAAAAAAGAAGGAAATTAGTGGAATACTATGTTCAAGATGAAATGAAGTCTAAATGCATATAGGAGTTGGGATTCAAGAAAATTTTGACACAATGATTGTTGGAACCAATAACTTCAATATAGAGCTATTGTGATGATTATGCTCCATTACAAAAATAATATCATACCTCACATTTGATCCACTCACCAGTGAATAATCTAATAAGTATTTCCCACCTAATATTAATATACCTTCTTATTTGTGTCTTATCTTGTCTTGCATTTTGAGTCTTGAGCCATTTATGTTAGTTCTAAAGAATTGTTTTGAGAAATAAATGCATGATTATGGTTCTTATTACCTTCTTATGTTTGAGCCTTGAATTGTATTTTTAGTTTTGAGTTCATTACATGTTTTAAATAGTATATGTGATGGTTAGTGACTTTAGGCATATTTCCTTGTAACAAAAATGAAATATGATATTTGAACTCAATACTAGATAGCATGGAGGAGATAGTACTAGTCCTAGCACCTCAACCATGTCACTACATAGTCTACTCCCTATTTTTGTCAAAATTATGATTACCCATGTTATGGTTTTGATTGTGCATCCACTTCAAGGGTTTTTGTAGAAGAGTCATTCTTAAATACTTGTTTGCTCCTCATACATATGTATGGCACATTTTATGTATATTAAAATTAAAAAATATTTCTATTTTAAAATTATTAATTCAATTTATGTAATGAACTATACTATCTTGTTTAATGCAGATGACTAGAACATCATTTAAGTTAGTTCATCTAATGTTGACAAATATTCATCTTGACACACCTTAAATGATAGAACAATAAATTACCCTTAACAATCTATAATACAATGAATATGTTTAATTAACTTTTTAAAATTTCACAGGAAATGCCTTCTTCCACTATGGGATGAGAGAACAACACCTAGAAGAAACACTTTAGAGAAGTTGACGATGTATCCTACCTACCAACATAAAATTAACAATCATATTTCTCATAAAAAGATCGGATTTCTAACTCAGGACAACACTCTCTTTGATTTCAGTCGAATAGTGACTGGTTGTGCCAAAAGTTGGCATGAATCTGGAAAGAAGGTCATATCTGAGCGAAACAACTTTCCTACTTTGCGTCTCCTCAAATTCCTTTGATCTGGATTGACTAATACCCAGCACAAATTCATCCACCAAACTGTTCTCTTTGCACAGACGCCTTTCAGAGCTAATGTTGAGCATCTATTTGATTTTCCATGCAAAGTGCACATTGTGAAAAAATAGCTCCTCCTCAATCTTAATTTCATGGCATCGTAAGTAAAACTTTTAACTGACTATGACTGGTAGCTGGGTGGGAGAGGGTTTTTCAAAAAGTTACAAACTTAACTGTAAGTGATAATCATGGCAGTGACTGACCAAACGGAAAACTGAAACAGAAGACAGAATTTTGATTGGTCAGAGCTTAGTGTGTGATACTTAAGCCCAGTCATTACAAAGTCAGACAAACACCTAAGTTTGATCCAAATTATTTCCATCCATCCTTGAAGTGGCCAATTTGACTTTTTTGTATAGCATTTATACAAATCATCGAGTGCCCCTCGATCTCTATATTGGAAATGTTCTTAGTTAAACACAATTCCAAGCCAGTATCTAAAGTTGTGAATTCTTCATTATTAGTCCCATCTAATAATTTCTTTCAAAGTGTCCATATGATTTTTCCTTATTGATCTCTCACCATGCATCCAATGCCTGATTTCCTAGGGTTTCCTTTAGAGGTTTTTTCAAAGTTTAGTTTTATCCTTCTACGAGGAGGACACAACCATTTGGCCAACTTTTACAACTCCAAAGAGTCATCGGATGAGAAATGTATATATATATATATATATATATATATATATATATATATATATATAAGTCATGCTTGTTACTTCTTGTCACTCTTGTACTCACATCAAAGGTATTCCTTGCGATCTCTTTTGATACCATATTATTGAATATTGGAATTGTGAAATGGAAGGGACATCTTAGTAAATCTCCAAAGACTTATTAGATATGTTAGGAAATTAAAGTTTACATTTAATAAATTAGTTATTAGGTTAGTTTTTAGTAATAAATAAATTAACAATTAGTTTCTAGGAAGTTATTCCCATAAGGAAATTTGGGAGGTTATTCACGGGAATGCAATGCTTTTTTAAATCATTTGCAATGTACATTGTAATTGTCTTGAAGAAATATAATATTTATTATTATTGTTGTTCAACAATGGTGTAATTTGTGTAATCTATTATTATTGTTAAATAATGATGTAATTTGTGCAATCTGCTCACCTTTCTAATAGGGGTATCAAATAATTAATTATTCATGCATGCCTATGGTTAGAACGCATGGAGACTTGTTGTGCAAAAGCTTTTCCAGATTGGGAATTTTGATGCATAGAGCTATTTGGAGGGATGAATAAGCATTGCTGCACAAACGAAATATGAGTGAATAAGGAAAAAAACAAAATCTATTTTCTGGTCTTTGGTAAGCATTTTCAATGTGTGAACTATCCTATAAGGAGGTTATGTGATTTTTTACTCTCAAATTTGAATAGTTGGGAGGCACATTTCTAAAGGTTAATGTGAATTTATTTTACACATAATATATTGGTGTATGTGATGTTTTATGCATCTATTAGGGAGATATAAGGAATTTTGATTTTCTTGTAATATTTTTAATGGAGAAGGCATTACAAGGATAATCTAGATTTTTTTATTGTAATGGATGCATTCTCGATTGAACTTGGCATCCCTATGTATGCACACTTTTATACATTTGTTAATGATGCATTCTGAGCCATTGATGTTGTATCTGGTGATTAAGATCTAAAGGCCACATTGGAGGGTGGAAGAAATGGAGGCAAGAGGACATCTATCATCCCAAGTTGGCTAACTTAGCTTCTCCCTTAGGGATGATATTTTGCATGGGAACCATTTGTTTCATCTCTATTCCTTTCAGGAGAAAGATGGGGCATGCAGTGATTTGTTGGTCTATAGATAATTGAATCCACAAACCTAGTGAGTTGTGTTGTTGGTCTATGGATAATTGAATCCATAAACCATTTATGGATAATTGAGTTTGTCTCAATCCAAAATTTTGTAGGTTTGTATTTGTGGATAATTAAGTAAGTCTTGATCTATAAATTGAGGAGTGTTACTGTGGATAATGGAGTTAGTCTCGATTTACAGTTGGAAGAGTGTTATTGTGGATAATGGAGTTAGTCTCAATTCACAGTTGGTTGGTGATTTTCTTGTGAATAATGGAGTGTGTCTCGATTCATAGGGAGAAGTTGGACAATCAAAACATTTATCCAGACATGAGGAGTTTGGATTGATGCTAATGTAGAGTTGGTAATCAAACATTTACCTAGACATGAGGAGTTTGGGTTGATGCTCAAGACATTTTCCTAGACAGAGGAGTTTGGGTTGATGTTGTTGCAGGGTTGGCTAATCAGATCATTTTTCTAGACCAAGAAGTTTAGGTTGATGCTGATACAAAATTTTGGTTTTCTTTTTTGTGATGTAAACCTTAAGGGGGGAATATGTAGGAATTTAAGGTTTACATTTTTAAATTTTGTTTTTGTTTTTATTATGTAAATGTTACCAAATTTTTTCCTCGGCTCAATTGGTGGAGCCGGTTGAATGTTATTTATCATAAGGTGGGATTGCACTTAAGTTCAAATGTTGTTTCACATTTTTATCATTATACATTAAGTAACAGTTATACATTTTAAAAGAAGAAATGGAGTTTTCAGAATCCCATTCAAGTATTCCAGAAATGACAGAGATACAGAATTGGGAAAATAAGTAAAATAGCATTTGAAATGCTTTCATTTATTTCATAAAAGGACTCATATTTTTACAAGGCTTCATTTGATTTCAACAATCAGAATGGTATTACAACATTGCATGTAAATGCATTTTTCTTTTCAAACAAAAGACAAAGAATTGAAATCAAAGATCCACACAAGCCATGGATGTAACTGTTACAATACATTGCTAATAGCACATTGCACTACTGAAGATGCAGAAAATAAACATATAAGTGACGACATAATCATCATTGCCTGATTATTGACGTTTGATGCTGAATGGTGCACCTTGCCTTCTTGAGCTCCGTCGACCTGTAAGAGAAAGGAGGGGGCGTCAGTGGCTCTGATTATGACGTAACCTATATGAGGCACCCACAATAGTGCAACCTACTATTAGCCATGCATTGAAACAATCAATCAAGTGCAGTACGAAAGAAATGAGCTGAAGGAGAAATAACAATTTCATGATCACCATGTTCTATTTTTATGCTAACATTGTTTGTTTCCTTGTGTAGGTATAGGTAAAATCACAAAGTTGAACATTATTTGAAGACCAAGCATGTGGAGAAAAACGGGCTCCCACAAGGGTAGAGCTCGGCATGCTGCCCTATTCATTAAATGGGCTGATTTTAAAGATACATTATCATATTCATCGAGTGAAATGAAGAACAATTGAAAGAGTAAAAACAGCGTTATCCATCAAGCAACTAAACCAACTGTGCATTCATAACGATCAGGTTTGTTTTCTGAAGGCTACAGGTGAACAGTGAGTTTAGTTCACCAAA
Organism: Sequoia sempervirens; assembly: GCA_007258455.2. Classification (NCBI taxonomy): domain Eukaryota; kingdom Viridiplantae; phylum Streptophyta; class Pinopsida; order Cupressales; family Cupressaceae; genus Sequoia; species Sequoia sempervirens. Next base: position 384,444,582 of record VDFB02000017.1, read on the forward strand.
TGAATTCAACTGAGTATATCTACATCAGGTATTGTTGATCAAGGATAGTGAACATGCATACATTATGCCTTAATAAAGAGTTTTTATTTTCATCATGAAAGAGCAGATTTGGAAGCAGCTCATTAAGTGAAACATAAAAATGCATGAAGAGTACCATGTTACAGCTGAGTACGAACACATATAGTGCATTCAAGGGCTAAATGAATGATCAGTTACAATTGGTTAGTAAAAGAAAATACAGCATTATGAGTGTAATGACAAAGTGATCATTCCCAAATGGTAAGGGAAGAGCAAGCATTTTCTTTCCAGAAGAAGTTCTGAGTTGTTAGTTATGTATATTAGCTGGTAAGTACAGGTGATTCGTGTTGCTGCAATGTTTCAAGTTAAAATCTCTACAAAGTCTAAGAACAGGAAGCAGAAGACAAAGTTGTTGTGTTAAGATTAAGGAAAATCAAAAGGACATTGTTGTGCATACAGAATACAAGCATGGAGATCCTTCTCTTCATAATGGACAAATACAGAAACATGCTCAAGATTTATATAGTTCTTTTAATGCCTTATGGTGCGGGATTGCCTGGTGGGAATTATTCTAACACATTTGCAAGGTTGCAGGTATTGCAAAGTTTTGTCAAGATTTTTTTTTTCCTAGAGGGCATTTTCAGAATGAGCATTGATGCATTAAATAAGGTAGTCTACAATTCCATGTCAAAGACAAATTCTGTGTCAAGAGGAAACAATGTTTTTATTGAAAGGAAACAGTCACAAATCAAGTTCGGGTTTTATACAACTATCAAGGAGAGCTACAGAAATGCCAAAACAGAACACCGTTAATACGGGTCAATAAACTAAGTGCAGATAAACACACAGATTTTTGTTGTTTTCACTATGATTTCTCATTCTTGAAGGCATTAAAAAACAAACAGCAAATACCACTTGGGGTTTCAAATGAATGACAGTTTTTATTGTTTTTAGTTGGGTATTTGGTCAGATTTATTCAAATTCTGAACAGTCATGGTCATGTACAGTGATGCAATGAAGATGCTTTCTTTTTGAGAGGTGTAGAATGCCAAGAAGATTAAATGGATGTACAAATATTCAAGTCATTCTTTTGTTATAGAAGTTCAGAAAGATCACTGGTTATTTGAGTCGAACCCTTAAGAGTAAATGCAAAAGAGTATACATAATTTTATCATTTTTCAATCATCCATAAGGGTGTTCCTATTTCAAATAACAAAGAAGTTTTTCTATCAATCCAGCTGAAATTCTTTGTGTGAATTCACAAGTACCAGTGAAATTTTATTCTTGGGTCAAGGTTCAGAGTATATAAAACATGTAGTTTTCATTTCTAGTGATACCCAGGTGACGGCCTGTTAAATAAATGGCAAGAACAAATGCAGAGGGGAGGTGGGTCAAGCTCATATGAATAAAACCAAACAAATGTAGTTGCAGCTTGAATCTGAGGTATCCACGATTGGGGTTTCTAATAAACACCCAGGTTTTCATATTTTTCAACTATCTATGATACCCATTTTGGGGTTTGCATTTAAAGTGCAAGAAATGCAATAATGGAAATAACCCATATGGGTTTTTACATAAAAGTAGCAGTAGAATACATTAAATGAAATTTTTGTGTTGAATCGAGCAACAAAAGGAAGAAAAGACAGCTTTATTCAAATTTCCATAATACCCACAAGTGGATTTGTCTTCAGAAAGACATAAAGATGATTTTTTTGTTTTGGGTCGAGCCCAAAATCTATAAAACAAAGCTTTCTATGTATACATCTGGTGCGGCCTGAACATAGCCGAAATTCATGAAGAAAGAGGAGGTTCTTTAAGCCTCTAGAGAATAGATGTTTAGCAAAGGAGATTACCAGTTCGAGGCTGAAAGTAAGCACTCTAGCCACGGCCATAAGGCCTGAATGTCTTAAAATATGGAGCCATAGAAGTTATGAAGCTATGAGTGGATAGCTCACCTTTGTGATAGTCAGAGAAAACAATAACCCACGAGCTTCCTCATAGATCTTTTGAGATGAACACGAGCTTATAACAGGTCGGCCAGGCTTAACGATGCACATGAAGTGTAAAGAAGGGTCAGCAGAGAATCATGACAGGTCACGGCCTTAGGTCTCCTGATATTCCAGAATCAAGTAAAGAAGCTTCCATACAAAGAAAAACAGGCTTACCCACTGAAGAGTTTAATTTTCTGAAGGAGTAATGGTGATTTCCAAGGCACTCTTCAACTCAGTCATGGTGGTGGCGGTAGAGCTTTTTTCCTTCAAACTAGAGAGTACAAAATGAGTGATCATTAGGGTTTGACTTTGTTTTGATCGAAACCCTAATTCGACCTTATGATGATCCAGAATATTCAATCAAAGCACATGTCAAATTTCGAATGGAGGTTGAAGATTATAATCTTTGCATTATGACTTTATTAAAATCTAAGTTTAATACTTATGTGAGGGCCGAAATTTATGTGCTTAGGTTAGGTTAAGTCTTTGTGACTTATCTCTTTTGCCTTAGTGAAATATGAAGCTTTGGGCATGGGTTAAACAATGATAATATTATGGTGGATGCTAGTGACCTAAGATTAGGTTTTGATGATTATGTTTTAAGGTTCTTTGTTATTTCTTAATTGATTTTAGAGAAATCAATGGCGGATTTTGTTAAGGAGAGAAGAGATAATGATGTGTTTTGTTTTTATGATTTTTGAGAAAATTAGAATATTGTAATGGAGAAATAAGGAGCTTTTCTTTTTTGCAAAGATTTTTAAATCTTTAATTGCAAAAAATAGACAAATTGTGCAAATCTGCAATCTTGTAAAGTAGAATCATTAAACAATCTTTTATAAATTGTTTGTGATTTCTTGCTATTTTTAGCAGATTTTGTTGAATTTTCCTCTTGGTCGGATTTGAGACCTATCTTGGAGAGATAAGGTGTTTTTTGAGCTTTTAAAGCAAATCCAGCCTATTTTTAGAGGCTTGGCAGTGTGATCATAAAAGCAGTATGCTTTTTTCTGCTTTTAGGCAGTTTTTGAGATAGTTTGAAGCCTTTTCCCTGGAGCTTTTTTCTGAGCTCGGATTAGGGTTTCTTGAGAGATATGTTTTGAAAGACTTAGTCTTTAGCTCTCTCTCTCTCTCTCTCAGTTCAATTTTTTGAGTTCCTGCTCTTATGCTATTTTGGAGTTTGTGAACATGGTACTCAGTTTTGGCAGATTGACACTCTTTCAGTTCCAATAATACAACAGAGTTCTTTCCATTTTCTTGTCTCAAGACTTGTAACAACAGTTTGATGCTTTGTGTATTCAAATTTGAAGCCTTAATGTCCTGCTTTTATGAGTTTTTTGCACAGGGTTTCATGTTTTCAGGTTATATGTTGTATTCAATGCTTTGAATCTTCATATGAATTATTGATGAAATCATGTATTGGTGAGATTGTAGGAACTATTATAGTAAAGGAATTGTTGTGAGTGGCAGGATCCAGTTTTTGTCAGAAGTTTTAAATCAATCATCAGTTAGATTCAAAAAAAATTTCAGTTCATCTTTCTATCCCTTTCCCTCTGAAGTTTAGAATAAGATTTATCGTTCGGAGAACCAGCTCACTCTGGAGATTCCTTCTTCATTCAGATCACCCACATCTGAAGAAGGTTTCCATGTTTCAGTAGTTTGTTGAATATTGCATTTAGCAGGGTCCAAAACTATTGACAACATTAAACTTTAACGGGGGTTGTTAGGAAATTAAAGTTTACATTTAATAAATTAGCTATTAGGTTAGTTTTTAGTAATAAATAAATTAATAATTAGTTTTTGGGAAGTTATTCCCTTATGATACATAGATCACTCAAACTGTGAAACCAAGGAAGCATTAACACCAGTAGTAGAAACCCCCCATAATGCTAAAAAGGGAGAGCTAAGACAGGTACACTAAAACTATGTGAAACCAAGAAGTGCATGTAGGAGAAACAACCTACAAATAAAAGGGTGTGCAAACTAAGGCACACACACATGAGACAAGAATCATTGGGATTTGTTGTTATGGTGGAAGGGACACTCACTTGACAAAGGTGTGATGGAAAACCAAAGGCAAACATCAACCCTCCATGACACTTTATATCATAGTATAAGTACAAAAGGAACAATAGGATTTACAAAATTCCTAAAAGATATGCACTAGAATGACACCTTATCTCAATGTGTCTACATAATAATAAGTGCATATAATGGGATCCCATAATGTCCAAAAAGGACTACATGCTAAAATACAATTCTTTGACATAAAAAGAGGAAATTGATAGTAGCATGATGAAGTACACAAAAAAACATGCATTTTCAAAAAATGACACCCAAAAAGGAGTTTGGATGCAAAAGATATGACCCATCGAAGTCTCCAAAATGAGAACTGAACAAAAATAGCACTGGGAAAACCAAATTATGGGAAAAACCAGTAGCCAAAACTATAAACCATCTAAACCACTACGAAGAGTACGAAATTCTACCCCATCTCAAAAAAATTGCATTGGAAAACACCACTATATGGTCGAGATATGGCCTTTGGAATATAGGGTGCAAAACTGAAAAGCCCAATGGAGAGGGGCTGAGTAGGGAAAACAAGTATCTCTACCAAATTTTTCAAAAAAACTACCAAATGTAGAGGTCTGCCAAATTTAGTGTGTTGAGAAAAAAATTCCTCCATATAGGTATAGTTGATTTATTTTGCAAAAAAATTCAAAAAACTATTGTTTTTATATAGGGCAGCACAGGGTGGGTGGGGTGGAGCCCACCCCATGGGTGGGGGGCCCAAGGAGTCCATTTCCTACCATTAATAGGGGGTGGTACCCCCCATGCGTACCCTCCCCACGTGGGATGGGGCTCAAGGGCCTGCCAACCCTACCACATTAGGGGGAAAATACCCTCGGGCACCGTCCCATGAATTATTTTTAATATGTTTTTTTTTTAAACCAAAAAAACTCGCGACCCCAAAAAGGGGCTTTAATAAAAAAATTTTAAAAATTGGCAAGGTAAATTTTTTGAAATTTTTCAGCTCGATTTATGTGTTAGGGAGGTCGTATGGCTTCCCTGGCAAAAGAATTGCCTCAAAAGCACCTGACATCGAAATTGGTCAAATTATATATCAAAATTCATGGAATCAGCCTCCTAAACACAACCGTGAGGTTATTTTCACGCTAAAATGCACCAGAAACATAGCTACCCTCCATATCTGGAAAAATAACTACTTCAAACCCTTGCAGATCTGACCTCAAGAATCCAAATCAAACCAGACAAAAGCCAAATATGAATTTCTTAACAAATTTGAATCCAACAAAGAGGTCATTTTTACACCAAAATGCACCTAAAAGTCACCCACCTCCAAAAATTGCAAAAAAGCAATGGAGAATCTAGATCTAACGCATGTAACCCTTGTTGAAGAAAAAACCTCATAAATCGAGAAGGGATTTGCTAAATCTGTGCTCTGCTACCATGCTAGAGTTGTGAAAGACATGATCCATAGGATCAAAAAGAAAACAAATACACCTTCCATGCAAGAGATCTACAAACAAAAAATTGCTATATTCCTTAACAAGAGAAAGCTACAACAATGAACCTCAAGAATCTTCAAGGAAAACAAAATTACTCAAAGGTTGAGAGTTCTATCAAAGACATGAAATTTGGAGTATGAAAGAGATAATAGAATGAGGGTTGAGTGCTATATAGGAGCAACCCTAAATGGTAAAGGGATTAAATCAGGACAAGTGTCAACATCACATGTGATGAGACAAAATGATCTAATAACAACTCACTTTAGTTAACATAGTAAATCACTCCTAAGTTTAGCATAAGTGCATAAGAATAAATTAGGCTAATAATTAATTAAATATTAATCAATTATTAGCTAATTCATGATTACTCTAACACCCTTGACTTAATTTGAAAATCAATTTAGAATTTTATCTCATTCCCAAGTATAATTTCTTCTTATCAACCACATTTCATGGCAAGATCCTCACTATAGATAACGTATAGAACAATAGTTTTTCCCTCACCATTAGATCTATTTTGTGCAAGAAATATGAAGAAGCTGTCAAATCACTTATTTGTTGATTGTCTCTTTTCTTATAACTTGAGGAAGGGTTTCATTAATAGATTTAAAACTTAGTTGATTTGGTCTCAAGACATCCACATTTTGACTAATAGTTGGGACCCTTGATTTATAAATCCTACAATCAAAGAAAACTTGGATGCAATTTAATCCTCATCTTTGTTGAGGCATTTGGAAATAAAGGAAGATAAATATTTTTAGGAATAAAAATAAACCTTGGAATATGGTGCCAATAAAGTTGTGTCATACCATCAAAGAAAATATATACTCTTCTCAATTAAAATATTCTAAATCTTTCCCCGCGATTTTCAAGAGGAAAATATATAAAACTTGAAGCCTCAAATCCTTTTTGTACAATGTTTAAATTGTCAAAATTAAGAGGAGAAATGCCACTATTCAGAAACCCCTAGATATTGGATGGATACAACTGTGATGGCCCATTGAAGGTTAATCTAGGGTAGACTAGTAGAGGAGGTTTTCTCAAAAATTGGAAGTGTGAGTTGTTAGCTACCTTTACTAAAAAAATGGGAATCCAATAAATAATGTGGAATCCAATACAACATCATTTGATTTCAATCTATCCAAAAATATAAATATATTTGACTTAGTGATAGAAGGAGATTCCAAGAACACTATTTAAATGTTGAATTCTAAATCTTCTTGTAACTAGTCGCTAAAGAATATCATCCTTAATGCTAAGGAGATTCTTAAGCCTTTTAGGTCTTTCAAAAAACTTATACCTATAGACAGGGTAACCAAATAGATAACTTGTTATCCAATTTATGGTGTTTGGTTAATGATTATAATGCCTCACCAAGGACCATGAGACAATAGCTTTAAAAATACTTTTTTTTTTAAATAACAGTAACACAACACTAAAGATATAATGGTGTCATCAAGAACAATACATACTAAACAAGATGTCATTATTGCCTAAGAAACATGGCACCAATGAAAGAATACAAGACTAAACCAACAACCCTATTTCCCAAGAGGTGTAATCACCAACAAGGGCCTCCAAAATAGGATATTTAACCCCTGCAAGAGTTGGAAACTCTAGGAGAAATAAGATCCCTAACACAAGATGTAAAAATAAGACAATTTTGTGTAAAGGCATGCTTTCTAAGGAAAAATTTATCATGTCTACTCAATCACAACATGATAGAAAATTTAGGGGACTCACATGATCATGAGAAACAACTTTTGTTCACAAAAATTTCCCAAAAACAATCAGGAAATACTCATTGTCCAATGTATGGAAGGAAAACAACACTCCCAAGGGACAACACCTCGAAGGACTCTAGTGCCCAATTGGGACACTGACACCTAGGTGTATGTGTCTTAGACCGATGTAGGTGTCTTGTTCTAGCATAGAGTCCAACGTGGGAACAATAGTCCTCCCTAACATTGTAGTCCTCAGTCTACCATTGGTGTGTTGACCAATGATCAAAATCAAACTAAGGTTTGGTCCCTATGACATGGAAAACCTTCTATAACTACCTAGGAATATGTGTAATGAGAATCAAACTATAAAAATGTCAAAAAAAATTGAGGTTCATAATGAGCCTAGACCCGAAATCACAAGATGCCTTAACCCACAAAATAAATGACTCCCAATAGTTGGGGAACCTCCAAGAATCCAAACTACATTCAAAACATGAGGAATAAGGGGGGAAATGTGTGCTCCACACCTTCCATCCACTCCAAGAGCACTCAAGGGACCCTAAATGGCCCCCAAATAAGGTGGATCCCTAAGACCAAACCCACCTAAGGTTCCAAAACCTACTTATTGTTGTCAATATTTAAGTTCATGTTCTCTAAACTTTATGTTCTTTTAAAAATCCAAATACATGTGTTCTAAATTCATTTTTAACCAATCAACCTAGAAATTTTAAAGATAATACAAGATAGTATGTGTGCTCAACTCCAATGTTGAGGTGCATAAAGATAACCATAAAATTAGTACCACTTATGTGGCTCATTTATAATACATCCACTAAGGATGTATAATCATTATTTTACATAATGATACAAGGACTCAAATTTCCTTAAATTATAATTTTTATGACATTAAAAAAATGATAAGAGAAGGGTCGGTGAAGCCTTTATTCCACTTTCTTGTAGTTACCGATCGTTGTCCAATATCTTCTAGTCCCCAACAATGGTTTCATGCCACATGAGCATGTTGACCCCTTAGGTCCACCCCACCATGCTAGGAGATAATCACATGGGCCAAAAGCACACTCACACAAATACAAGGGATTAAGATTACACTCACACCAATCATGGAGTAAACTTCCAACATACACAACATACAAAAGTCACTCAAGAACAACATAAAAGGATAAGGTATAATTTCTCTTTAGATACAACTCCATGGTTACAAGGACAAGATCCTATAGAGGGGATAGGGAGTGCCATTCTAATGGATCAAGGTACTAACCAAGAGGAATCGAGTACACCTCTCACAAGAGATGAGGTTACTCAATCAACAAGACCCAACACTCCCCAACCAGGCATGTCTTCTACACCCATATTAATCCTATACTAGCATTCCAAGCATGTCATAGGAATCATTATATTTGTTCATTTTAATTATGCATGAAATTTTAGTTATCGCTTAACTTAGAAACTTCCATATAAGATATCCTCGAGCCACTTTGGACCCCAAAAAACATCAAAATCCACTTTTCTACTTCTCTCTAACACCTACATCTTAGGTTCATCACAACTCACAACAATTGATTATGGAATGAAAAACAAAGCAAGAAACTTGTCTCAAAAAAAATTTAGTATAATATTAAAACAATTATTACAAAAATTTATGGAGTCATCAATTCCTCATTCTAAAACATCTAAAAAAACACCAAATTTTCAAAATTTTCCTATTTATTTTCATAAAAAAAACCACAAAATTTTCATAAACTCCATTATTGAGACCTTAAATTTTTAATTTTATCAATTTTTTTTTTTTTTTAAGTTCCCTTTGGCTCTAAATATGAACACCAATATTATATGAATTCAATTTTGATTGGGAATTTTAAAAAACATGGACATTATGAGGGCACAAAATGGAAAAATGGAAAATTTCAATTTAAAATTAAATCCTACTTCATTTGCACAAATTCAAACCTATTGTTTAATTCCTATCCTCTCTTAAGGGTGAGCATGGCATCCAAATGGAGAAACATAAACACAATGAGAATGAATGAGAGATTTACCTCAAATTTTGAAGCACACTCTAATAATGAAAGCTTGCAATTTTATTGCTTTAAAGAGGTGGAGATCCCACACACACAATCACAATACTTTTCCTATCTCAATCAATCCAACTCCCAAGCCCTTTTAAATCCCATGAGCATAATTTATTTAAAATTTCAAATTTATATGGAGGGGGTTACGAGAGCATTTTCTTCCAAAATGAGAATAATGCAAAAAAAAAACTATTTTTCCTTTTGTTCTATTTTTTCCTTTTTTTTCATTTATTTTTCTTTATTTTTATTATAATTATTCTCCCTAATTGTTTCTCTACCAAATAATTAAGTTAAATGAACATTCAACCTTATTTTATTATCATATTTTAAATAATGATTAAATCAAATATATGTCATCTAATCTAATAAGATATTCCTAACATAATTAACTTACCCTTATGTTTCCCAATTTCACAAAAATAAAACATTAGATAAAATTCAACCTTTTTAACTCATTGAACTCTATTTAAGACCAACAAGGAAATTAAACCATCATTTAACACATGCATATAGTGGTATTTCATAACAATAACAAATTCCAAAATTGCCTTTGATTCAAATTTGGGTTAGAATAGGTCAAACATGACACATATCGTACTTGAATTGAGTACAATAAAGTATTACAATGGAATGGACCAATGTGAAATATCTAAAATAACCACCATTGAGATAACTTGGACCTTTATAATGAGGTGGAGAAATTTTACTACACCCTTAATATTAGTGTACATAGGGTTATGAATAGTCAACTTGTGGCTATCTTAACTTTTAATTAAGTCATATTATCATTATTATATTATTATTTAGTTAATTATATTAGAATAATGATTGTATAGGGTTATCTAAGTTGTTTGGGTAATATTCTAGGCATAAATAAGTTATATATAGGAGGTAGTGAGCCTTATTTTGTGATTAGATTGTGGTGTGTTCTCATTGGAGATATTTGGAGGTTTTCCCCCTCGAAGTGACTTGCTATTCTCAATTATTTTTAACATATTTCATATAATATTATTCTTTGTGAAATTTATTTCATAACAAGTGGTATTAGAGCACGATCTTGGCACTGTGACGACAAAGCATTTTTTCAATTTTGGAGGTCATTTTGTGAAATGAATATCTCCCAAATTTTAGTGATTTTTTGTTTTATTTTTAAAGGTTTTTTGAAAATTATATTTAAAAAGCTAAATTCTAGATTTCAGAGGAATTGGAGTAGAATTGAGGGATTTATTAGAGAATTAGGGTTTCTACCCAATTTATTTGGAAAGCGCATATCTTCCAAATAATATAAAATTTATTTTGTATTTTTAGTGGGGTTTTTAAGAAGTAAGATATCTAAAATAAAAAAATTATATTAATTGGAGAAATTTTAATGGATTTATTGCAAAATTATGGTTTCCAACAAATTCACTCTCAAGGCTATAAAACACCTATTTTTTGGGAGATTTTTTGAAAACGTTCAACCTAGGCCCTAGTAAGTTACAAAAAAAAGATTATTTTGAATATTTTTGTGTGATTTATTGTTAAATTATTTTATGCCATCATGACGAGGCTTGCAACAAGAGGCAAATAATGCTACCACACTAGGAAATCTTCAGATAAGGATGATGTAAAATTTGAGGATATTAACCCTAATGAACCTACATTCATAAAACAAGGGGCTCCACTCTTTAATCTATGGTAGTATTGGTAATATGGAACCTGCGTTCATAAAACAAGGGGCTCCACATCAAATTTGTTCTATTGCTAAGACAGAACATCAAACACAAGTGGGTGGTCAAAATGTTGAGTCTTCATTGCCAATGGGGTGTTTCAAGGAACCCCAATATGATCAGCCTGTGTCTTCTGCTCAGGAAATCTCTGAAAACCCAGAGTTACTAACATTTTAGACCTTGATAGAAGGAGGCTTTGAAGAGATGGTAGATAGTATTCTCACCAAGGTGGGGGCATAGTTGGTGGATGATATCATAGAAGAGATTTACACAAAGTAGGAGAATTTTGACTTTTCACAGGAATTATCCATATCACAGACCCCTAGTACTCAAACTATTGAGACAAAAACTCTAGGAAAAAGAGGTCAAAAATCTCATGCAAGGAAGGTTTAGGAAGAAATAGAGGTAGGGATACAAGCAACATTGGATAAAATATAATTATTTCTCCAAACAAGAGACTTAGACTGAGGAGAGCCTATTGCTCTCCTCGAGATCAATGAAACTAATATCATGGAATGTTAGGGGTATTAATACCCCTAACAAAAGGGCTCAACTCAAATATCAATTGGATGGGCTAACATAATTCTTATTCAAGAGTCCAAATTGTTATATAGCATGTTTGAATGATTAATTAAGAGGTGGTGAAAATGGAAAGCAGTTCACTCACTTGCACAAGGGGCATCAGGGGGTCTAATTACATTATGGAATGATCAAACAATTAAGGTGGTTTTTGTTACAAATGAAAGTAATTACTAGTTATTGGAAATTAGTCAATTTTATTTATCTTTTTGGTTATTAAATATTTATGGTCCATCATCAATAATTGGGAAGAAGTTATTGTGGGATGATCTAAAATAGATTTTGGATCAGTTAGGGGTGGAAAGAGTAATCTTGGTTGGAGACTTCAATGCAATAACTTCCTTGCATGAGAAAAAGGGAGGTTCATCCCCACCTCAAAAAACAATGGAATACTTTACCTCTTTTATCCAAGATAATGCTCTCTTGGACATTCTTCCAACTAATGGTAAATATACATGGACAAATAGAAGAATATATTTTCTCCAAATTATAGAAAGGTTGGATAGGTTTCTAGTTTCTCCTAACTGGGGTCCAGGAAATTGGTCCTTGAAATCTAAAATCCTACCCCTTTCAAGCTCGGATCATTTTGAAATCCTATTGGAATTATTAGCCAAAAAAATAAACCAAAAGGATATAATCCATTTAAATTTGAGTCAATGTGGTTCAAACATCCAAATTTCATGTCCCTCCATAACCAATGGTGGCTGAGTGATCCATATGTTACAGGTTCAAGAATGTTTCAATTGTGTACAAGATTAATGTTCATCAAACATCAAATCAGGTTATGGAATCAAAAAGTATTCAAAAAAATCTTTGTGCAAAAAGAAATGGTATATAAACTGTTATCAGATATAAACAATCATATCATTTCACATGGTTTGGATGCCTCTTCCTATGATCAACAAAAGAAGCTCCAAACGAAATGGGTTGAACTGCTAGCAGGGGAAGAGATATATTGGCGATAAAAATCAAGAGATTTTTGGTTGAAAGAAGGTGATAGAAATACTAAAAATTTCCACACTTCAACACAAGTTAAAAAATCAAAAAATACAATCTTCTCTATATAGGACAACATAACTGGAATTAATTTGTGTAAAGAAGTTGATATTTAGAATGAAGGCATCAAGATTTTTTCAAATCTTCTATCATTTTCGTCTTCTCAACCCATAATGTTGCAAAGGAAAGGGAAGACTTGTTGGAAGATATCCCATAATTAATCTCATGAGAGGATAGTGATAAGTTAATAAGACCATTTACCCTACAAGAAGTGAAAGATGTAGTCTTCTTCATGCCTGTAAAGAAGGCACCTGGACCAGATCGATTCATGACTTTATTTTTTCAAAAATGTTGGGAATTCATTGGACTAGATATCCTTAAAGCCGTAGATGAATCAAGGAAGTCTGGAGAAATATTGAAATAGTTTAAATTAACACATTTGGCCTTAATCCCAAATGTTAAGGAGCCTAAAAAATTTGTTGACTTCAGACCCATTTCCCTTTACAACACAGTCTATAAGATATTTACTAAGGAAATCTACTTGATACTCCAATCCTTCATTTCAAAAATCATTTTAGAGGAACAAGGTGGATTTGTGTCAGGAAGGGAGACAATGGAGGGTGCACTATTTGCTCATGAGGTTTTACATTCTATAAACACAAATAAAATTCCTTCAATAATAATTAAACTAGATACCCTAAAGGAATATGATAGGGTGGATTGGGCATTTTTTATTCAAGTACTAAAGATGTTTGGGTTTGATTAGAAGTGGTGTAAATGGATTCTCTCATTCTTGTCAATTGCAAAAAATTTTGCCATAATCAACAAAACTCCAGTTGGTTTATTTTCATCAAGACAAGGGGTCCGCCAGGGAGATCCGTTATCCCCATTCTTGTTTATAGTTCTAGTTGAAGCATTAAGTAGATTCATTCACAAAACCCAAGTGTAGGGTCTATGGCAAGGGGTTCAAATTTCATTCACAAACATAATGGTGAAACACTCTCTTTTTGTTGATGATACAATATTTGTTTGGAAAGGCATCCATCATAGAAGCTAAACAAATAAGGTTGTTCCTAGATAAGTATATGGTTGCATCAGGGCATAAAATAAATGCACAAAAATTAAATATATATGTATTCAACATAGAGGTAGCCTATTGAAGGAAGATAATCAGACAACTAGGTTTTTAGTAAGCTGAGCTACCATGTACATACTTAGGAATTCCTTTCTTCACAAGGTGAAACAAGCCATCATATTGGAAAAAATTCATTGACACCATTCAAGCCAGAGTTTCAACATGGAAAGGGAGATGGTTATCTTTATTAGGAAGAATCTTGATGATTAAATCTATTTTATCAACCATCCAAAATTACTATATGGTTGTTCTTAAGGCCCCCAAATCTATTATGTCAAAAATAGAAAAGTTGATCAGGAACTTCCTATGGAAAGGAAATCTAGATAATAAAAAGAAAATTTCTTTAATTTCTTTGGAAAAGATTTGCTCAGTGAAAATCATAGGAGGTGCAAGAATACATAACTTAACAGCAAGAAATATGTCCCTGGGTGCTAAATTAGTTTTGAATTTGTATTCTAAACCTCAGTCTAAATGGTGTAAGATAATGCAAGGAAAATATTTAGATACCACATCTCCAACAAGAATCTTCACCATTTCCAATCCACCAGCAAGATCAGCCCTATGGAATTTCCTTGTAGCATGCAGAGATGTAGTTACCCCTTTTATCACTTGAGAGGTTCATAATGGGCAGGATTCACTTTTTTGGGTTGACTCATGGAATGGTCACCCATCCATGAACTTCAAACTTTAAGAGAATTCTTATTAGTCAATTGGGGCACAATATTTCAAGATTACTTCCATAAATTTGATGAATGTACAGGTCGAGTAATCTGGAAATATCTCTCAAGAATTCCCATTCCTAACAATTAAAAACAAAATTTAAATGATATCTTAAGGGGCAGGATAGTATAAAAATCTAATGATCCTGGCAAGCTAATCTGGACACCTTCAAAGTCAGGAAATTATGCAGTCCATCAGGGTTATAGATCAATCATCAACAAAGATAATCAACTGGAAACCCAAAGGGCCCCATCATTTTTTTTGGAATGCAATGATCCTTCCAAAGGTACGTTGTTTTTCCTGGCTAGCATCAAAGAAGAAGATACTAACTAGTGATAAACTTTCTCAATTGCATGTTCCAGATCAATTTCAGTTTCATGTGTAATTCTACATTTGAGGATACTAATCACCTCTTGCTACAGTGTCCATTTTCCCAGTCATGTTGGTTATTTGTGAAGAAGAAACTAAACTGGTCTTCTTCATTACAAAACACATTGTGGGAATTATTCACAAGTTTGTCAATTTTGTATAAATCATCCATTTTTGCATGTATCTAGAGAGTGGTACCTTTTATTGTAATATGGAGTATTTGGTTAGAAAGGAATAGGAGAATATTTAGGAAAGAATCCTCAACCACTGGGCAGTTTCTAATAAAGTTAGAAAATTTAATTTCAAAAGTCACTAATGCATATGTTCAAAATTCAAAGAATGTAAGTTCCATCTTCACAGATTGGGACTCACAACTTATAAAGCATTGGGATCAATTAGTATTTCTATTCAAGGGTAGTCTTCATCAACCTAAACAATAAACTGATAGATCAAAGGTCTCATGGTTCCCTCCTCTCGATGGTTTTCATAAGTTAAACTTCGATGGGGCCTCAAAAGGAAACCCAAGTAGATCAAGAGTAGGTGTTGTCATAAGGGATAGCTTGGGATCTATAGTGTATGCTAAATCATTCCCCCTCCCAGATGGAACTAACAATTCAGCAGAAGCTTATGGTCTTTTGTATGGTCTGAAGATAGTTGTAGATTCAAAGTTCCTCAAACTTCTAATCGAAGGAGATTCATTGCTTATTGTCAATGCATGTAAACAAAGACAAATACAAAATTGGAAACTAAGATACATCTTGCATCAAGCATGTAGTTTAATGGATAAGCTAGAAGAGTTTAGTATCCCCCATACCTACAAAGAGGGAAACCAATTGGTTGACTTCCTAGAAAATATAGACACTCAACAAAGGGAAGAGTTAGTCTATAAAATAAATGACATTTGCTTGCATCCAAACTTGGTGGAAATCATAGCTAGGGAAAGTATCCAAAAGAAAGACATAAAGGTAAAAAGAGTTGGTCATTCTAGACATAATATTCACTATCCATTTTCCCAATCCTTGCCACATTTCATAGAAAATAAGTTGATGGACCCCTAGTAATTAAATGTCCATTTGGTAGCTATTTTGGCGAAGGAAGGATGAGTGGTGTATTGTTGCTTTTCTTTTGAATGGAAAGGACTACTTTTCCAAAACTCCTCGTCAATATGCACATGAGAAGAACCATTTGTAATAATTATTATAGCTATCTTTACACAATTGTAACAGAAGTGGCATCATTAAGCATCAAGTACTTTTAGATTACAAATCCAAAGGAGAATTTCACCCATGTAGGGAAGGACATCTTTCACATGGGAGATTATCTAAGCATGCCACATGAGGATCAAATGCACAAGCAACCAAGTCATATGAATCAAATTATTAAATATTAACCCTTTTTAATTTGATGTAGGTTCTCTTCAAAGGTTTTCTTATAATCATTCTTGCAAGCATTTCAATTTATTGTGCTCATAGTGTAATGTGTGCCTCCCTCAGGGTTTTAATTCTAAAATGACAACAGGCATAAAAATAAATCAGTATACTACCCAATTTTTTATACCCAAGCATGTGAAAGCAAATATAATTGTGATAAAAATGCCTATTTTACCATATTCTCTTGTTTCTTCTTGGCAAGTTGGTGTTCCGAAGAGTAGGTTTTTCTATAGCGACGGTGAATTTTTGCAAGATCTTGTTTTGTTTAGGGAAACATCAATTTTGTGGCATTGTGAAGAGAAGTGAAAGATGGAATATTATCCTAAGAATTATAGGGTCCCTTTCTCGGTCCAACCATGGGAAAGACCATTTTCAAGGTGCTTGGATCAAGAATAGTTGCAACTCGTATTCAAGGTGCAATGTCCCAACGTTTATAAGTGCATTAAGTGCATAATTGGGGAAAAAATTCTACATCCCCAAGCAAGAAGGTTGATTTTCCCCTCTAATCTTGTTTCAATTTTCATTTCAAACCTTGTGGACATGCTTCAATGCTTAGATTCAGTCCAAACAATTTTAACAAAGGTGGTTAACATTGTTTTCTAAGAAAACAATGCTTTACTGCATAACATTCAAAACTATGATTTCTGGAATGGAGTAGGCTATGTGGGTGGGTTATTCTTGCGTCACTTTTTGCTTCATAAAATGGAATTTGTATTATTCTATGATGCTTTGAAGTTCTCTTTTGAATTGAATAACCCTAGCTTCCAGAATAGGGCTTTGAGCTGGATGTAGTTGAAGGATTCAAGGAAAAAATTTAGTCTGTATCCTTTCTACTTGCACATGTTTGTCGAAAAGATGTTGCTCTAGTGCTCCCTCCACCGCTGAGAATGTAGGTTCCAGACATAAACATAACGACAAATTCACATAATGAAGTTGAAAGGCATGAATAGCAGGGTGAAAACTCTGTCGAATTTTACCAAATGGAGGATTAATGCTATGTTCAGGGTGTTTGAACTCTTTTTCTATCAACAATGAACCTATGTTTTTTATTTTCTCTCTACTATTATGGTAAGCTAGCATGGTCAATCAGATATGGATAGGGTCTTTGTAGTGCCCCTCCATGATTCACCCGTTTATGATGTTTGATAAATGTTGCTTGGGTTGTTTGAATTAAATTTGTTTAATTATGTTGTTTGATTAATTGTTGAATTAAATAGATTATTAAATAAATCAGGTTGGTAAATGGTTATATATGTTGGTTTTGGTTAATTAATTTATTAAATTATTTTTTTAAGTTAAAAAGTATTTTTATAATAAAATATAAAGATATTAACTATTAATGTTGAGTTTTAATAAATTAAATGTGGAAAATATTATATTATGCAAATAAAATATTAAATCGGATGAAGATAATCAATAGAGAGATAAAACAATTAAAAAGATAGAAAAAGTAATTTTGAAGCACGTGTGACTTTGAATTGGTTATCGTTTGGAAACTTGTTGTTTTGTGTGATTTTCATCTGATTTTTGTGTTCGATAATCTTACAGCTTTTGTTTGGAAAAATAATAATAAATATCATTTTGGGGAGATTTTGGGGTTTTCATCTTTGATTTTAGTTTTTGAACAAGAACTTGGTAAAAAAGAAATTCTTTTGTAGAATAGATGCATTTTTTTTATGATTGTTTAGAAAGAAAATATCGAATTTGGGAAAAATGGATCAATTATTGGAATTGTTTTGACGAAGTGGATCATTGCAAACATAATAGTAGATCTCGGCACCATTCTTCCATTCCTGTAGCATTGGAATCCAGGTTGGTTTGTATTTTGTTTTTCTTGAAATTGCTTCTCCGTTTAATGTAAATGAATTCTTGTGTGTTGTTGTAGCTTGGAAAAAAAAGTGATTTTTGTTATTCTAATTTCGTTTTGAAATAAAAATACATAAAATATGGGTTTGTCTTAAACATCTTTTTTGGAATTATGTAGACAAATCGCATGCCTTGCCCATGCTTTCACAACCTTGTGGAAATTTGTCTTACACCTACCCAATTACATTTGCTTGAAAGTTTCTAAAGCCTTTTTACAGACTCAATCTAGGCATAGCCTTCTACTATTTCACTTCATGCACCCTTATGATACTAACCATGGTCTTTCCTTAATCTTGTTTGAAGGAAATCCTGCCTCTTTTTTGGGTTTGACGACCTATATATGGCAATTGTTTTAGTCGATGGTGTTGCTTTATTACTGAAATTTGAATTCTTGCAATATATAGTTTGTAGTTGGGCAACAATCATTTTGAATAGCATTAATTACTTAGTGGCAAGCAAATTTTGTCTTATGCATCATATGTAGAATAATTGCTATGAGGCTTGGTTCGATGATTTAGTTTATGCTTCTATTTTGTAAAGGATGCATTTGTTGAATGATATCGGTGCTCCATACCCCTGCACCTAGCTCATGAAATAATATTTTTTTGTTGATGGTGCTTGATAAATATATCACATGCCTATACAAGGATAAAGAATCGATTTAGATGTGATGATAGGCATCCTTTAGATGAAGGCAAGAGGTTTGATTTACATGATGTTCTTGTTTTGGGTGGGAAACTCACTAAAAAAGCCTCCATTCGATTTAGATAGCTCACTGCCTCCAGCCTCTATATATTCAATTTTTAAGAATATATATATGTGGGTGTGTGTGGAGATATTTAAATGATTATTTTCTTTAATTAAATCTGATCCTTTTGGCTGTAAGCAGCAGTATGATGAAATGAAAATACAAAATTTTATATATATATATATATATATACATGGAGATTGAGAGTTATAAACACCATTTCATCCTTTCAATAGGTATATATATATATGTATGTGCATGTGTATCAAGGTTTTAGTTAAGGAAATTTCGGTCTTTAGGAATTAGTTGATTATGAAAGTTAAACGAATTGGAGAATTAAATTGAAGGAAACAAAATTGTTTTAATTATATTTGAACAATTGAAGGATTAAGCTAAGTAAATGAGTTAGTGATCTATTTAAATGTGATTTCTATGTATTCATTAATAGTGGAGTTGTTTAAGTATGAAGATTTCATTATTGTATGGTTTATTGTGAACTTGAATTGCCTTGTGTATAGGTCTAGTGGAAATTATGGTGAGTATGGATTGATTTTTAGGTAGGTGATTGTATAATTTGTGGATTGTTTAAGTATTATTAAATATAGCTAATGCATTGGAAATCCAAAGGAAGATTAGTTTGAGTTGGCTATAGATTTTAATTACTCTCTTTTGTATAACTATATGTAAAATGTAGTAGATGGGTGTTAACTGTCAAACAAATCAACTAGGTTATCCTTGCATTGTTTAATAAAAGTTGATTGCTTTTATAACTATTTAATAGTTGGGGTGTAAATTACCATGTAACTTGTTAACAAATACAAATGTTAGGGTGGTGGATGATTTATTAAGTGATTTTGTGGCTAAGAAAATGAGTTACATGAGATGTGGAATTATGTCCTTCATGGATGTAGTGATTGTTGATCATTTGCGTTGAATATGGTATTTGATTTGTTATTATATGTGGATATTTTGATTACATTGGTTTATTGTGAGTTGAATTGCATTATGTATGGGAAATTTAAGTGGGTTTGGATTATTAGTTTTAAATGGGAGTCTATGCAGAAATTGTCAAGGTTTGTTTCGAGAGGCTTGGGGAAAATAGCTTGAGTTTTGGTTTCACGTTTTTGGTCACTTTGAAAGTGGTCATGAGGGTCTTTAGCCTTGCATTGTTTACTTGTTATTATGGTTGGGATTTGTGTGCGAGATGGTTCATGCCATTCTCTAGATATGTGATTCTTGTGGCTTCGTTTCGGTGTGCAAGATGGCTTTACCTTGTTGACATGTCGGGTCTCTAGTTGCTAGTAGGGGGAGTGGCTTTCAATGGGGGCCGACACCCAAAGTGGTGTCCAAGGTAACTCATTGAGAGTTTCTTTAATCCAGTGATAACCTAAAATGAATTAGGGGGGGTTGGGTAGTTTTCACATTAATTAGGATAACGCCTCACTCATGGCTCAAGTGCTCATTTAGGGTTGAGATGAGTGGGAAGGCCTAGAATGTCAAGATCAACTACATTGTCCTCTTGAAAGGTATGTTGATCCCGCATGAGTTTATATGGGGGCTGGTGATTGGTAGAGGTTGCCAAGGTAACCCAGAATGGGGGCCGATAACCTAGGAAGATTTTCTAGGGTAACCCATAGCAAGCTATGTGATGACACTCCTCCCCATTGCAGTCTAGCATTCCCTAGTCTTGTGTTTCCTTGGTTGTTTGCGTGCCTCTGGAAGCGGTGCCTCTATTATGTATGTTATGTTGTACTTTGTTATGTTGGAGCCATGTTTAGTACTTTTGTGTTAGCCTTCTGTCTTTTTGACTGTTTTGAGTAGTGGGACCTTATTGTTATCTCCTAGCACGGGGGTGGACCTTAGGGTTCCACATGGTAGGGTGGATAGTGCTTTTTCTTCCATTGGGTTTCCCTTGTTGTTGTCTGTGAGCATGGAGGATTGATGCAATAGGGGGAGGCTTGCAACACAAAAACACACAATTCCAAACTGCAAACACAATTGTCAAATCACAAACTCATCAAAACTCCTTCATTCAGCAAGATCGCTATGTTTCCTTGTAGCATAGCAATTCCACTAAATCGGGTATTACTCCACTCTCACACCCTTTAAATTCACAACACAAAACACATCAGGGACCCATTACATAGCCTTTCAACATACCCAACAATCACCTATGCTTGTGTTTGTACCAAACTACACAAACTAGGTTTTCTACGCTTTGTAGGGCTCAAATTAGCCCACTTTTACAAAGAAACCACTCACTAAACTTAGGAAAACTCTCTAAAACTTTGGGTCAGAAATTCAAATGCTTGAAAACCTCAGATTCCTCAATTAGATCATAGAAATCCAATCATCTTATAGCCAAACCTTGAAACCCTCTCCCTAGGCCTAGTAACCCTAGGGTTTATTGAAAAAGGCACTTGCCAAATACTCCATAACTTGAAAACTGTTAAAAAAAGTCAAAAATCATCTGCACATGCTTAATCCATCTTAAAACCATGCTTCCCAACTCATAAACTCAATTTGACTTATCAAAACCTCATTTTTCTTAAGGAAAACTCAACATTTCCTCATAGGGTTTCACACCCAATCCACTTCTAGACCTCCCCTGCTCTAAACTATCATCCTCATGCCTTATTACAGTTAGTGTAGACCCATTCCTCAAGTTACATAGGCTACAGAAAGAGGAATGGGTCAAAAAGCCATATTATTGACTCAAAACCTTCAAATGCACAAGTTCAGGCTGGTTTTAGTAAATTGATGATAGAAGACACAAAACTCAATATAAACCCTTCAAAATGGATTCAAAAGAGAGAAGAAACACTCTACTATGCTACTCCATAAAGAAATGAATCAAAAAGATGTTTTACAAGTCTGTACAACTGCTACTACAATCTGGAAACACAAAAAAATGGAGAAAATATGAGTTTATTTCAATCTTCAAGCTTCAAAATATCTTCAACAACCTTCCATTCAAGTTTCTCATGCTATTTAAACTTTCTCCTATCAAAACCAAATGGCTATAACTCCCTAACCACCCTTTAAACTTACTTGACTCTTCAAATTCCTCTAACAAGGCAAATTTGCAACTTTTAACTCTTTACAACATTCTAACTTGGCAACTTTAACACTTTTTTGCACAATTTGAAAATTCTACCACCTAGACCCCTAAATACTATAAAAAATGACCAATTACATCAACATATGGTCTTATAGACCTTATTTTAAAAAAAATTCAAAAACCTCTAAAGCCTAGACCTTATGAACTTGACTTGACAATTTTGCACCAATTGTGCTCCTGCACCAAGGATGTACCTTATGTAGCAGACCCCAAATCTTGTACCAATTTGAGAGACAGTTGCACATGTTATGTATTGGATCTGTATATCCTTTGTATCATGTAATGTAATCTTGATGTATTCTTTCTGTTGTATTTAGGGAAGCATTGATGTAATCTTGTAACAATGTAATGATGTACTCCCATGTAATGGAGAATGTATATGTACCCAATGGTTCTTATTATATGATCTTTAATGATGATGTATCCGATATTATAATATGGAGATGTGTGTTTAGATCTTGTTAAGTAGGTTTGTTCGTAATGCAGTCATTGAACCTTAGAGGACCTAGTTTAGCATATATGATATGTTTAGATAAGTTTGACAATTCATGTTATTTCATTTTTTTAAAAAAATTGTGTCATTATTGTAGTTAGATGTGTTGTCCTCTGGGGTTCTTTGACGGGGTGTTACAGTCTTAATCATTTTGTAAATTATGAAAGTCATACTAATCACTGTCCAATCATATTTTGCAAGTTCTTCACATAAGCAAGCCTAGTCTAGAGTTAAAAATAGTTTATCAATGACGACTTTTGCTCTGTTTGTAAAAATTGAAGTTGGCATGGTATCATTTATGGCTAGACTTTGGTCATATTTTAAAAATTGTAAATCATACTGATCAAATTAGATTTTGATTTGCAAACTTATGTATCTATTATATTATAATAAAATATTTATAGGCTTCACGCCTTTTTCCTTTTTAAAAATATATATATTAATATTATAATATTATAATTACTAAAATATTATTATTCTTTTATTATTATAATTAATTTGATTTTGTGTTCCATATTAAAATATTAATTTAATCACCGACTTTTAAATAAATTGTATATTTAATAAATGTTATATTACTAATTTTATATATTAAATAAATTTTATTAATAAAATAAATATAATATATATTTAAAATAAATAAACATTAAATCTATTACATGTTGACAATCCATTTTTTAGGCTTTCTATTTTTTGTTTTTTGTTTTTTAGAATTGTGTTTAAGAGAAATAATTTTTAAAATTTCTAAAGTTAAATATTTTACATATTCACTTTTTAAAAAATAATTTAATTTGACGAGGATAAAAATGTTAGTTTTTAATTGATTCAAAACCAACTTATTAATAACTAATTAACAAAACTCATACAAGTACTAATAAAATAGCTTCAAATTGATATCTCTCAACTTTTTCAAATAAATACATATAAAATATCTATACTAATTGCAATTCATTTATATCAATATATTAATTTCCTCTATACCCTCATATAATTAATTTTTTATAAAAAATTAGTAATAATTATCATGTTTTGAATCTAAATCCTTAACCATTTATAAACTTAAGTTCCTATAAAATTATTATTGTAAACTTAAGTTTTTATTAAAAATCTAAATTTAATAATTTTTTTCTTTTGAATAATTAAACCTAATTAACCATTTCAACAAACCTTTGGTTTCTTGGAAAGATTTTTATTGCAAATTAGTTAAGCGAGGTAGTTGAGGGAAGGATTGTACGAAAAGGAAATTATAGAATGATGAAGTAGGTATCTATCAATCATTATAGTACCCAAAAGTAAGATAATCATGTGTGGGGCCAAATTTATGTGGGAATCATGAAATTAGGTAAAAGGGGTCTTTTCCAAGCAAGGAAACACACTATGTACCGTAACAAATCATTTTGCTCAATATTAACCGTTAAGATCACACCTCATCCCACAAATGATAAGAGAAATAATTAGGGTAGATTAAAACCAAAGTTTTTTTAACTAATTTGTGTTTATTAACCTGAAAGCTATAATTTCAGTGTTAGTTTGGGTAGATATAAATATATAAATTTGATATTCATTTTCAAGTCAAATTATTACTATTTAATAAATATATTGATGAGTAGGAGGTATTAAGTTTTCGTGAATCACTATTCATGAAACATGGGTCAATGAGTTTGACTCAAAAGACTACATAGATAACAATATAATAAATATGACCCGAACGGGTGGCGTAGTTTGTTGAGGGCTTTGGGTTTGTGCCATGTAGGTCTCAAGATTGATTCTCTCTCCCGGATGAATTTGGCTAGGGTCGTGTCGGGTGTAGTCTTAGCCCCTAGAGGACTAGTCTCGCCTAGCTCATCTCCTCCTCCCCCAAAACCTAACAAAAAGGTAAGCCCATGACAAGGGTGGTTGAGTTTGTTGGGTTGAGTTACAAGGCCTATGCAATCTGAACGTATAAATATATTGAATAAAAAAATAAAAATAAATATATTGTTCTTGATGTTATTTAATAATAAGTATAATTTTAGTGGTGTATTATTAAATAACAAAAAATAAAACAAAAATAATATAAACAATTGAAAGTGAACAAAATATATTAAATATTTTATAATAAAATAGTTGTTCAATAAAAATGAAGTAAATAATGATATTAAATATTAAATAAATAATATCTCTATTTTATCTCATCTATCTAATTATTTATGTCATTGTCTTGATTGGAATATTATATAATAATTGATACAAACAATAACTAAGACTTAATAAATTAATGATATTCAATTTATTTTCCCTCTCCCTAAAATTTCAAAATCAATCTACTAATTTTAAAATGAAATTATCATTATTTGATTTGATGGACATGAGTTGCCTAAAATATTGGCATGCCATTTTCAAATAATTTAGATTGAATTTTAATCAATAATTTTCAAACCATCAATCATACTCATTTATTTTCCCTCCTACTAAAACTAAAATATAAACATTCTTCTAAAAATTATCAATTAGTTGTGGCTCTAAAAAAAATCTTACTCTAAATGATATGAATATTATTAGATATCAAATTTTTGTTTTGAAATAATATTGTATAAACATATCTTTTGCTTACCCATTATTTTAATTATTTTGCCTTGGCTTATGAACGATCCACATAATAAATAGTTATATTACAAAAATCGCACAAACTTTCTAAATTTATTACCATGTAGTTTTATCATTCCTCTCTTCTCTAACTATTTCATCTTGATGATGGATCATGTAATTTGATTTGAAATTTTGATGATAAAAAATTGCACACAGTCAAATCCAAAAATATGTTATTAATTGTTAATATGGACTATGGAAACTACATGCTTTCAATTCATTACCATGTATTAAACCATTCAAAAATACATAAAGACTTTATTAAAAATATTTGTTTCTAAACAATCCTTCCATACATGTGATTGTGTTTCAACACCTTTAACAATTAGATTATATGGATGTGATTCTAAGGTATTCACTATACCAATAGAAATTATAGTTTAATAGGTTAGATTATTTCTACTTTAATATTTATAGAAGTTAGTTAATACAATTGTTTAAGTTGTCATTTTTTATATTGTTAATCATTTACATATATTTTGTTCATATGAGCATCAATATGAGATAAATACAAGTTCTTGTAAGCACAATCATGAGACTAATATTAGCTCATTTCTATAAATCACACTAGAAACTA
>VDFB02000017.1:384470399-384503172 GCA_007258455.2 Sequoia sempervirens
TTGTTAGAATTATGAAAAACACGGGTCACAAGATCAAACAACAAAAAAAGACACCTTCCATGCAAGAGATCTACAAACAAAGAATTGCTATATTCCTCAACAAGAAAAAGCTGCAACAATGAACCACAAGAATCTTCAAGGAAAACAAAAGTCTTCAAAGGTTGCGAGTTCCATCAAAGACATGAAAGCTTGAGAGAGGAGAAGAGACATAATACAATGAGGGTTGAGTGCTATATAGGAGCAACCCTAAATGGTAAAGGGATTAGATCAGGACAAGTGTCAACATCACATGCGATGAGACAAAATGATCTAATAATAGCTCACTTCAATTAACATGGTAAATCACTCCTAAGTTTAGCAAGTAATTGCATGAGAATAAATTAGAGTAATAATTAATTAAATATTAATCAATTATTAGCTAATGCATGATTACTCTAACACCCCCTTAAGCTGAACTTAGGGAGTAGTTAAAAACCCCTAAAAAGAAAATGCATGATGGGTCCCAACAAAGAAGCCCTAGTGAGGTACCCATGTACAAACAAAAGATCTCTCAAAACTAGAGAAAAGGAGAAAACCACATGGGAAAAAACTCCTCTCCAAAAGAGAGAAAGGCGAATGAACGACTTAAAAAGCCTCCAAATCAAGGTAAAGGACTAAGAAGCCTCCAACCGAAATAATGTCCCAAAAAAGAGAACATGTAGAACATTGTTGAAGCACAAAGAAGCTATAGATTACTGTCAAATGATGACTAATATGATGCTGAAATGAAGAACCTCTAGAAATAGGAAAGCAAGAGTGTCCATATGCTAAATGATCCATCTCACTAAAATGCATGTAACCAACCGCTGATGTACATTGCATCTAAAAGTATATAGGAACAAGAACTAGATACATAGATCACTCAAACTGTGAAACCAAGGAAGCATTAACACCAGTAGTAGAAACCCCCCATAATGCTAAAAAGGGAGAGCTAAGACATGTACACTAAAACTATGTGAAACCAAGAAGTGCATGTAGGAGAAACAACCTACAAATAAAAGGGTGTGCAAACTAAGGCACACACACATGAGACAAGAATCATTGGGATTTGTTGTTATGGTGGAAGGGACACTCACTTGACAAAGGTGTGATGGAAAACCAAAGGCAAACATCAACCCCCCATGACACTTTATATCATAGTATAAGTACAAAAGGAACAATAGGATTTACAAAATTCCTAAAAGATATGCACTAGAATGACACCTTATCTCAATGTGTCTACATAATAATAAGTGCATATAATGGGATCCCATAATGTCCAAAAAGGACTACATGCTAAAATACAATTCCTTGACATAAAAAGAGGAAATTGATAGTAGCATGATGAAGTACACAAAAAAACATGCATTTTCAAAAAATGACACCCAAAAAGGAGTTTGGATGCAAAATATATGACCCATCGAAGTCTCCAAAATGAGAACTGAACAAAAATAGCACTAGGAAAACTAAATTATGGGAAAAACCAGCAGCCAAAACTATAAACCATCTAAACCACTATGAAGAGTACAAAATTCTACCCCATCTCAAAAAAATTGCATTGGAAAACACCACTATATGGTCGAGATATGGCCTTTGGAATATAGGGTGCAAAACTGAAAAGCCCAATGGAGAGGGGATGAGTAGGGAAAACAAGTATCTCTACCAATTTTTTCAAAAAAACTACCAAATGTAGAGGTCTGCCAAATTTAGTGTGTTGAGAAAAAAATTCCTCCATATAGGTATAGTTGATTTATTTTGCAAAAAAATTCAAAAAACTATTGTTTTTATATAGGGCAGCACAGGGTGGGTGGGGTGGAGCCCACCCCATGGGTGGGGGGCCCAAGGAGTCCATTTCCTGCCATTAATAGGGGGTGGTACCCCCCATGCGTACCCTCCCCACGTGGGATGGGGCTCAAGGGCCTGCCAACCCTACCACATTAGGGGGAAAATACCCTTGGGCACCGTCCCATGAATTATTTTTAATATGTTTTTTTTAAACCAAAAAACTCACGACCCCAAAAAGGGGCTTTAATAAATTTTTTGAAATTTTTTACCTCGATTTATGTGCTAGGGAGGTCGTATGGCTTCCCTGGCAAAAGAATTGCCTCAAAAGCACCTGACACCGAATTGGTCAAATTATATATCAAAATTCATGGAATCAGCCTCCTAAACACAACCATGAGGTTATTTTCATGCTAAAATGCACCAGAAACATAGCTACCCTCCATATCTGGAAAAATAACTACTTCAAACCCTTGCAGATCTGACCTCAAGAATCCAAATCAGACCAAACAAAAGCCAAATATGAATTTCTTAACAAATTTGAATCCAACAAAGAGGTCATTTTTACACCAAAATGCACCTAAAAATCACCCACGTCAAAAAATTGCAAAAAAGCAATGGAGAATCTAGATCTAACGCATGTAACCCTTGTTGAAGAAAAAACCTCATAAATCGAGAAGGGATTTGCTAAATCTGTGCTCTAATACCATGCTAGAGTTGTTAAAGACATGATCCATAGGATCAAAAAGAAAACAAATACACCTTCCATGCAAGAGATCTACAAACAAAGAATTGCTATATTCCTTAACAAGAGAAAGCTACAACAATGAACCTCAAGAATCTTCAAGGAAAACAAAATTACTCAAAGGTTGAGAGTTCTATCAAAGACATGAAATTTGGAGTATGAAAGAGATAATAGAATGAGGGTTGAGTGCTATATAGGAGCAACCCTAAATGGTAAAGGGATTAAATCAGGACAAGTGTCAACATCACATGCGATGAGACAAAATGATCTAATAACAACTCACTTTAGTTAACATAGTAAATCACTCCTAAGTTTAGCATAAGTGCATAAGAATAAATTAGACTAATAATTAATTAAATATTAATCAATTATTAGCTAATTCATGATTACTCTAACACCCTTGACTTAATTTGAAAATCAATTTAGAATTTTATCTCATTCCCAAGTATAATTTCTTCTTATCAACCACATTTCATGGCAAGATCCTCACTATAGATAACATATAGAACAATAGTTTTTCCCTCACCATTAGATCTATTTTGTGCAAGAAATATGAAGAAGCCGTCAAATCACTTATTTGTTGATTGTCTCTTTTCTTATAACTTGAGGAAGGGTTTCATTAATAGATTTAAAACTTAGTGGATTTGGTCTCAAGACATCCACATTTTGACTAATAGTTGGGACCCTTGATTTATAAATCCTACAATCAAAGAAAACTTGGATGCAATTTAATCATCATCTTTGTTGAGGCATTTGGAAATAAAGGAAGATAAATATTTTTAGGAATAAAAATAAACCTTGGAATATGGTGCCAATAAAGTTGTGTCATACCATCAAAGAAAATATATACTCTTCTCAATTAAAATATTCTAAATCTTTCCCCGCGATTTTCAAGAGGAAAATATATAAAACTTGAAGCCTCAAATCCTTTTTGGACAATGTTTAAATTGTCAAAATTAAGAGGAGAAATGCCACTATTCAGAAACCCCTAGATATTGGATGGATACAACTGTGATGGCCCATTGAAGGTTAATCTAGGGTAGACTAGTAGAGGAGGTTTTCTCAAAAATTGGAAGTGTGAGTTGTTAGCTACCTTTACTAAAAAAATGGGAATCCAATAAATAATGTGGAATCCAATACAACATCATTTGATTTCAATCTATCCAAAAATATAAATATATTTGACTTAGTGATAGAAGGAGATTCCAAGAACACTATTTAAATGTTGAATTCTAAATCTTCTTGTAACTAGTCGCTAAAGAATATCATCCTTAATGCTAAGGAGATTCTTAAGCCTTTTAGGTCTTTCAAAAAACTTATACCTATAGACAGGGTAACCAAATAGATAACTTGTTATCCAATTTATGGTGTTTGGTTAATGATTATAATGCCTCACCAAGGACCATGAGACAATAGCTTTAAAAATACTTTTTTTTTTAAATAACAGTAACACAACACTAAAGATATAATGGTGTCATCAAGAACAATACATACTAAACAAGATGTCATTATTGCCTAAGAAACATGGCACCAATGAAAGAATACAAGACTAAACCAACAACCCTATTTCCCAAGAGGTGTAATCACCAACAAGGGCCTCCAAAATAGGATATTTAACCCCTGCAAGAGTTGGAAACTCTAGGAGAAATAAGATCCCTAACACAAGATGTAAAAATAAGACAATTTTGTGTAAAGGCATGCTTTCTAAGGAAAAATTTATCATGTCTACTCAATCACAACATGATAGAAAATTTAGGGGACTCACATGATCATGAGAAACAACTTTTGTTCACAAAAATTTCCCAAAAACAATCAGGAAATACTCATTGTCCAATGTATGGAAGGAAAACAACACTCCCAAGGGACAACACCTCGAAGGACTCTAGTGCCCAATTGGGACACTGACACCTAGGTGTATGTGTCTTAGACCGATGTAGGTGTCTTGTTCTAGCATAGAGTCCAACGTGGGAACAATAGTCCTCCCTAACATTGTAGTCCTCAGTCTACCATTGGTGTGTTGACCAATGATCAAAATCAAACTAAGGTTTGGTCCCTATGACATGGAAAACCTTCTATAACTACCTAGGAATATGTGCAATGAGAATCAAACTATAAAAATGTCAAAAAAAATTGAGGTTCATAATGAGCCTAGACCCGAAATCACAAGATGCCTTAACCCACAAAATAAATGACTCCCAATAGTTGGGGAACCTCCAAGAATCCAAACTACATTCAAAACATGAGGAATAAGGGGGGAAATGTGTGCTCCACACCTTCCATCCACTCCAAGAGCACTCAAGGGACCCTAAATGGCCCCCAAATAAGGTGGATCCCTAAGACCAAACCCACCTAAGGTTCCAAAACCTACTTATTGTTGTCAATATTTAAGTTCATGTTCTCTAAACTTTATGTTCTTTTAAAAATCCAAATACATGTGTTCTAAATTCATTTTTAACCAATCAACCTAGAAATTTTAAAGATAATACAAGATAGTATGTGTGCTCAACTCCAATGTTGAGGTGCATAAAGATAACCATAAAATTAGTACCACTTATGTGGCTCATTTATAATACATCCACTAAGGATGTATAATCATTATTTTACATAATGATACAAGGACTCAAATTTCCTTAAATTATAATTTTTATGACATTAAAAAAATGATAAGAGAAGGGTCGGTGAAGCCTTTATTCCACTTTCTTGTAGTTATCGATCGTTGTAAAATATCTTCTAGTCCCCAACAATGGTTTCATGCCACCTAAGCATGTTGACCCCTTAGGTCCACCCCACCATGCTAGGAGATAATCACATGGGCCAAAAGCACACTCACACAAATACAAGGGATTAAGATTACACTCACACCAATCATGGAGTAAACTTGCAACATACACAACATACAAAAGTCACTCAAGAACAACATAAAAGGATAAGGTATAATTTCTCTTTAGATACAACTCCATGGTCACAAGGACAAGATCCTATAGAGGGGATAGGGAGTGCCATTCTAATGGATCAAGGTACTAACCAAGAGGAATCAAGTACACCTCTCACAAGAGATGAGGTTACTCAATCAACAAGACCCAACACTCCCCAACCAGGCATGTCTTCTACACCCATATTAATCCTATACTAGCATTCCAAGCATGTCATAGGAATCATTATATTTGTTCATTTTAATTATGCATGAAATTTTAGTTATCGCTTAACTTAGAAACTTCCATATAAGATATCCTCGAGCCACTTTGGACCCCAAAAAACATCAAAATCCACTTTTCTACTTCTCTCTAACACCTACATCTTAGGTTCATCACAACTCACAACAATTGATTGTGGAATGAAAAACAAAGCAAGAAACTTGTCTCAAAAAAAAATTAGTATAATATTAAAACAATTATTACAAAAATTTATGGAGTCATCAATTCCTCATTCTAAAACATCTAAAAAAACACCAAATTTTCAAAATTTTCCTATTTATTTTCATAAAAAAAACCACAAAATTTTCATAAACTCCATTATTGAGACCTTAAATTTTTAATTTTATCAATTTTTAATTTTTTTTAAGTTCCCTTTGGCTCTAAATATGAACACCAATATTATATGAATTCAATTTTGATTGGGAATTTTAAAAAACATGGACATTATGAGGGCACAAAATGGAAAAATGGAAAATTTCAATTTAAAATTAAATCCTACTTCATTTGCACAAATTCAAACCTATTGTTTAATTCCTATCCTCTCTTAAGGGTGAGCATGGCATCCAAATGGAGAAACATAAACACAATGAGAATGAATGAGAGATTTACCTCAAATTTTGAAGCACACTCAAATAATGAAAGCTTGCAATTTTATTGCTTTAAAGAGGTGGAGATCCCACACACACAATCACAATACTTTTCCTATCTCAATCAATCCAACTCCCAAGCCCTTTTAAATCCCATGAGCATAATTTATTTAAAATTTCAAATTTTATATGGAGGGCGTTACGAGAGCATTTTCTTCCAAAATGAGAATAATGCAAAAAAAAACTATTTTTCCTTTTGTTCTATTTTTTCCTTTTTTCATTTATTTTTCTTTATTTTTATTATAATTATTCTCCCTAATTGTTTCTCTACCAAATAATTAAGTTAAATGAACATTCAACCTTATTTTATTATCATATTTTAAATAATGATTAAATCAAATATATGTCATCTAATCTAATAAGATATTCCTAACATAATTAACTTACCCTTATGTTTCCCAATTTCACAAAAATAAAACATTAGATAAAATTCAACCTTTTTAACTCATTGAACTCTATTTAAGACCAACAAGGAAATTAAACCATCATTTAACACATGCATATAGTGGTATTTCATAACAATAATAGATTCCAAAATTGCCTTTGATTCAAATTTGGGTTAGAATAGGTCAAACATGACACATATCATACTTGAATTGAGTACAATAAAGTATTACAATGGAATGGACCAATGTGAAATATCTAAAATAACCACCATTGAGATAACTTGGACCTTTATAATGAGGTGGAGAAATTTTACTACACCCTTAATATTAGTGTACATAGGGTTATGAATAGTCAACTTGTGGCTATCTTAACTTTTAATTAAGTCATATTATCATTATTATATTATTATTTAGTTAATTATATTAGAATAATGATTGTATAGGGTTATCTAAGTCGGTTTGGGTAATATTCTAGGCATAAATAAGTTATATATAGGAGGTAGTGAGCCTTATTTTGTGATTAGATTGTGGTGTGTTCTCATTGGAGATATTTGGAGGTTTTCCCCCTCGAAGTGACTTGCTATTCTCAATTATTTTTAACATATTTCATATAATATTATTCTTTGTGAAATTTATTTCATAACAAGTGGTATTAGAGCACGATCTTGGCACTGTGACGACAAAGCATTTTTTCAATTTTGGAGGTCATTTTGTGAAATGAATATCTCCCAAATTTTAGTGATTTTTTGTTTTATTTTTAAAGGTTTTTTGAAAATTATATTTAAAAAGCTAAATTCTAGATTTCAGAGGAATTGGAGTAGAATTGAGGGATTTATTAGAGAATTAGGGTTTCTACCCAATTTATTTGGAAAGCGCATATCTTCCAAATAATATAAAATTTATTTTGTATTTTTAGTGGGGTTTTTAAGAAGTAAGATATCTAAAATAAAAAAATTATATTAATTGGAGAAATTTTAATGGATTTATTGCAAAATTATGGTTTCCAACAAATTCACTCTCAAGGCTATAAAACACCTATTTTTTGGGAGATTTTTTGAAAACGTTCAACCTAGGCCCTAGTAAGTTACAAAAAAAAGATTATTTTGAATATTTTTGTGTGATTTATTGTTAAATTATTTTATGCCATCATGACGAGGCTTGCAACAAGAGGCAAATAATGCTACCACACTAGGAAATCTTCAGATAAGGATGATGTAAAATTTGAGGATATTAACCCTAATGAACCTACATTCATAAAACAAGGGGCTCCACTCTTTAATCTATGGTAGTATTGGTAATATGGAACCTGCGTTCATAAAACAAGGGGCTCCACATCAAATTTGTTCTATTGCTAAGACAGAACATCAAACACAAGTGGGTGGTCAAAATGTTGAGTCTTCATTGCCAATGGGGTGTTTCAAGGAACCCCAATATGATCAGCCTGTGTCTTCTGCTCAGGAAATCTCTGAAAACCCAGAGTTACTAACATTTTAGACCTTGATAGAAGGAGGCTTTGAAGAGATGGTAGATAGTATTCTCACCAAGGTGGGGGCATAGTTGGTGGATGATATCATAGAAGAGATTTACACAAAGTAGGAGAATTTTGACTTTTCACAGGAATTATCCATATCACAGACCCCTAGTACTCAAACTATTGAGACAAAAACTCTAGGAAAAAGAGGTCAAAAATCTCATGCAAGGAAGGTTTAGGAAGAAATAGAGGTAGGGATACAAGCAACATTGGATAAAATATAATTATTTCTCCAAACAAGAGACTTAGACTGAGGAGAGCCTATTGCTCTCCTCGAGATCAATGAAACTAATATCATGGAATGTTAGGGGTATTAATACCCCTAACAAAAGGGCTCAACTCAAATATCAATTGGATGGGCTAACATAATTCTTATTCAAGAGTCCAAATTGTTATATAGCATGTTTGAATGATTAATTAAGAGGTGGTGAAAATGGAAAGCAGTTCACTCACTTGCACAAGGGGCATCAGGGGGTCTAATTACATTATGGAATGATCAAACAATTAAGGTGGTTTTTGTTACAAATGAAAGTAATTACTAGTTATTGGAAATTAGTCAATTTTATTTATCTTTTTGGTTATTAAATATTTATGGTCCATCATCAATAATTGGGAAGAAGTTATTGTGGGATGATCTAAAATAGATTTTGGATCAGTTAGGGGTGGAAAGAGTAATCTTGGTTGGAGACTTCAATGCAATAACTTCCTTGCATGAGAAAAAGGGAGGTTCATCCCCACCTCAAAAAACAATGGAATACTTTACCTCTTTTATCCAAGATAATGCTCTCTTGGACATTCTTCCAACTAATGGTAAATATACATGGACAAATAGAAGAATATATTTTCTCCAAATTATAGAAAGGTTGGATAGGTTTCTAGTTTCTCCTAACTGGGGTCCAGGAAATTGGTCCTTGAAATCTAAAATCCTACCCCTTTCAAGCTCGGATCATTTTGAAATCCTATTGGAATTATTAGCCAAAAAAATAAACCAAAAGGATATAATCCATTTAAATTTGAGTCAATGTGGTTCAAACATCCAAATTTCATGTCCCTCCATAACCAATGGTGGCTGAGTGATCCATATGTTACAGGTTCAAGAATGTTTCAATTGTGTACAAGATTAATGTTCATCAAACATCAAATCAGGTTATGGAATCAAAAAGTATTCAAAAAAATCTTTGTGCAAAAAGAAATGGTATATAAACTGTTATCAGATATAAACAATCATATCATTTCACATGGTTTGGATGCCTCTTCCTATGATCAACAAAAGAAGCTCCAAACGAAATGGGTTGAACTGCTAGCAGGGGAAGAGATATATTGGCGATAAAAATCAAGAGATTTTTGGTTGAAAGAAGGTGATAGAAATACTAAAAATTTCCACACTTCAACACAAGTTAAAAAATCAAAAAATACAATCTTCTCTATATAGGACAACATAACTGGAATTAATTTGTGTAAAGAAGTTGATATTTAGAATGAAGGCATCAAGATTTTTTCAAATCTTCTATCATTTTCGTCTTCTCAACCCATAATGTTGCAAAGGAAAGGGAAGACTTGTTGGAAGATATCCCATAATTAATCTCATGAGAGGATAGTGATAAGTTAATAAGACCATTTACCCTACAAGAAGTGAAAGATGTAGTCTTCTTCATGCCTGTAAAGAAGGCACCTGGACCAGATCGATTCATGACTTTATTTTTTCAAAAATGTTGGGAATTCATTGGACTAGATATCCTTAAAGCCGTAGATGAATCAAGGAAGTCTGGAGAAATATTGAAATAGTTTAAATTAACACATTTGGCCTTAATCCCAAATGTTAAGGAGCCTAAAAAATTTGTTGACTTCAGACCCATTTCCCTTTACAACACAGTCTATAAGATATTTACTAAGGAAATCTACTTGATACTCCAATCCTTCATTTCAAAAATCATTTTAGAGGAACAAGGTGGATTTGTGTCAGGAAGGGAGACAATGGAGGGTGCACTATTTGCTCATGAGGTTTTACATTCTATAAACACAAATAAAATTCCTTCAATAATAATTAAACTAGATACCCTAAAGGAATATGATAGGGTGGATTGGGCATTTTTTATTCAAGTACTAAAGATGTTTGGGTTTGATTAGAAGTGGTGTAAATGGATTCTCTCATTCTTGTCAATTGCAAAAAATTTTGCCATAATCAACAAAACTCCAGTTGGTTTATTTTCATCAAGACAAGGGGTCCGCCAGGGAGATCCGTTATCCCCATTCTTGTTTATAGTTCTAGTTGAAGCATTAAGTAGATTCATTCACAAAACCCAAGTGTAGGGTCTATGGCAAGGGGTTCAAATTTCATTCACAAACATAATGGTGAAACACTCTCTTTTTGTTGATGATACAATATTTGTTTGGAAAGGCATCCATCATAGAAGCTAAACAAATAAGGTTGTTCCTAGATAAGTATATGGTTGCATCAGGGCATAAAATAAATGCACAAAAATTAAATATATATGTATTCAACATAGAGGTAGCCTATTGAAGGAAGATAATCAGACAACTAGGTTTTTAGTAAGCTGAGCTACCATGTACATACTGGTGATCCCACAATAATGGGTTACGCTTTTGGCCAAACTTGACATTAAAATCAAGATTTTTCACTAGACATTCACTTTCTTACACCTATAGTAGCTAAACCATTAAGGTTTTGAAGATGAATCAAACTAGTTATTTGTTAGATATTTTGTGTAGATTCTAATTATATTTTTAAAAAAATTAAAATTGTGAATCATTTTATGTAATTTTTAATAACTTATTTTTTCTACTAATCAGCATTTTTAAAAAGTGATGTTTACTTCGGCCCATAACTTTTTTTATAGATAGGATACAATTCTAATTTTTAAAATACAAATTTTTCACACCAATATCTAGGGAATGGATATTTCTTCATAATTTTTGTTACATATATTTTTAATTAATTTTCCAAGTCATGTAATTATAATTTGATGAGGTGTACTTCAGGCCTAAATAACTTTTTGGATTCATTTGAATTAACTTATTCTTTTTGTTGGAATAAGGACATCAATACCTAGTGCACATGTATTTTTTAGAATTTGTTTTCTCTATTTTTCTATTTTTTTATGTGTGAAATAAAGAGCTTGATGTTCATTGAAAATCCTACATTCACAAGAAATAAAAAATAAATATAATAATCAAATTAAAATATTTAAAATTATACTTTTTGGGAAGCTTATAATAAGGGCTACAGGCTTACAAAACATAAATTTTAAATGAATTCATTTGATCACCCAAAAGGTAAATCAAAAGTGGTTTTTTATCAGCATTTTGATAGGTGTAGAGGAGACTCGATTATAGGTATGGTTTAAATCTAACAAGGTTCTATCCAAGGGGGTTTGATCAATCCCTCTTTAATTAAAATAATTTAAATGAAACCTTTAAAGTCATAAATTATTGTATTTTCTAAAAGTATGCAATTCCAAAAATAGGATGTCCCAAAAGTGTAACCCATTATTGTGGCAACCATACTTAGGAATTCCTTTCTTCACAAGGTGAAACAAGCCATCATATTGGAAAAAATTCATTGACACCATTCAAGCCAGAGTTTCAACATGGAAAGGGAGATGGTTATCTTTATTAGGAAGAATCTTGATGATTAAATCTATTTTATCAACCATCCAAAATTACTATATGGTTGTTCTTAAGGCCCCCAAATCTATTATGTCAAAAATAGAAAAGTTGATCAGGAACTTCCTATGGAAAGGAAATCTAGATAATAAAAAGAAAATTTCTTTAATTTCTTTGGAAAAGATTTGCTCAGTGAAAATCATAGGAGGTGCAAGAATACATAACTTAACAGCAAGAAATATGTCCCTGGGTGCTAAATTAGTTTTGAATTTGTATTCTAAACCTCAGTCTAAATGGTGTAAGATAATGCAAGGAAAATATTTAGATACCACATCTCCAACAAGAATCTTCACCATTTCCAATCCACCAGCAAGATCAGCCCTGTGGAATTTCCTTGTAGCATGCAGAGATGTAGTTACCCCTTTTATCACTTGAGAGGTTCATAATGGGCAGGATTCACTTTTTTGGGTTGACTCATGGAATGGTCACCCATCCATGAACTTCAAACTTTAAGAGAATTCTTATTAGTCAATTGGGGCACAATATTTCAAGATTACTTCCATAAATTTGATGAATGTACAGGTCGAGTAATCTGGAAATATCTCTCAAGAATTCCCATTCCTAACAATTAAAAACAAAATTTAAATGATATCTTAAGGGGCAGGATAGTATAAAAATCTAATGATCCTGGCAAGCTAATCTGGACACCTTCAAAGTCAGGAAATTATGCAGTCCATCAGGGTTATAGATCAATCATCAACAAAGATAATCAACTGGAAACCCAAAGGGCCCCATCATTTTTTTTGGAATGCAATGATCCTTCCAAAGGTACGTTGTTTTTCCTGGCTAGCATCAAAGAAGAAGATACTAACTAGTGATAAACTTTCTCAATTGCATGTTCCAGATCAATTTCAGTTTCATGTGTAATTCTACATTTGAGGATACTAATCACCTCTTGCTATAGTGTCCATTTTCCCAGTCATGTTGGTTATTTGTGAAGAAGAAACTAAACTGGTCTTCTTCATTACAAAACACATTGTGGGAATTATTCACAAGTTTGTCAGTTTTGTATAAATCATCCATTTTTGCATGTATCTAGAGAGTGGTACCTTTTATTGTAATATGGAGTATTTGGTTAGAAAGGAATAGGAGAATATTTAGGAAAGAATCCTCAACCACTGGGCAGTTTCTAATAAAGTTAGAAAATTTAATTTCAAAAGTCACTAATGCATATGTTCAAAATTCAAAGAATGTAGGTTCCATCTTCACAAACTGGGACTCACAACTTATAAAGCATTGGGATCAATTAGTATTTCTATTCAAGGGTAGTCTTCATCAACCTAAACAATAAACTGATAGATCAAAGGTCTCATGGTTCCCTCCTCTCGATGGTTTTCATAAGTTAAACTTCGATGGGGCCTCAAAAGGAAACCCAAGTAGATCAAGAGTAGGTGTTGTCATAAGGGATAGCTTGGGATCTATAGTGTATGCTAAATCATTCCCCCTCCCAGATGGAACTAACAATTCAGCAGAAGCTTATAGTCTTTTGTATGGTCTGAAGATAGTTGTAGATTCAAAGTTCCTCAAACTTCTAATCGAAGGAGATTCATTGCTTATTGTCAATGCATGTAAACAAAGACAAATACAAAATTGGAAACTAAGATACATCTTGCATCAAGCATGTAGTTTAATGGATAAGCTAGAAGAGTTTAGTATCCCCCATACCTACAGAGAGGGAAACCAATTGGTTGACTTCCTAGAAAATATAGACACTCAACAAAGGGAAGAGTTAGTCTATAAAATAAATGACATTTGCTTGCATCCAAACTTGGTGGAAATCATAGCTAGGGAAAGTATCCAAAAGAAAGACATAAAGGTAAAAAGAGTTGGTCATTCTAGACATAATATTCACTATCCATTTTCCCAATCCTTGCCACATTTCATAGAAAATAAGTTGATGGACCCCTAGTAATTAAATGTCCATTTGGTAGCTATTTTGGCGAAGGAAGGATGAGTGGTGTATTGTTGCTTTTCTTTTGAATGGAAAGGACTACTTTTCCAAAACTCCTCGTCAATATGCACATGAGAAGAACCATTTGTAATAATTATTATAGCTATCTTTACACAATTGTAACAGAAGTGGCATCATTAAGCATCAAGTACTTTTAGATTACAAATCCAAAGGAGAATTTCACCCATGTAGGGAAGGACATCTTTCACATGGGAGATTATCTAAGCATGCCACATGAGGATCAAATGCACAAGCAACCAAGTCATATGAATCAAATTATTAAATATTAACCCTTTTTAATTTGATGTAGGTTCTCTTCAAAGGTTTTCTTATAATCATTCTTGCAAGCATTTCAATTTATTGTGCTCATAGTGTAATGTGTGCCTCCCTCAGGGTTTTAATTCTAAAATGACAACAGGCATAAAAATAAATCAGTATACTACCCAATTTTTTATACCCAAGCATGTGAAAGCAAATATAATTGTGATAAAAATGCCTATTTTACCATATTCTCTTGTTTCTTCTTGGCAAGTTGGTGTTCCGAAGAGTAGGTTTTTCTATAGCGACGGTGAATTTTTGCAAGATCTTGTTTTGTTTAGGGAAACATCAATTTTGTGGCATTGTGAAGAGAAGTGAAAGATGGAATATTATCCTAAGAATTATAGGGTCCCTTTCTCGGTCCAACCATGGGAAAGACCATTTTCAAGGTGCTTGGATCAAGAATAGTTGCAACTCGTATTCAAGGTGCAATGTCCCAACGTTTATAAGTGCATTAAGTGCATAATTGGGGAAAAAATTCTACATCCCCAAGCAAGAAGGTTGATTTTCCCCTCTAATCTTGTTTCAATTTTCATTTCAAACCTTGTGGACATGCTTCAATGCTTAGATTCAGTCCAAACAATTTTAACAAAGGTGGTTAACATTGTTTTCTAAGAAAACAATGCTTTACTGCATAACATTCAAAACTATGATTTCTGGAATGGAGAAGGCTATGTGGGTGGGTTATTCTTGCGTCACTTTTTGCTTCATAAAATGGAATTTGTATTAGTCTATGATGCTTTGAAGTTCTCTTTTGAATTGAATAACCCTAGCTTCCAGAATAGGGCTTTGAGCTGGATGTAGTTGAAGGATTCAAGGAAAATTTTTAGTCTGTATCCTTTCTACTTGCACATGTTTGTCGAAAAGATGTTGCTCTAGTGCTCCCTCCACCGCTGAGAATGTAGGTTCTAGACATAAACATAACGACAAATTCACATAATGAAGTTGAAAGGCATGAATAGCAGGGTGAAAACTCTGTCGAATTTTACCAAATGGAGGATTAATGCTATGTTCAGCGTGTTTGAACTCTTTTTCTATCGACAATGAACCTGTGTTTTTTATTTTCTCTCTACTATTATGGTAAGCTAGCATGGTCAATCAGATATGGATAGGGTCTTTGTAGTGCCCCTCCATGATTCACCCGTTTATGATGTTTGATAAATGTTGCTTGGGTTGTTTGAATTAAATTTGTTTAATTATGTTGTTTGATTAATTATTGAATTAAATAGATTATTAAATAAATCATGTTGGTAAATGGTTATATATGTTGGTTTTGGTTAATTAATTTATTAAATTATTTTTTTAAGTTAAAAAGTATTTTTATAATAAAATATAAAGATATTAACTATTAATGTTGAGTTTTAATAAATTAAATGTGGAAAATATTATATTATGCAAATAAAATATTAAATCGGATGAAGATAATCAATAGAGAGATAAAACAATTAAAAAGATAGAAAAAGTAATTTTGAAGCACGTGTGACTTTGAATTGGTTATCGTTTGGAAACTTGTTGTTTTGTGTGATTTTCATCTGATTTTTGTGTTCGATAATCTTACAGCTTTTGTTTGGAAAAATAATAATAAATATCATTTTGGGGAGATTTTGGGGTTTTCATCTTTGATTTTAGTTTTTGAACAAGAACTTGGTAAAAAAGAAATTCTTTTGTAGAATAGATGCATTTTTTTTATGATTGTTTAGAAAGAAAATATCGAATTTGGGAAAAATGGATCAATTATTGGAATTGTTTTGACGAAGTGGATCATTGCAAACATAATAGTAGATCTCGGCACCATTCTTCCATTCCTGTAGCATTGGAATCCAGGTTGGTTTGTATTTTGTTTTTCTTGAAATTGCTTCTCCGTTTAATGTAAATGAATTCTTGTGTGTTGTTGTAGCTTGGAAAAAAAAGTGATTTTTGTTATTCTAATTTCGTTTTGAAATAAAAATACATAAAATATGGGTTTGTCTTAAACATCTTTTTTGGAATTATGTAGACAAATCGCATGCCTTGCCCATGCTTTCACAACCTTGTGGAAATTTGTCTTACACCTACCCAATTACATTTGCTTGAAAGTTTCTAAAGCCTTTTTACAGACTCAATCTAGGCATAGCCTTCTACTATTTCACTTCATGCGCCCTTATGATACTAACCATGGTCTTGCCTTAATCTTGTTTGAAGGAAATCCCACCTCTTTTTTGGGTTCAACGACCTATATATGGCGATTGTTTTAGTCGATGGTGTTGCTTTATTACTGAAATTTGAATTCTTGCAATATATAGTTTGTAGCCTGGCAACAATCATTTTGAATAGCATTAATTACTTAGTGGCAAGCGAATTTTGTCTTATGCATCATATGTAGAATAATTGCTATGAGGCTTGGTTCGATGATTTAGTTTATGCTTCTATTTTGTAAAGGATGCATTTGTTGAATGATATCGGTGCTCCATACCCCTGCACCTAGCTCATGAAATAATATTTTTTTGTTGATGGTGCTTGATAAATATATTTCATGCCTATACAAGGATAAAGAATCGATTTAGATGTGATGATAGGCATCCTTTAGATGAAGGCAAGAGGTTTGATTTACATGATGTTCTTGTTTTGGGTGGGAAACTCACTAAAAAAGCCTCCATTCGATTTAGATAGCTCACTGCCTCCAGCCTCTATATATTCAATTTTTAAGAATATATATATGTGGGTGTGTGTGGAGATATTTAAATGATTATTTTCTTTAATTAAATCTGATCCTTTTGGCTGTAAGCAGCAGTATGATGAAATGAAAATACAAAATTTTATATATATATATATATATATATACATGGAGATTGAGAGTTATAAACACCATTTCATCCTTTCAATAGGTATATATATATATGTATGTGCATGTGTATCAAGGTTTTAGTTAAGGAAATTTCGGTCTTTAGGAATTAGTTGATTATGAAAGTTAAACGAATTGGAGAATTAAATTGAAGGAAACAAAATTGTTTTAATTATATTTGAACAATTGAAGGATTAAGCTAAGTAAATGAGTTAGTGATCTATTTAAATGTGATTTCTATGTATTCATTAATAGTGGAGTTGTTTAAGTATGAAGATTTCATTATTGTATGGTTTATTGTGAACTTGAATTGCCTTGTGTATAGGTCTAGTGGAAATTATGGTGAGTATGGATTGATTTTTAGGTAGGTGATTGTATAATTTGTGGATTGTTTAAGTATTATTAAATATAGCTAATGCATTGGAAATCCAAAGGAAGATTAGTTTGAGTTGGCTATAGATTTTAATTACTCTCTTTTGTATAACTATATGTAAAATGTAGTAGATGGGTGTTAACTGTCAAACAAATCAACTAGGTTATCCTTGCATTGTTTAATAAAAGTTGATTGCTTTTATAACTATTTAATAGTTGGGGTGTAAATTACCATGTAACTTGTTAACAAATACAAATGTTAGGGTGGTGGATGATTTATTAAGTGATTTTGTGGCTAAGAAAATGAGTTACATGAGATGTGGAATTATGTCCTTCATGGATGTAGTGATTGTTGATCATTTGCGTTGAATATGGTATTTGATTTGTTATTATATGTGGATATTTTGATTACATTGGTTTATTGTGAGTTGAATTGCATTATGTATGGGAAATTTAAGTGGGTTTGGATTATTAGTTTTAAATGGGAGTCTATGCAGAAATTGTCAAGGTTTGTTTCGAGAGGCTTGGGGAAAATAGCTTGAGTTTTGGTTTCACGTTTTTGGTCACTTTGAAAGTGGTCATGAGGGTCTTTAGCCTTGCATTGTTTACTTGTTATTATGGTTGGGATTTGTGTGCAAGATGGTTCATGCCATTCTCTAGATATGTGATTCTTGTGGCTTCGTTTCGGTGTGCAAGATGGCTTTACCTTGTTGACATGTCGGGTCTCTAGTTGCTAGTAGGGGGAGTGGCTTTCAATGGGGGCCGACACCCAAAGTGGTGTCCAAGGTAACTCATTGAGAGTTTCTTTAATCCAGTGATAACCTAAAATGAATTAGGGGGGGTTGGGTAGTTTTCACATTAATTAGGATAACGCCTCACTCATGGCTCAAGTGCTCATTTAGGGTTGAGATGAGTGGGAAGGCCTAGAATGTCAAGATCAACTACCTTGTCCTCTTGAAAGGTATGTTGATCCCGCATGAGTTTATATGGGGGATGGTGATTGGTAGAGGTTGCCAGGGTAACCCAGAATGGGGGCCGATAACCTAGGAAGATTTTCTAGGGTAACCCATAGCAAGCTATGTGATGACACTCCTCCCCATTGCAGTCTAGCATTCCCTAGTCTTGTGTTTCCTTGGTTGTTTGCGTGCCTCTGGAAGCGGTGCCTCTATTATGTATGTTATGTTGTACTTTGTTATGTTGGAGCCAAGTTTAGTACTTTTGTGTTAGCCTTCTGTCTTTTTGACTGTTTTGAGTAGTGGGACCTTATTGTTATCTCCTAGCACGGGGGTGGACCTTAGGGTTCCACATGGTAGGGTGGATAGTGCTTTTTCTTCCATTGGGTT
Source organism: Sequoia sempervirens (assembly GCA_007258455.2). Classification (NCBI taxonomy): domain Eukaryota; kingdom Viridiplantae; phylum Streptophyta; class Pinopsida; order Cupressales; family Cupressaceae; genus Sequoia; species Sequoia sempervirens. Next base: position 384,489,192 of record VDFB02000017.1, read on the forward strand.
TCCCTTGCTGTTGTCTGTGAGCATGGAGGATTGATGCAATAGGGGGAGGCTTGCAACACACAAACACACAATTCCAAACTACAAACACAATTGTCAAATCACAAACTCATCAAAACTCCTTCATTCAGCAAGATCGCTATGTTTCCTTGTAGCATAGCAATTCCACTAAATCGGGTATTACTCCACTCTCACACCCTTTAAATTCACAACACAAAACACATCAGGGACCCATTACATAGCCTTTCAACATACCCAACAATCACCTATGCTTGTGTTTGTACCAAACTGCACAAACTAGGTTTTCTACGCTTTTTAGGGCTCAAATTAGCCCACTTTTACAAAAAAACCACTCACTAAACTTAGGAAAACTGTCTAAAACTTTGGGTCAGAAATTCAAATGCTTGAAAACCTCATATTCCTCAATTAGATCACAGAAATCCAATCATCTTATAGCCAAACCTTAAAACCCTCTCCCTAGGCCTAGTAACCCTAGGGTTTATTGAAAAAGGCACTTGCCAAATACTCCATAACTTGAAAACTATTAAAACAAGTCAAAAATCATCTGCACATGCTTAATCCATCTTAAAACCATGCTTCCCAACTCATAAACTCAATTTGACTTATCAAAACCTCATTTTTCTTAAGGAAAACTCAACATTTCCTCATAGGGTTTCACACCCAATCCACTTCTAGACCTCCCCTGCTCTAAATTATCATCCTCATGCCTTATTACAGTTAGTGTAGACCCATTCCTCAAGTTACATAGGCTACAGAAAGAGGAATGGGTCAAAAAGCCATATTATTGACTCAAAACCTTCAAATGCACAAGTTCAGGCTGGTTTTAGTAAATTGATGATAGAAGACACAAAACTCAATATAAACCCTTCAAAATGGATTCAAAAGAGAGAAGAAACACTCTACTATGCTACTCCATAAAGAAATGAATCAGAAAGATGATTTACAAGTCCGTACAACTGCTACTACAATCTGGAAACACAAAAAAATGGAGAAAATATGAGTTTATTTCAATCTTCAAGCTTCAAAATATCTTCAACAACCTTCCATTCAAGTTTCTCATGCTATTTAAACTTTCTCCTATCAAAAACAAATGGCTATAACTCCCTAACCACCCTTTAAACTTACTTGACTCTTCAAATTCCTCTAACAAGGAAAATTTGCAACTTTTAACTCTTTACAACATTCTAACTTGGCAACTTTAACACTTTTTTGCACAATTTGAAAATTCTACCACCTAGACCCCTAAATACTATAAAAAATGACCAATTACATCAACATATGGTCTTATAGACCTTATTTTAAAAAAAATTCAAAAACCTCTAAAGCCTAGACCTTATGAACTTGACTTGACAATTTTGCACCAATTGTGCTCCTGCACCAAGGATGTACCTTATGTAGCAGACCCCAAATCTTGTACCAATTTGAGAGACAGTTGCACATGTTATGTATTAGATCTGTATATCCTTTGTATCATGTAATGTAATCTTGATGTATTCTTTCTGTTGTATTTAGGGAAGCATTGATGTAATCTTGTAACAATGTAATGATGTACTCCCATGTAATGGAGAATGTATATGTACCCAATGGTTCTTATTATATTATCTTTAATGATGATGTATCTGATATTATAATATGGAGATGTGTGTTTAGATCTTGTTAAGTAGGTTTGTTCGTAATGCAGTCATTGAACCTTAGAGGACCTAGTTTAGCATATATGATATGTTTAGATAAGTTTGACAATTCATGTTATTTCATTTTAAAAAAAAAATTGTGTCATCATTGTAGTTAGATGTGTTGTCCTCTGGGGTTCTTTGGCGGGGTGTTACAGTCTTAATCATTTTGTAAATTATGAAAGTCATACTAATCACTGTCCGATCAGATTTTGCAAGTTCTTCACATAAGCAAGCCTAGTCTAGAGTTAAAAATAGTTTATCAATGATGACTTTTGCTCTGTTTGTAAAAATTGAAGTTGGCATGGTATCATTTATGGCTAGACTTTGGTCATATTTTAAAAATTGTAAATCATACTGATCAAATTAGATTTTGATTTGCAAACTTATGTATCTATTATATTATAATAAAATATTTATAGGCTTCACGCCTTTTTCCTTTTTAAAAATATATATATTAATATTATAATATTATAATTACTAAAATATTATTATTCTTTTATTATTATAATTAATTTGATTTTGTGTTCCATATTAAAATATTAATTTAATCACCGACTTTTAAATAAATTGTATATTTAATAAATGTTATATTACTAATTTTATATATTAAATAAATTTTATTAATAAAATAAATATAATATATATTTAAAATAAATAAACATTAAATCTATTACATGTTGACAATCCATTTTTTAGGCTTTCTATTTTTTGTTTTTTGTTTTTTAGAATTGTGTTTAAGAGAAATAATTTTTAAAATTTCTAAAGTTAAATATTTTACATATTCACTTTTAAAAAAATAATTTAATTTGACGAGGATAAAAATGTTAGTTTTTAATTGATTCAAAACCAACTTATTAATAACTAATTAACAAAACTCATACAAGTACTAATAAAATAGCTTCAAATTGATATCTCTCAACTTTTTCAAATAAATACATATAAAATATCTATACTAATTGTAATTCATTTATATCAATATATTAATTTCCTCTATACCCTCATATAATTATTTTTTTTATAAAAAATTAATAATAATTATCATGTTTTGAATCTAAATCCTTAACCATTTATAAACTTAAGTTCCTATAAAATTATTATTGTAAACTTAAGTTTTTATTAAAAATCAAAATTTAATAATTTTTTTCTTTTGAATAATTAAACCTAATTAACCATTTCAACAAATCTTTGGTTTCTTGGAAAGATTTTTATTGCAAATTAGTTAAGCGAGGTAGTTGAGGGAAGGATTGTACGAAAAGGAAATTATAGAATGATGAAGTAGGTATCTATCAATCATTATAGTACCCAAAAGTAAGATAATCATGTGTGGGGCCAAATTTATGTGGGAATCATGAAATTAGGTAAAAGGGGTCTTTTTCAAGCAAGGAAACACACTATGTACCGTAACAAATCATTTTGCTCAATATTAACCGTTAAGATCACACCTCATCCCACAAATGATAAGAGAAATAATTAGGGTAGATTAAAACCAAAGTTTTTTTAACTAATTTGTGTTTATTAACCTGAAAGCTATAATTTCAGTGTTAGTTTGGGTAGATATAAATATATAAATTTGATATTCATTTTCAAGTCAAATTATTACTATTTAATAAATATATTGATGAGTAGGAGGTATTAAGTTTTCGTGAATCACTATTCATGAAACATGGGTCAATGAGTTTGACTCAAAAGACTACATAGATAACAATATAATAAATATGACCCGAACGGGTGGCGTAGTTTGTTGAGGGCTTTGGGTTTGTGCCATGTAGGTCTCAAGATTGATTCTCTCTCCCGGATGAATTTGGCTAGGGTCGTGTCGGGTGTAGTCTTAGCCCCTAGAGGACTAGTCTCGCCTAGCTCATCTCCTCCTCCCCCAAAACCTAACAAAAAGGTAAGCCCATGACAAGGGTGGTTGAGTTTGTTGGGTTGAGTTACAAGGCCTATGCAATCTGAACGTATAAATATATTGAATAAAAAAATAAAAATAAATATATTGTTCTTGATGTTATTTAATAATAAGTATAATTTTAGTGGTGTATTATTAAATAACAAAAAATAAAACAAAAATAATATAAACAATTGAAAGTGAACAAAATATATTAAATATTTTATAATAAAATAGTTGTTCAATAAAAATGAAGTAAATAATGATATTAAATATTAAATAAATAATATCTCTATTTTATCTCATCTATCTAATTATTTATGTCATTGTCTTGATTGGAATATTATATAATAATTGATACAAACAATAACTAAGACTTAATAAATTAATGATATTCAATTTATTTTCCCTCTCCCTAAAATTTCAAAATCAATCTACTAATTTTAAAATGAAATTATCATTATTTGATTTGATGGACATGAGTTGCCTAAAATATTGGCATGCCATTTTCAAATAATTTAGATTGAATTTTAATCAATAATTTTCAAACCATCAATCATACTCATTTATTTTCCCTCCTACTAAAACTAAAATATAAACATTCTTCTAAAAATTATCAATTAGTTGTGGCTCTAAAAAAAATCTTACTCTAAATGATATGAATATTATTAGATATCAAATTTTTGTTTTGAAATAATATTGTATAAACATATCTTTTGCTTACCCATTATTTTAATTATTTTGCCTTGGCTTATGAACGATCCACATAATAAATAGTTATATTACAAAAATCGCACAAACTTTCTAAATTTATTACCATGTAGTTTTATCATTCCTCTCTTCTCTAACTATTTCATCTTGATGATGGATCATGTAATTTGATTTGAAATTTTGATGATAAAAAATTGCACACAGTCAAATCCAAAAATATGTTATTAATTGTTAATATGGACTATGGAAACTACATGCTTTCAATTCATTACCATGTATTAAACCATTCAAAAATACATAAAGACTTTATTAAAAATATTTGTTTCTAAACAATCCTTCCATACATGTGATTGTGTTTCAACACCTTTAACAATTAGATTATATGGATGTGATTCTAAGGTATTCACTATACCAATAGAAATTATAGTTTAATAGGTTAGATTATTTCTACTTTAATATTTATAGAAGTTAGTTAATACAATTGTTTAAGTTGTCATTTTTTATATTGTTAATCATTTACATATATTTTGTTCATATGAGCATCAATATGAGATAAATACAAGTTCTTGTAAGCACAATCATGAGACTAATATTAGCTCATTTCTATAAATCACACTAGAAACTACTTATGGAAGACCACCTCCATACTAGAAGTCAACTATGGAATACCAAGAGTCACGAGTTACAATTCCATATTAGATGTCTCTTTTGGATTTGTGTCTTTACAATAAGAATTCAGTGCTTTAACCAATTTATTTTGAATCAGTTATTATATATAAATCAATAGCTTCTTCTTTGAATATAATTCCTTTGAAAGATAATTGAACTTAAAACAAGAACTTATATTCTTAATCCAAGCTCATTAGTGAGGCTCACAAGCATTCTATTATCTCAACTCAAATCAAAATTGGTAGAGAAATTACTTTTATTCTTTATGCAATCATCCATATTTTTTTATAAAAATTGAATTAGTACATAATACTATTACATATCACTAATATTATATTGTGGGACTATTTGCATTTAGCTATTTGTTTCACCTATATAAAACCTCAAGAAATGCAAGATTAGTATAAGAGCCATTGCATAAGAGTATCTCTTTTAAGAATTTAAGAATACATTCTCGCTTGTCTTAATTTGTTTTCCACACCATGTATTAAACTTTTTAATGTTATTCAAATGATTAATAATGTTTTCCTTCTTTCTAAATATATGAATAATTTTTTTTTTAACTATCTATTTTTTTTTATTTGAATGCACTAGTAGTGTGGCAATTAAAACAAATGGAGGGAGAATTTATTTTATTAGTCGGAGATAAAGATCAACATGGTTTATTTGAGTTGCCTCTTTTCCTAAAGAAATGCATATTTATAAATCTTTCATTGCAATCAATCTCATGCTCTTATGTAATATATAAAGAATAAAACGTGATTGTGTCCTTGCACACATGTTTATCTTCATTTCCCAGCCAAAATAGATTCCTTCTAATTTGTGCTCGTAAAGGGTATTGTATAGCTTTCTAGTTTTCTACACAAAAATGGAGCTCAATCATTCTCTAGAAATATATATTTGTAAATCTTTCATTACAATCAATCTCATGCTCTTACATAATTTATAAAGAATAGAATTATATTTTATTCTTGCAAAATTATCTATCTTCATTACTTAAACAAAATACATTATTTCTTCTTTATTCACATCAAGGGTGTTGCTCTCTCTCTCTCTCTCTCTCTCTCTCTCTCTCACACACACACACACACATACACAATGGAACACGATATTAGGAAGTACAAGTTCTCATAAGCATCACTAGGGTTGCTACTTTTAAAATAACAATCACAATTATATGTTTGCAATTCAATTTTAATAACTTATGCAAATATAGAATTATATATGAAAGGTAGGCTTATTAGGATTTTAGTAGGAAGAAACAAAGAGACCTATTTTGTAATGTTGTTAGGGTAAAAATCAAATTAGATAAAAAATTTGTATTTTTAAATCTATCATTATTTTCAAGATCACGAGGAATAAGTTGAGTTTTTAGTGGAAACAAGTAGTAGAATATTAAAAAATAAAATTACTGAGTGTAATTCCATTCTTTTCTATAGAAAATAGAGGATTTCGTTGTTGGTCTATGGGTCCTATAACAAATATGGGTGTTTGAAATCTCATATTTATTATGAATCTTGATATTACAATTTTTAAAAATGATTATTAGACTAAAAATGAGAAAAAGATTATATTTTTTCATATTTAATATACAATATATTATTTAAATCCCATTATTACTTTTGTTATTTTTTAAAAATTGTGATCAAAGTTAAGCTAGGTATTTATTATAAATTCCCTTTTAAAAGGTCCAACCATATCTAAAACTGCTCCTCTGATAATATTTAATCAACGTATTTCTCATTTATTGAGATAAATCTCTCACATCTATTATTTTTGAACCATTTCAATTGCATGTTCAATCTCTTGCAACATCCCTTTATTGTCATCTCGATTAATTAATGTTGCTATCTAATAGAAAATTCTTCTTCTTGTCACCTTCTTTATTCTAATCTCACATTATTGACTTAACTTTTAGAAATTAACATAGTCAATTAGGTTGCAAGATCAATAAATATTTTATATTCTCTTAAGTAGTTATTATCAAATATATTGTAATGGCAAGGACTAAATTTGTTAGATGGCATTTGTCTAATCATGTGTACATATAATATATCTAGTAGTATAGATATTTATTAAAAATGATACACATGCAGAAAAATAAAATCTTGAAGTAATTGTTAAAGTAAATAATATATTTTCATTTTTTTATAAAATTATTAAAAAAAATAACTCTTCAAATAAAAATAAAGTAAATAATATCAAAAATAAAATAGTACTTAAATAAATAGTGTTGATATATTTTCTTATCTACCCACTTACCTATTTATGTGTCCATACATTTATTCAATAGTGTTTAAGATATTAGAATGGTATTTCTATAAAAGCTAAAATAAGTTTTAAAGCAAAAGTGGAAGTAAACAATTTATTATTATTTAACTTCTTTGAAAAAATATAAATCAACCTAGATATAAACTTTCATAATAGCTACAAATGATGAAGAAATACATGAAATATGTATATTCTAGTTAAGATATGATAATATATATTCTAAACTATTATAGATATCTTAAACATATCTTTCATATGTAAAAAATTAAATATAGACACCTAAAGAATATCTCTTAATGTCTTTTAGATAGATGTATTTAAGAAATCTATGATATTTTATTTTAATTATAATATAAATTTATATTCTTGTCTAAAATTTATTTTAGAAACAATGATAAAAAAATTAATATTTTATTGTAAATTTTAAATAATAAAAATTATATGAATTAATATTGTATATGTTTTTATAAATAAGTGTTCATTTGTATTAATTTATAAAAATAAATATGCATTCATTTACAAAAGAAAAAGGTGGAATTGACTCACACCCCAAATAGTTCAAGTAAGATGAAATTTTATATAAGTAATAAAAAGTTGTTAAACAACTAAGCTACAATATCTATATAAGAAAAAGGAGGTGGATGGGATATTCTTCCATCCATTTAGGAGGTCTTGACCATTGGTTATTGGCTCTCACCCTATGATGACACCCTATTCTTTTTCTTTTTTCTTCAAAATCATTTCTAATAAGAGAAATGATAAGATTTGACCAAGGGAATTTTCCATTGTCATTCCATGCATAAACCTCATGTCACAAGGTTTCAAAAAATAATATAATGGCTACATGTTTTCTAGGACCAACCATGCCATCTATGTTAAGGAGATTCATGTGATCCATGATAACCATGAGAATGATGTTTAGATTGATCATAGTGGCTAGATGATCTCATTCATTCCCTTCAACAAGGGAAGGACCCCTACTAGAGAAGGAAGGTGACACACAAGAAACAACATAAGGAGAATTTTCCTAACACTCAATAAGAGTCCATAGGTGAGAAACTTCTAGGGTAACCTTTTTATCCTATTCTAATTTTTTTTTTTTGGTCGATAATAAGTTTTTATTTTATTGAATTGTCTAAAACAAACTTTACACTTATAGCAGTAAAACCAAAAAACCCATGCTCCGAGTATCTGATTAACCAGTGACAAAACTACATTCATCCCCCTTCAGCCAAAAAACTATGATTACCTACACCCTTACACCTATACCAGTACCCAAAAAATTATATAGCTATTTTAAGCACAAATTCATCTGACACCAACTATCCTAACCATCCACCCTTTTTAAACAAAAAAACCAAATTTCTAAAATACAAATTACACAGTTTTTTCATAAATTTCTCCCAGCTCCAATGGCACGATTTCGTTTAGTGGCTTGGCTCTCTTTTGTGGACGTAAGCCTCTGCTTTCATGCAGTTCCTCTCTCGCAAACTCCTTAAGGTCCGCCAAATTTATCTCCAACTGTGCCAACTCTACACATATTTTTAATGCCTTCCATCCTCACTCTGCATCCTCCCTCCAATGATCCTTTGTACGTCCCTCTGGCCATCTTATAAACAAATGATTTAAATTCACCATTTCTGGGCCACCACCATCCCGACCCTCCTCCTTGATCAACCTAATGCCTGGAATTGCTCGTTACAGGATTGTTTCCATGTCTCCCAAGAAATCCTTTAGCACCAGAGCTTTCATTACCCGCCTTACTTCATTCACTGTCTCCCCTACATCCAACCCCCGCGCCATTACCAGCGAATATATATCTGAATTCATTCGGTACCGGTGTGTCATCTTCTCAAACCCATCACTAGGCATAATCTTTACAGCTTGCGCCACTTCTTTATCTTTAAATTTGAAGAGCCTGTGCAGTCTCTTCATGGAGGCTCTCCCTATGAATGGGTCTAGTTTCTTGTGAAAAGACAGTAAGAAACTTGCCTCCATCATCGTATCACCTCTCCAACGGCTCCTCTTCACATCACCACTTAATGTGACCACCCAACACAGCAACCGCCTCCCTAAAAAAGCTTCGATAGAGGTGAGATTATAACTCGCCTCACTTTGTCAGCCTAAACCATTAATTTCAATTGTACTTCGGCGCCGCCATCTCCTCCAATTCTCAGTATCCTCCCTACTTTGATTTCCCTCCGCACCTTATTCCTTACGGAAGTCTGCCATCGTACTCATGTAATCCCTCCATCAGATCTTCCCCATTTATTGCTCTTAAATCTTCAAAACTTACAACGTCTATTTCCATCAAAGATAGCACCCATTTCAAAAGAATGTTAGCCTCCATATTTCCCATTCTTTGTACATGCCTCACCTTAAATGCTTCAAAACATGCTAATTCCTTCTCTATCCTTCTTACCACCCCTTGCAAATGCCATGCATTGATATTACCTTTGATTATTGCTTGAATTGTTAGAAGTGAATTGCCTTCCAGATGAACCTTGGAAACTCCTACCAACCTTGCTAATTTGATTGCCATTAAGGTAGTTGTTGTTTCAACCACATTATTCGTTCCATCTCTTAGCCTCATTGCTCCAAAGGCTATGGCATTGCCATTCCAATCCCTGACTATACATCTGACCCCCGACGGGCCGGATTTCCTTTTGCTGCTCCATCAAAATTCACTTTCCACCACCCTACTTCTAGTTTCTCCCATTTTACTTCTTCAGCCACAGTCTCTGTTGGATCAACCCAACTAGGCCCCTTAACGAGCTTTAGCTGAATTCTAGGCCAAATGGAATGGATTCTTTTATCTTCATTCGTGTAAGGAGTATTTGAGTTAAAGTAATTTGAGGCTGTTGCTCCCACCACTTCTTCCAAAGAGTGATTAATTTTGTAAATTAATCATTCTAAGGGCTCCTTTCTTTCTTTTAAAAATCCTCCTATTTCTCTCCTTCCATATCTCCCATACTACTATAGAAGGGCTTACTCTCCAAACACATGAGAAAGTTGATTTCCCCTTACACACCGACCATCCTTCAAAGACACCTTTTAAAGTGACTGGTAGAGGGCCATGCCACCCCAATGATTTCAGCAACATATCCCAACAAGAAGCTGCCATTTCACAATGCAGCAACAAGTGATCGACTGTTTCCTCCTCTTTTTCACACATTACACACCTTGAAGGACCACAAAACCCCAACCGCCTTCTTCTTTCTCCTTTCAAGATTCGACCTTTGACTGTTAGCCAAGCAAAGGTCCCTGCTTTTGGTAAGCATTCCTTCCCCCAAAAAAAATCCATCGGCCATCCTTCATTCCTGACTCTTGCTTCTAAGAACAGGTATCCCAATTTTACTAAATAATTACCATCTACAGCTCCACACCAAATTACTCTGTCGTCACAATTTTATCTCGTCACCTTTCGACACCTAAGAATTCCCTCCATGATATTCCTTTGTTGTTCTTGCAACTCCGCATTTTGAAGGGATTCCCACCCCCATTCTCCTCCCAAACCATCATTTTTAAATTCCTGATAGTCACTTACATTATCCCCCAGTGTTGTTTGAACCAATTTTTGACCTCTAGCACATTCTCAAAGTTCTACAATACTGGGTATCCTGCCCATGAATCTTCCCAAAAATTTTCCTTCTAACCATTCCTGATCTGCCAAGTTATATGCTCAATAATCACCTATCTACAAGAAATGATAAAATTCCAAATTATTGCGCTAGCTGGTGGGTTGTGCATTGTTAGAATCCTATTATCCTCCATTGTATCCAGATATTTTGCTTTTAGGATTTGAACCCATAACTGGTTAGGTTGAGTGTATACAATCCAAACCAATTTCGCTCCTAGCGCCTCATTCATCAAATTAAAATCCCTCACACCAGCCCCTCCTACCTCTTTGGGTTTACAGATATCACTCTAGGCCAATAGAGGAAGCTTATCCCGATCTTGCGCTTTGTTCCAGAAAAACTTTCTCATCCTTTGACCTATGATATTTATTACCTTCTTGGGAATTTTCAGGAACATCATCGAGAAAATGGGAAGAGCAGATATTACCGATTTTAACATCAGAATTTTTCCCGCCGATGTTAACCATTTACTCTTCCACCCGTCCATTCATTTCAAGCAACAATCTACTAAATCCTTCCATATAGCTGATTTGCTAGCTCCCCCAAATAGAGGGATTCCTAGATACTTTCGAGGCAATGAACCTTTTTTCATCCCAAGAATGGTACATATCTCCCTTTGCTTCTGTACTTTTGTGTTAAAGAAGAAAATTTCAGATTTACCCCAGTTTATACATTGACCTGAAGCAACCCTATATTTATCCAAAACCCCCTTTATCACCCTAGCTTCCCTGAAAGTTGCTTCCCTCGAAAGCAAAGTATCGTCTGCAAATTGCAAGTGAGAAATCAGGTCCAAGTCTTCCGCCACAGTCACACCTTTCCACACCCTTGCCTCCCTCTTTTTAGCTATCAGACGACCTAAAGCCTCTGCCATTATTATGAACAAAAACGGTGAGATTGGGTCACCTTGCCTTAATCCTTTTTCAGTTTCAAAAAACCCTTGCGGGCTTCCATTCACCAGAATCGATAGGCGAGGAGATTTGATGCAACTTTCTATCCACTTGACCCATTCCTCACAAAAACCAAATTTTAGCAGAACTTTTAAGAGAAAATCCCTATTCACTTCATCATATGCCTTCCTTATGTCCAATTTGATCAACATTTTTTCCAACCACTTGACTCCGATGGAGTGAATCACTTCGTGAGCCACAATTATACCTTCATAGATAGAACGATTAGGAGAGAAGCCACTTTGCTCAGAAGAAATCACTAAATCAAGAACAACCTTCAACCTATTCGCTAGAACCTTGGAGATTACCTTGTAAATCATGTTACAAAGGGAAATAGGATGAAAGTCGCCAAAAGATGATATTTCCTCTTTCTTTGGAATAAGAGCTATGAAGGTATTATTAAAATCTTTTAGAATAAACTTTCCTCTTCTAGATTCCTCCATCACTTCACAGATGTCATTTGCAAAAAAATTCCAACATTTCTAAAAAAATAAAGCTGGGAATCCATCTAATCCCAGAGCTTTATCACTTCCCAAACTAAAAAGAGCATCTTTTACCTCTTTCATAGTTACCTTTTTTATCAGAGATGCATTCTAAGCATTTTGTACACATTGAGGGATCACCTCTAGTAAGGAATGCTCCTGAGTAGGATCATTTACCGAGGCCCTGAAGGCCTCCGAAAAAAAACTAATAGCCTCCTTGTTGATTTCGTCCTTCTCTGTTAAGATATTTCCCTGCCTATCCTGAATTGAAAGGATTTTGTTAAAAGATCTTCTCACCTTTGTTGAATTATGGAAGAATTTTGTATTATGATCCCCCTCCTTGAGCCATGTCTCCTGAGATTTCTGCTTCCAGTAAATTTCTTCTCGAGCCAAGATCTCAGCATATTGTTTATTCAGGTCCTTTTCCCTTCGAAAATCTTCTTTTGTCATACCGCCTTCAATTACCTTCTCATTTAGCACTCCCAACTCTTGCTCTAAAAGAATTTTCTCTAAGAAAATGTTTTTAAATACCTCTCTATTCCACTGTTTTAATCTCTCCTTTACATACTGATAATCTCTCCTTTACATACTGAAGTTTCTTTGAAAAGATATATGCTTTATTTCATTCCCTTTCAGGGGAAATCATCCACCAATTCATCACCACATCTAAAAACCCCTCCGCTCTCAACCACATTTTCTCAAATTTAAAAGGGCATCTATCATGAACTGAATCCTCTTGAATTCTGACACAAATTGGATAATGATTCGATCCAGAGATTGGGATAATTTTTGCTTATACAATCCAATGAGAATCCACCCAATTTCCAGCAAGCAAGAACCTATCTAATTTTTTAGCTATATTTAAAAATCAACTTCTTCTGTTAGTCCAAGTAAAACTACCAGATTTTAAGTTTACATCCATAAGACCATTTTCAGTCACAAAGCTACTAAAATCCTTTTGTTTCTGGGTGGCCCAGACAACCCCACCATTCTTTTCTACTGAATGTAAAATAGCATTAAAATCCCCACCCAAAATAAACATAAGATCCCCATTATTTTGAAGCACTTCTGAAATCTCCCTCCATACTCTTTTCATTTCTCCAATATTATTAGGCCCATAGATATTGATTATGTTTAAATTTGCCACTAATTGTCTTGAAAAAATAGAGATCTAATGCCAAGACTTACCAAAATGAACCTCCTGAGCAACCGCCACTGCTTCTCTTGCTAGAAAACCTAAACCCCCTAACACTCCTTTCGTTGCCACAACAAAGCAATTCCATGAACCAAAACATCTCTTGAAAAAGGGATATCCTCCTCACTAAGCTTTAACTCCTGTAAAAGGACAATATTAGGTTTCGTCTAATAAAAACACCTCTTGATCAGCCAAATTTTTTTAGGGGCATTGTAGCCCCTAACATTCCACGAAAGGACCTTCATGGCTCCTGGGAAAAGGCACAGCCTTTTCCCGATCTCAGCTTTTTTTGGCCCGATGCACTTCCGGCCAATTCTAGTTTTTCCTTATCAGATTTTGGACCTCTTTTCTTCTTTTCCCCCACCTTAACACGAACCTGCTTTGCTAGCGTTTGTGACACAGTTCTCTTCTCACTTATGCCCAACTCTAAACTTAACCCTAGCTCATCCCCTTCCTCTCCCATCCCTTCCATTAGGGATTCTGAATCCAAAT